>NQII01000328.1:95304-313144 GCA_002778355.1 Clitarchus hookeri | reverse complement strand
ACAGCAGCCACCGGGGAGCGACGCCACCCCACACCTACAGCCACCGCCCCTTCCTCCACCGCCGCTCGTCGACAGGGATGACCCCGAGGCGTTGGAGGCGGCGCTGCTCGCCATGGAGGGCTGTGGCAGGAGGCGGCCGAGACCGCACCCAGTGAACAAGGCCGCCGCGGGCCCAGGGGCGGCGCAAGGTATCACAGTGCGGTCCACAGTGTAGCCGTGTGAAGGGAGACACTCGCATAATAAAACACTGACTCTCGTTTTGAAGTAGTATTGTTGTTATTTATGTGTACACTCTTTCCGGAGAACTGAGAATGATAGTAGATTCTTAGCTTTTAGAAGACTGTATTGTCTGAATAGTATTTGGATCCTGATAATATTTGCTTTTATTGGAAATATTCGCGCACTATCGACCCTGTCATTCAAATGCGAATCCTACTGGAGTAGAGGACGCGGTGGCTAGGCGATTAATCTGTTCGCCTCCCACCAAGGCGAACCGGGTTCAATACCCGTCCGAGTCACTCCCGGATTTTAGCAAGTGGAAATCGTGTCTGACGATTCCGTTGGTCGGCAGGATTTCTCGGGATCTTCCTTGCATTCCGACGATGCTCCATACTAACCTCATTTCACCCTCACTGGCTCCCAAGACCTCGTTGTTATTATTGTATAATATGTTTTCTTTATTTTTATATGTCGTATCCTTTCCCCTCACAACTTTAAAGTGGTGCTATGAACACTCATCTAATAAGGAAATTATGCGCATATAGAATATTAATGAAGTTTTAGGTACCAAAATGCACGAATAGTGGACTGAATACAGAACATTACGTCTGTCGTCATGTACACATTTTGGAGACAGTTGGTGAATTTTTTTTGTAATATGTATGGATGAGGGACAGATGACAAACCCATGGATAATATATATATTGATCAATTGATATAACAGGTTGTACAAAATATTGATGGCAGATCGGAATATTGAGGGAAAGATAATGAGACTGATGGAAAGATTGCGAGAGCGATCGAAAGATTCATGAAAAGATTGCGAAAGATTGTTGGAAAGATTGATGAATATATTGAAATATTGATGGAGAGATTGCGAGAGCGTTTTTAAGATTGAACGATACATTGTGAAATATTGATGGTAAGATAGAAAGAATGATGGAAAGATTGGAAGATTGGTGAGGATTGGTGAAGATTNATAGAAAGAATGATGGAAAGATTGGAAGATTGGTGAGGATTGGTGAAGATTGCGGAGCGTGCGGAGCTGATTGCGGTGGTTGCGGTTTGCAAAAGATTGATGGAAATATTACGAAAGATTGGTGGGGAAGATTGTGGAGCTGATTGCTGGGCTGATTTCGGATGATTGGGATTGATCGAAGGATTGGGATTGATCGAAGGAATGACATGTATTGCTGTTCAAGAAGAGCATGGTAAGTAAGACTNTGCGGAGCGTGCGGAGCTGATTGCGGTGGTTGCGGTTTGCAAAAGATTGATGGAAATATTACGAAAGATTGGTGGGAAAGATTGTGGAGCTGATTGCTGGGCTGATTTCGGATGATTGGGATTGATCGAAGGATTGGGATTGATCGAAGGCTTGTGATTGATCGAAGGATTGGGATTGATCGAAGGAATGACATGTATTGCTGTTCAAGAAGAGCATGGTAAGTAAGACTANGATTGATCGAAGGATTGGGATTGATCGAAGGAATGACATGTATTGCTGTTCAAGAAGAGCATGGTAAGTAAGACTATTTATCACCGTTGTAAATTCCAAGCCTCAAGGGCCTAGCAATATTGGTTTTTCAATTAACGCTAAGTATGTCTATAAAAATGTTGTTGGATGCTGATCCATACCGTGATTATAACATGACTTGGGCAGGAAGTTGCTACTTGTATGAAGGGCTTGAATTAGTCAAATATGCATTTATTAAAAATAATTCTGATTAGCATACTTATACCTACATAGCCGTCAAGGCAGTGAATAATTTTCTGATTCTGGAATCGTGAATTAATTAGTCTTCAAGAGAGAGGACTTAAAATGTAGTTGAGAGACTTTAGCATGTTTCCGCAATATCCCGTGTATAATTTCGACACAATAAAAGAAAAGTAAATAATTTTGAAATATAAAAATTAATATTTAAAATCGGATAGTAAATACATATTTACGATTTGACATGCCCTCTGCCTATAAAACCAACATGGCTACCAGAAACACAAAGATCTTAACCGGCGGGGACATCGGGAACCATACTATGCTTACAGCGTAACTCGAGGCAGGGAGGTGGTCGGTTTTAAGTTAATCATACAATCATTACTTATAAAAAAAAACCGCTCGAATTATTGCCATGAAGTTAAAAAGGCGACTAGATGAATTAAAATTGTTAAAGTAAAATATATAGATTCGTTGGTAAACAGGCGTGAATGGAGAAGCTGAAAGAAAGAGAAATGGAAACTGNTAAACAGGCGTGAATGGAGAAGCTGAAAGAAAGAGAAATGGAAACTGAGAGTTGAAAAGATTGGGAAAGAGAGAGGGGGAAAAAGAGAGAGGGGGAGGGAGTGAAAGACAGAGAGAGAGAGAAATAAACATATTTCTGCACGGTTTCGCAAAAGTCAATGCTCAGAGGAGTTTGAAAAATCACTAATTTTTAATTTGTTTAAAAAAATTTACCTGCCAGTTACAATAAATTTTATTTTTATGTATTGATTTAATAAATTCGATAATATTATAGTAAGCAAAAAATTTACACTGTATGTATTTTATGCGTAGGTGCTCTGTCAAATGAAATTTTTTTTAATAGGATAATAAATACAGATATTCGATTTGGTTATGCCTATAAAAAGTTATATAGCTACCAGTAACATACATATATGCTTGCCGGGCTATTGGACGTAACCACTGAACTCCTTCGCGCAGGCCAGCAATCCCGAGTCGATCCTCAGTAGGTGGCTCCCAGCCACAGCCACAGCCGCATACTCCCATTTAAAAAATGCATTGTGCCAGCTTCGGCATACTCATACTACTAACGGTCAATAATTAAATCTGACCCGTGACAAACATTGAAAATAAACTCGTTAAAATTNCGGCATACTCATACTACTAACGGTCAATAATTAAATCTGACCCGTGACAAACATTGAAAATAAACTCGTTAAAATTAAACAGGAAAAATTTCATTTTTAAGACGTCGCAATTTTTCTTTACGATTTAACATATCGCACTGCGATGACGAACGATTTCGTGCAATACATGAATAAAATATGGTAATCATAATATTTGTGCGGTACGTATACATAACATTTGCACGCCCGTTTATTTGTGATGACGCCGCGCTTCTTTCGTCATATATTTTTTTTTCTGTATTCGCCATTCTGCACCAAACCGCGAGGATGGAGAGGATTATATGAGGACACAGGTTTTAAGANTTTTTTTTTCTGTATTCGCCATTCTGCACCAAACCGCGAGGATGGAGAGGATTATATGAGGACACAGGTTTTAAGATACCCCTCTTCCTAGGCTCAGGTTTGTACTTAATGTTAAGATTAATAAACATAGAGGAATATATTATTTATTAATGATTTTTATTGTTATCAAATTATCGGACATTTTTATGGCTTTTATGCGACTATTTTCAGAAAATGATTTAATCCTGCGGTTTGGCGGTGCTACAAGCGGGCGGCTGATTGGGTTCACGACGTGGCGTGCAGAGCTGTTTTGGATGTAGGTTCATATCGGGTAGGGTGAAAGCAACTTGTACTGGTGGTGGCTGGCGTGAGCTTTGAGGGTACATGCGATCCTGATTAACTATCCAAACGTGCGATGATAGCATACTTGCGGTGGCTCAGTCAGGAGTACATGTAAATATTAATTTTTAGCTTTTGTTCTTCGTGGTTGCTGTACGTTTTACCGATGAAATTGGTTCGTGGAGTGTAGAGGTTTTTGGTTGGCTCTTTACAGCGAAGTCTTCAGCGCTGGCAAGGATGGAGTGAGGTGAAGACTGAGCAGCTGTGGAATTTCTCATAAAACTTAACCATTTAATACCATTAAAAGTCTAATTCATACGAAAGACATGCTCTCTTTTACTATAAATTCCTCTAAATAGAGAAGTTACTCCATGTTACCAAAGTCATGGATATGCACACATTACATGAAATANTTACTATAAATTCCTCTAAATAGAGAAGTTACTCCATGTTACCAAAGTCATGGATATGCACACATTACATGAAATACGATGTCTAAAAATTTAATTCCATTTTCGTGTGCTCCATTGAACACCTTTTAAAGAACGCGGATTACAAACAACCATCTTGAATATACGAAGCTTAATAGACTCGAAGACATGTATTNAACACCTTTTAAAGAACGCGGATTACAAACAACCATCTTGAATATACGAAGCTTAATAGACTCGAAGACATGTATTGCAATGCTTCTGTAGCTGTTGCTGGAGTTTTACACTTATTAACACACAGTTTTTTTTCTCAGTATTTTAAATTAAAAATGATATCAGTTGTCTTCTCGGGAAAACATTTCAATACAAAACCTGATATGAAAGACGTCACTAGGGTTACAAGAATGTCTTCTTTCTGTACACCGACTTTACGGGATGAGCGCTGTGACAGTCTTCAAAGGTTATGGAAAGGACCCGCTGTGCGTGAATTTCCGATATACAAATTCAAGAACAAAATTTGAACAGCTTGCTATACCTTGACGAGGTTTCTTTGATTGACTACATATTTGTATTATCAAAGCCATCAGATAGTGTGATAGTTGATACAATTTATATTTTTCGGATAAAAATTGTTGAATGCTTTTCGAATAGTAACGTATAACAACTACAAAATCAGTGCAGAACAAAAATATTAGTTTAAAAAGTTTTAAATTCTTATTATATAGTACTTTAATAAACACAATCAAACATATCCTACTTCATAATTTCAACTGAACCTCGTCTTCCTAAAAGCTTATGTTTCATTTTTTTTCTCAAGAAAATGTATTTCTTTACGATACATAAGATTTGTGTTATAAGGTTGTATATAATATTATCTTGTTGACTAAAGACAATAATTTTGGCAAATATATTGATTTTGTTTTCATTCCCAATTTATAAAAAAAAGTGGGCCTTTTTTAAATCGAAATCTATAAACTTTAACTACAATTGCTATAGCAACCAGCATTCAAATACCTTATCAATGAAACTGAATATAATAGTAGTTCGATTTCTGTTCTTGATTTTGTGTTTCGGGAATTCGCGCACTGGAAGACATTTCCCAAAAACCTTTAACAAACGTACGGTGGGATAGACTCCATTGAATAGCCTCATTCCGAGACTGGTGGCAGACGGCCACTTTGAAACAGCGCCTCATGCCGCGAGGAGCCGTCGTCTTCGGCCCAGGGCTGCATCTCGCCAGACCCCAGCGCTCCGTACACTAGAGCCCCCAGAGTGCTGGCACCAGCCGACACGTCGAACACTGTCCTCCACTGGCTGGCTGTCTGCAACGACAACACGCACAACACCACCGTCTCTATTGCTGCTGAGCCACAGTCTGGTGTCAAGGAACCTCCTGCATTTCTAAAGTGAGAGCGGTACTGGGGTGCGATGACTTTAGTCACGCCCACTACAGCCGAAGCGTCTTTATGTTAACTTAACGATATGGGCGCAAGTGAGTGAGTGAAGCGATTTGGGCGGCTCTTAACATCGAGGTCTTGAGAGCCGATGAGGGTGAAGCGAGGTGATTATGGAGCAGCGCCTGAATGGAAGGACGGGAGAAACGGGAGATTCCAGAGAAAACCCGCCGACCAGTGGCATCGTCCGGCGCGATTCCCACATGCGAAAATCCGGGACTGACCCGGCCAGGTATTGAACCCGGTTCGCTTTGGTGGGAGTTGGCCTTTAAATTTATAGGACGTGCCGTGCTATGTTCATAGTGAAAATATAGAATAGTGTCACTGGTTAATATAACACATCCTCCGGCTTGCGGTCTGCAGAACGAATAGGGGCTCTAGACCTCGGCAGATCGGCCGAACGTGGTGCGAAGCCTAAGTAGAGACGCTCCTTCAGTTTGCAATTTCAATGACAGCAATTTAGTATGCTAATGCAAAATGTTTGAAGTTAAATGCTTCTTTTTTAAACTTGAGTGTGCTCTGTACATTGCCATTTAATGCAATATTTTCGCAGTCCGTACAGGATGCGAGGGCCTGCGCACCTCAGGATATTCCTTTCGGAAATCATCCAAGCTCTCTTGACCGCCCTCGAAGTTCTAAGTCACACCTCACGATAAAGGCATCTAAATATTTCAGTATTACCTTAATTATTTGTTCTCCCAAACTTGAATTTGTCATAGTTATTTTTTACGCTTCTCTAAGTGAGTTTCAACGATCATTTTCTTGCAGTTATAAGCCTAACTTGGACGTTTTCAATTTCTCACCGCTGACGTCACAGGTTTGCTGAGCCGCTTGGTAAATGTTAGGGGCACGGCAGCAATCTCTGTTTGGGACTAGTGTCGCATAAAACTACGCCTAACTTAAGGCGACAACATGTTTTAAATACTCTTGCTGTGTGCATACCATGTTCTAGAATAAACTTTACAACTTTCATCGCATATATTTTAGTAACGGGAATTTACAGAATGGAGCGGTTTGTTATAAAATGTTAAGCCACAGAAGAAGTTTATGTCTGTGTGTGCAGGTAAGCCTGCGAAGAAAAAATGGCAGCATAGCCGACGGCCTAACATGTGCTGTGGTTCATGAACGCGAAATCCGACGCGTAGTTCCAGTGTCGTTTCTGTACCAGGTACGGAATAAAACTACCGCAGTGCTCAAATGTCATGATGTGGTAGGGGAGTTTTAAGGAGACCGGATATGCCAACAAGAAGAATAGGCCAGGTCTACCACTTACGATTGCTGCAGACATCGCTCGGGTGAAACAGACATTTCTGCCGAGTCCCACACAGTCAGTCCGGCATGCTTCCACAAAAATGCATCTACCAACAACCACTGCGCTCAGAATCATGAACAAAAGATTGAAGCTGCATGTCAACTATGTGCAGCTTTCACGCGTACTTCAACCTTATGATAGGCCGAAATGCACGACGGTAGTCACTGACATCTTTGGTCGCATCGATGAATACCAAGAGATCCTGAAGAGGATGTACATGAACGATGTCTGTTTTCAAGCGCCAGGGAAGGGAAACCCACTCAATGTAAGGAGTTCGGGACTCGTAGACCCACCTCCCTACGTGCCAGCATGGAAAATGTACGCGATTGTAGTAAGGCCACTTTCTTGTATGGTGAGCCCACTTTGTTTGCATAGGCCTCAGTAACATCAGCTCTTTGCCTGGAAATATTGGAACGATCTGGACTTACACACGTATAAGACATTTAACCTGTAGTCTGGCTTCAGTAGGACAACGCTCCTCCCCCTTGGGCCTTGACCATTAAGACCAGTTTGGACACCATTTTTCCTAGTAGCTAGAGTGGCAAAGGTGGGCCCATCGTCTGTCTACCAAGGTACCAGACACCATACCTCTAGAGTCTTTGCTATTACGTTTTCTGAAAGATATAGTGCACACGACAATACAGTGGGACTTCGGGAACTTTGGGCTCGAATAACTGCTGCAATCGCATTTGTTGTTGCGGACATGCTGCGTGGAGTATGGCTGGAACTATGTGAAACCAATTGATATCCTCCGTCTACGAATGCAGTATAAAATAAAATTTTTAGTGTCTAAACACTGTGCAACAAGTCACTTTTCATATCATTTGCTATTTCCAAAATATACGCCATCAAATTTGTGAAAATCGTTTTCTATACATTGCATATCGTGTGCTCAAAATCTTACGTAATCGTAAATTACGATTGTACTAAAAATTGAAAAAAAAAAAACTTATATTTCGAAAGCCGCAACATAGGATCTTTCAATACATCTGCTGGTTTAATAATTGTTATAAATCTAGAAATAAATGAGAGAATTTACGAGTTCCGTCGTACCGAACAAAAGCTTCGTTGACTGAAAACCTGTTTATAATTTTGGGTTATTTCACAGTACTTTATTTACGGTGATTGTTTTAATATATAGTAGTTTTCATTAACCATACTAATATTAAGTTTATACAACATGTTTATTGTATGTATGCATTTAAATGAGGAAAAAATATAATATTTGAAAAGCAGTAAACATTTTTTATTGTAGAGTTGTCATACTTTGATCCAATGTAACTCCTCCTCCATGTGATCAAGGTTTGGCATGGCTACTCCCGAGTGGACTGGCGCTTATACACGTATGTATCAAATTGCATTTCTTATTATATATTTTTATATTACCACTGGGAAAGACGTTACATCTAGATGGATATGTATTGAATGGGGAAGAGAGGGTCGAGTGTTTGAGGAAGGAGTGTGTAATGAACGAATGGTGAAGCAGGTGATATATTTGTTTGTTGGTTCCCGTGGTAATTGAATGAAATAAAATAATTTTACGCGACAAAAGTTGAAACCAAAAATAATAAACTGGAGTTTGTGTGTATATAATACAAAGGACGATCTCTAGACGATCTCTAAACGCAACTAACAATACTTCCAAAGTGATGTATAAAAATATATTTACAATTATAACTCTTCAATAACAATACTGAATTAAATTATTAAATAATGTGCAATGTTAATATTTGTAATGTTTAAGTATAATCACTTAAATATACTGTATATCTTTCATTTGTTAAGTTACTACTGAAGAGTTTCAATATTTTGAAAAGATTTGTAAAACTCATTGCAAGGGAATTTTATTTTTTTTTACACGAATTAGAACATTAGAACTTAGAAAACAACTAGCAAAAGAAAAAAAATTGCGATTTGAAACAAATTTGTCGTAAGGGTATATTCATGAAAGTAGACTCATTCATAATATTTTCTGTGCACCTCCTGTAATATAAATTAAAATTATAGCAAGTGTGACATTGAAAGTAATGAACAAATATTTTGTGAAGAAATAATTCTATTGATGTTGCATTTTAAGACTCTACAAATAAATTATATGTGAAATGAAAATACATAACCAGTAGACATGGTTAGTATAAATATCAATAAAGATAATTTGAATCATATTTTCTTATTATTGCTGCATAATACTGATGTGTGATGGGTACAGGGGATAGGCATTACACTGTTTTCACACCCTGCTATAGTTTTCCTGGGCAGGCAGGCAGCCAGCCAGGGCAGGCAGGTAAAAACGAAACTTTCGGGTTCCGAAGTTGAGAGAAACAGGGTAAGTCTCTAGAATTAGCTGATATAAGCCCTCGGCGAAAGAATCAAGGGAACCCCATACGAGAATTACTGCCGACACAGCTTACAGGAATCCCCGAAAATGTCCTACCCCACCCTTCATCCACCCCAGTTGGAGCGCGCAAGCGCTGACGAGACACGAAATCCTACACAAAAAACTCGCGAGGTACACAGGGGAATTCCCAATTTCTCTCTCAAGAATCTGCTGACAGCCAACTTTAATATAGCGGGAGAAGGGTTAAATTCAGAAGCAGCAGTTCGAGATCAGTTGTAATCAGTAGTTGACGAGGAGTTGTTCGGCAGCCGCGATGCGAGACAGAGGAAGTAGTTAGGTGAGAGGCATTCATTTCACCGGGCCGGAGTTCGGACCCGGCCCAGGCAGTATTGTACAATCAGTTGTTCGCAGTCAGTTGTTTAACCGAGACGGGAGTTGTTCGGTGGTACAGCCGCGAGACGAGATAANACGGGAGTTGTTCGGTGGTACAGCCGCGAGACGAGATAAATGCAGCCGAAACGGGAGAAGCCAAAACGGGAGTAATCAGTCGTGTGACGAGAACAGTGCCGAGAATATGAGTAAATTCCCGGAAAAGAGTAGCAGCCCCATTTCGAGAGGGGCCATTCCCCGAGAAGACGTAGTCGTGCGTCGGATGGCGATGAGGCAAGCAGTCAGTCAGTCACTAAGTCAATAGTGACATCACCGAGGAGAGAACCCAGGAACAGCCAAAACTTCATGTGTAAATTCCCGAGACAAACCGAGTAGAAATGCCGAGAACTTATAAGTTCATTTCCGAAAACTTAGTGGCGGTTTCTGCGGTGGCGAAGTCAGAAACGCGACCCGGATGCAGGACGAGGAGACGCGCTCTCCAACAAGGAATGCCAGCCGAGGTCGCAGAGAAAGTAGAAGTTCAGGGAAACCAATCCCAGACTTCCAAGAGAGAGAGAGTCAAAGTCGCAGGAAGAAGCCAACTTAGTACAGCACGCCAACGAGAACCAGTCCGATGGCCTGACAATAGGCCACCCAACTCACCATGCCTCAGTTACCAACGAAGACAACTCACCAAAAGCCGCAGTCACAGATAAGTAGGGAAACGTCTCCCTTCAACAACCTTCCCCGACGCATAGTATTCAGCTCACCAGCCCTTCAGGCCTACGACTTGCAGGGGGCTCAGTCTCGCCAGTGTGTGTAAATATCTATGTGACCTTCAGACCAATAAAATACTGGTGTGTTAAATAACGGAGAATACGAGTATTTGTTTACCCATAACGCAACAACCACAAGTGCCCTTAGACTGCACCATAATAATTTAACTATTTAAACTACTAGCCACCATCCTGCATAACTGAGGTGGTCTAGTAGCGACAATACATGCTGATAATAATAAACTAACTTATACGAAGTTCTTTTTAATTTGTTAACCAAAAGTAAGCATTAAGATATCTTAAGTGAATCTAACAATTATGATAAATGTTAACTGCAGTCAGATTAAATTATTAACATGTTGAATTTCCGGAATAATGCATATTCATTTTAATATAAATTTATTCACATAAATTTGGAAATAAAAAGTTGAATAATTTTATTAAGCCTTCATCAATCTATAAAATTAACTAAAAATTATTGAAAAAACTGTTAGATCATTTACTTAGAAATTCGATTAAAAATTTTATTTTAATTTTTTTTAGAGGCAGCAAATCTGTTACTCGTTTGATAAAATTTGTTCTCCAAATTGGTTTTTTGTCTTTAATATGTGCTCGTCTATATATTAAAATATTTCATTTGTTAAATACAGGTTTCTGCTCTGTCCCTGAAGACACTACATCGAGATAGGAATACCAATACGTACCTCTGTGGTGGAGATAAGCTTTCTCGCGAGAACAGCATCGAGGACGTAGCCATACAGGGTAGGGAAGACGGCTGCAAAGAGAGCAGGCATGACGGACACGAAGCCTGCACACTTCAGGCCGTATATCAAGGTTTCTGGAAATAAACACGAAGAAACTTTCTTTATGTCTCCATCTTCAACCGTGAATGATTTGCTAACAAACTCTGTCCACAGTTTTAGGAATGACGAAAGGCAGAAGTGTCTCAAGAGATCTGATTTTTTCCTATTGCACATACCACGATATTGTTGGAATGGCAATAATTCCTTTCGACATCCCTTCCTCATAACAAAGCAGAGTTTTATTTTGGACGATGTTTTCTTTCTGACATTATTTTCTATGTTCAAGTACTTTGTAAAATAAAGAAACTGATACTAAATTTGCTCAGTTTACAGTTGAAATAAATGCTATTAAATATACACAGCACAATAATGTGCTGGCTTTTCTTTGTCGAATCATAATGTTTGGTGTTACTACGAACCTACGAGACATTTACACCAACAAATAGATTAATTTCATTGTACATCTTGAATAGCTTCACCTTACTGTTTGCTTACCTCACAAGACGACTTTAAGGTACCGCAAAGCGAGGTCATGTTGACACTTTGAGGTCTGCATATTTAATTGCACTTTCAAAAAACTAATAGTCCCTTGTTTATACACTCCATTACAGAAGCACTAGTTCTATTGGCTCATGAATTTACACTCACTTGCGTGCTATTGGTCTAAATTACACCGGACTTGCTTACCGTAACTGTATGTCCCATTATCGGCTAGCCATCAGCCAATGAGCAGACAAGCTGCCTCCTTTTAGCTTGTTTCATACCCGCTTTCCTGTAGCTACGTTTCTCTGAAGTTTTCTATGCGGAATTCTCCGCTAACCGCGGGGTTTTACCAACACATTGTTTTCTGTAAACTTTATGGTTTCCCCCGCCCCTGCGTGTATAGCCGTAACTATATGCGGATATAACATATAGTAGCTCACCTGTCTGGATTTTTATACTTTCAGGAGTACATTTTAGTAAAATTATGTGAGTTCAAATGTTTATTTGTATTTCTGTAACATATGTTTAAGTGCCATAAGCAATTATTTTGACAAATACTAACAAACAACTGCAGTTTATTTTGAAAGTACATGGACACAAAATGTTTGTACATGAACATTCGGATATACCTGTTGTACCCGTGTTCCTTCTCAGCAAATAATAGTGTAGTTTATTCTAAAATAAGTGCTAGCATGTTTGTTGTGGGGGATTATGGGCATGGTTTTAACGGTGACCTAGAGTGTAGGATATGACTAGCAACGGGAATGTGGCTACACACGTACAGTTAGATTTCTACTGTCATGCACGTGATACATTTGATTACACAGGAAACCCGACGATAATAGTAATAAATTAGGACTATACTTTGTTCACACACAGAGGCCACAAGAATTACTTTTATATTTACCTTTGACGAATGTAGGCGTGAGAGTCATGAGTACATGATGGTTCCAGGATATCATGAATTCCGTGATTGCCGCTGCCTATATGGGCAACGACGAGAAGATCTTCAGACAAGGAACATTGGTATTGACCTAAACCCAGAACGAAATGAAAATGCCAGGATACATGATTAATTTGTTATAAAATATTTAAATAACCTTACAAAACTAGATATATAAATCCAATTTAACATACGTTTAACTAAATGACAGTAAAAAAAAAGTATTTTATATAAACTAACTTTTACATAAATCTAAAAAATTTGCAAGAATGTGAAATGAAAAGAATGATATAATAAGGAAACCAATATTCAATATGGTTTTTAATGCTGGAGCATACTAAAAATATGGCATTAGATTCCAGTCCTTTGTCAGTTGTCTTGTATTTGATAGCAACCAAAAATTAATAATTTTTAATAACCTCATAAATTGTTTATATAAACTAGCAAAATTTTTACGCAGTGAGGGAAATTAACCCAGTTAAGATCAAATATGTAAGCCATAATTATTTACAAACCAAATGTGTTGATTGTAATATATCATGTGGAATTATTGAAGGATATGAAGTATTTAATCCTACAGAAACTATTATGACATTATTGAAGACGGTTTAAACTGCTTCCATAAGAACTCATTTTACACCTTACGTTAGTAATACTAAAATAAAATTATCTCGAATTATTTTATAACTCTTTTTAAACGCTAATATAATATTATTCATAAAAATTGTTGAATACTTATAGCATAATTGTTATTAATTTAAAATTGGACAAAAATCATTTTAAAAATTGTTATACAATAGTGTATTAGGAAATTGATTATTTTAAATATTACATTAAAAAAAAATTCATTCTGACAGTAAATTTTAATCATTTACTCTTTCAAATTGTCTAGTGTTAGATGTAATATTGCACATGGAATGACTGAAAATATATGAAGGTATACAACTGAAATTACAGATAGGATTAAGCACAAACAATCGTTTGAATATAGAGATTCAATAAGGCAAATCAACTTTTATAAGTCGCAAATTTTACATAAAATCTTATTGTTTTAGGTATCAAAGATGCAAATCATAATTTTATTAATGTTGACTTTATAAATTGTTATGTTTTAATAAAGATTTTATTGCATGGGCTTGTTTAGAATATAACAATTTAATACATATTGTAAGAAAAACAGTCATATTTCTATCGAATAAATATTTTACGATCTCGATTCTGACGATAGTCTATAAATTTAGTACAATGTTCGTAGGTTATTATTTTGAAATTTTCAAATCCTCATATAATTCATTTGTGGTCAATAAATAGTTTGTAATAATTTTTACTTTAAAAGCATTTTATCATTTTAAACATATATTTTTCAACTTTTTTTTCAGTTTTTTAAATTTTCTTAAGAGTTTTGTGTAGATTTATTTAATGATTTAAAGCAAGTTTTTGGTTTTTTTAAATGAAATATATTTATTTGTGTTTTTTGTCATAAAATAAAATATATTTATAACATAAATTGGATATATTTCCTAAATAGATGGTGCTTAAGAAAGTTTTTCTTATTCTATTGAATTTAGTACGAATAATTCCATTATTATGAGGTGATTAAGAAACTTTTTCTTGTTCTATTGAGTATAATATAAATAATATATTCATAAATTTGTATCCGTATTGTTTCGAAAGATTTGTACATTTAAAATTTAAACTATTTTATTACTTTTCTTAATGATTTTACTTTCATACTATGCGTTAATGCCATTGTTAAATATTAATTTAAAAAAAACTTCCACTCCTACACTTAAAAATTTAACTTTAAATAAAATAATATTTGATAGTTGTTTTTTATTTTATCAGTATTTGAACAGGTTTATAAAACTTTATTCTATAATATTTAGATCTTCAGTTAGAATATAAATATTAAAAGAATCGGTATCCACTCCTAATATGATTTTGCATTTTCTTTATACTTAAATATAATTATAATTTATTAACAATGCAATAATTTATACCAATATAAACTAATGAACATGTCTCTACACACTGTTTAATTCAAGTAAAAATTTCATTCTGTATAATTAGAACAATTTCATTGAATACAGAACTTGGTGTCTAAAATTATTAAAATAATTAATTTATTGAATTTCTAATATGATGCGTTATTTTTAATTTTTTACCATAAATAGGGAATATTATTAATTTACATATTTCAAACGTAATTTTGTAATTATTTTAAGAAATGTCCTTAACCATAAATATATTTGTATTAATTTTAAATAATTTACAGCACTCATTAATTTAATATTTTATTCTAACTTTCTATAAGAAAACCGACCATTTTTTATAATAATGTACCACTTTTGGTTTAATGATGATATTAGTAAATTTTTAAGTTCATTTAGTCATTTGATAATCATACTTGCCGTGCATATATTTTGGGGTACCTAACTAACATGTTATTCTCAGATAAATTTATCATTTAATTAGTTTTATATTCGAATTGTTATTTAACCATAATAAATACAGTAATATGTAGAATACAATTAATGCTAATATTAAAATAAATAATTACGTATTTGAATATTATCCTAAAAATAATTAAAACTTGAGATTTTTAATCTTACATTATAATAGTTTTGTTATACAAGAAATTGACAATTTATTTACAAAGTTAAATACCAAGAACGAGCTAAAAAATTTCTTAAGAATGTGTTTAATAAAAAATATAAAACTTGAAACTATTACACTTTTTGTATAAATTTTGGTAATTGTCTTTATTTTAAATCGGCAGTTTGACATTAATTTGACTTAATGATTTACAAGAATTATTAATTTATGGGATTTGTAATGTATTTGCCTATCCATTTGATCTTTATAGAATTAAAATAAACTAAAATGCCCAAAAGTATTGTCTAGCATTTTCATAAATTTTACGTTATATTTAAAACAACTTTTTCCTTTAATATTAATACCAGTGTATGCAATTATTATATTCAAATATAAGCATGTTTTAAAATGTTTCTAATATTTAAATTAATTAAAACATAATTTTTTGTAATAAAAATTTGTGCCTATTTATCAAATGCTTATATTTTAATTTTTTCATTACCATTTTGGTTACTAAAAAAATTGTCACATATCCGCGCGTTATATTTTACTTAAAATGCTATGCATATAATTTTTTCTCTTAGTTTTATGTTCTTTTAAATATATTTCCATTAAATGGGAATTCTTAACTAAACATTTTGCTTTTATTCAAGTCAACGTTTATAATTGTACATTTTAATCATCATTATATACATTTATTTAAATTTATTTCCAGTATATAACGTATGAATGAGTTCTAGATAGTTATAAAAATGTACTGTAAAAGTTATTTATTGTTTTCAGTTAAGTGTAGTTGTTAAAATTACTTCAAATGAAAAAAACCTATTGTTATCAAAAAGTTAAAAGCATTTATTGAATAATATTTTATTGGAAAATTTTGTACAAATTTTTGGTTTGCAACGTATAAACATTACTCCCATAAATTCCGGAATTCTGTCAATGAGATATCTGAGCATTTAAACATACCTGTCTGCAAGCATTACTATGGTATTGACAGACGAATTAATCGGTATAACTTGGAGCATACTTTGTGAACCAATCTTTAGACAGCCATGTCAACGATTGCAGAAGACTTCCGTCACGGATTAGATGCAGAGGTTCTCACCTGGGAGGTGATGACGCCTGGTATTCAGCGTCGTAGCTTTACCAGGATGCCACTTATCACACGCACCAACCACCAACGTCGTTTTGAGTGACGCAGCAACGCCCCCTTCGTACCGTGGAGTAGTTTAATATAATGTTGAAATATGTATATGTTTGTGGATATCGAGAGTTGGTCAAATCTTTGTCCTGTGGAAACAAACGGTGGAGTTACTTATCCCAGAGATGCCGAAATTTTACAGTGGGAAAAATGCACTTCGGTAAGTAACGCTCTGCTGGCATTCGCCAGGTAAATATAGGATGTTCACAGTTAATTGAGCTCTTTTGATATTGAAATCTGAAAAATGTCACTGTCTCTACCTGCGTATATTTTAACGGTCACACCGACTGGCATACGCCCAGTAAAGTTGGTAACGATGGAGTAAAATTAGTTCCATATCTTAATGTTGGATTATAGGTGTTAGGTAAGCATTTGTGAACACTGAAAAAAAATGTTATTCCGTTTTTTTATCTCTACAAGTGTAAGAATTAGCAAATATGTAAAATAATTATTTTCCTAATAATTTCATAATTTATGCATGCGTCGCATGCATAAAGTGATCAGGCATATGTAAATGTTAATTTTACAAATGTTGGAAGAATACACAATAAGAGTTCGAGTATCTCTTAAGCAGGGCTTTCAAAATTGCTCAGTTCATCGTGAATGTCCATCGAAATGCTACAGCATATGACGTGCTTCGTCACTCCACGTGATGCTGTTTCATTGTTCTGTGAGTCCACAGGCGACTTGTTTTGCACCAATGTAATAGGCGGCGAGCGTTCCGCGCAGTGAACACTGGTTTAGATGCTGCAGCTCGTCCATGGAATCTAAGTACAAACATACCTATCGACGAATGGTACGAGTACTGCCATCGTTTACAGCTGCCAAAGATGGTCTGCGGTCATGGCTTCGAACGAAGATCGCCAGTTTGACTTTACCATACGTCAAAGGCATCGACGGGCTCGATTTATCCAATTTTCTAGGCTTCCCTCGTGGAGATGTTGGATTTATAACTAGCTGGCGCGGAAATTTCCAGAAATCACACCGGTGGAATGACCAAATCGATGGGCACCGATAATCATACATCTTTCCGCTCTTGCCGTGCGTCCATTTCGACTGCTGTAGCTAGTAAACATTTTTACCGAACACTCATGGCTTTAAATAGGCTCACGACATGCTTGTGTGACGTATGTGATCAGTCTATTCTCTTTTCAGGCGGTTGTCTGGTTACTAATGGCAATTCGGTGTACCTTTATTGTTAATTTGAAATATGTAGCAGCTTAATTTTTCTGTAAAACCGCTTGACAGGTTATTCGTGTTAAACTGTAAAATGGGTCATGATTATCACTGTTTACACTTTCAATTATTCAAACTATTCGAAATACTCCATTTAAAAGTATATGATAATGTGAAGAAATGTATATTTCAGGGAATTATACTCCTAGTACACCGTACTATACCAGAGAATACAAGAGCGTTTTACAAATTGGACCAGCGAACACTCCGGCGTATGGTGACGCGGAAATGTGAAATTCTGTCGCAAACGACGGTCGCAGGTTTTCGTACACAGGAATGAGAGAGCTGTAATTGGTCGTGCAATCACTTGAGAGGAAGTTTCACTTGGATTCCATGTACGAGCTCCAGGACGTAAGTTTAAGGCCGGGAGCACACTGGGAGACAACATCTGCGTCATGCAGAATTTGTCACGCAACGCAGAACAGAAAGGCGTACTCTGCACGAACATCGCAAGCTGGAGGGTAGTATTCGCAATCAGAGTAGACGCAGCTGGAGTGATTAACGTACGCTCTGAATCAGATTCATCCGTCTGGAATGACCTTGCCGTCGACGAGATGTAAATACCTACCTATAGTATGTTTCATATAAGTGTCATTTACAAAATCCTGTATCAGCTGATGCAGGAACGAACAAAATTTAACATTACGTTGGCTATTCTGAGTGCACTGCTGATGCACATCACACAAGTAGAAAATACGCCACAAGAATGAGTTACTATATTTATTAATTCATTTTATTGTACGTGGTCACAAAACAGCGATTGTTAGAGTTACAAACTAAACTTCGTGATAAAGTAGTAATTTATAGGTGTTCATAATGAAATGCACAATAAAATGATTCGTATCCAAATGAAACGCAACTTCAAAACCTTGAGAGTTCTTTTCACGTCGTGGTATCCCCACACTCCATCCATGCTTTCCATACGTGCTTGATTTTAATTCCAAAAGCATACAGAAATATTGCATGGTATTGTTTTATTTTTTTTCTAATAATTTTATGAAATGTATTTCAAATTCGCGCCGTTCTGAGGCACTAATATAAGAACAGTCACATTTTAAGAGAGACGGGATCATAAGACAGGCCGCGCTGCTATCTGTTGAGCAATGCAAACGACTCACACCACGCTCTGTCATGCCGTGCGTGTCATCTGTGCTCTCTTTCCCGAAGCATTACCAGCCAGAAAAGTATAGCTTTCGTGTGTAATATATAACAAATTTACGAACAGATACGAATAGTTTTATTTTTCCACGAGCTCTGCACAATTTTTAAAGTAACNAACAGCGATTGTTAGAGTTACAAACTAAACTTCGTGATAAAGTAGTAATTTATAGGTGTTCATAATGAAATGCACAATAAAATGATTCGTATCCAAATGAAACGCAACTTCAAAACCTTGAGAGTTCTTTTCACGTCGTGGTATCCCCACACTCCATCCATGCTTTCCATACGTGCTTGATTTTAATTCCAAAAGCATACAGAAATATTGCATGGTATTGTTTTATTTTTTTTCTAATAATTTTATGAAATGTATTTCAAATTCGCGCCGTTCTGAGGCACTAATATAAGAACAGTCACATTTTAAGAGAGACGGGATCATAAGACAGGCCGCGCTGCTATCTGTTGAGCAATGCAAACGACTCACACCACGCTCTGTCATGCCGTGCGCGTCATCTGTGCTCTCTTTCCCGAAGCATTACCAGCCAGAAAAGTATAGCTTTCGTGTGTAATATATAACAAATTTACGAACAGATACGAATAGTTTTATTTTTCCACGAGCTCTGCACAATTTTTAAAGTAAGATGTATTTCGAGTATAGCGATTTTGAGTACTAGTAATTTCTATTGGGCCGGTAATCGTTCGTCTACGTCCAATAATCGTCATGTTGTTCTCCCGCAAACCCATTTCATTGCTTCCGTGTCGTTGCTATATTGTATTAATAAAACCAAGAAAGTGGGACGCGCGTGAATAGTTTTTAAGCAATTCTTACTTTATTCCACCTCACACATTTCTAACTCGAACTGTTTAGTATCAGTAATAGCAGGATTACTGCTTTGCAATAGTCTTAGATGAATTGTTGGCGAATAAAAGTGCGTTGGCAATTAAATTTCCCGAAATATTTCTAGTTCCAGTTGTATTATATATGACGTCCAAAGTGTGATAACAGCTACAACTACCGTCTCGCAAATGTTAACCCAAATTCGCTGTCTCGGACGAATTAAAAAAGAGTTAGCAAATATTACATTTTTGGAAGGTTTCATATTTTTACTTTTATAACCTACTAATTTTTTTTGTAGACAGATGCCAGTCTAAAATATCTTAAAATTTGTTTATAATTACAGTGCAATGGCAAGTGGATTAGCTGACAGCGTGTTGGTAAAAAATACAGCCTCCACTTGACGCNTTAAATTTCCCGAAATATTTCTAGTTCCAGTTGTATTATATATGACGTCCAAAGTGTGATAACAGCTACAACTACCATCTCGCAAATGTTAACCCAAATTCGCTGTCTCGGACGAATTAAAAAAGAGTTAGCAAATATTACATTTTTGGAAGGTTTCATATTTTTACTTTTATAACCTACTAATTTTTTTTGTAGACAGATGCCAGTCTAAAATATCTTAAAATTGGTTTATAATTACAGTGCAATGGCAAGTGGATTAGCTGACAGCGTGTTGGTAAAAAATACAGCCTCCACTTGACGCNTGTTTATAATTACAGTGCAATGGCAAGTGGATTAGCTGACAGCGTGTTGGTAAAAAATACAGCCTCCACTTGACGCACCAGCTGAAGGCGAAGGATACATAAACGAAAAGTAAACATCGGCGCTACTTTCGTCGAACTGTCAAAATCTCGCCAACCTATGAGACAGAGAATATGTTCCTACCTGAATGAGAGTCGGATGTAGATGTGGAAAATTTAAGGCTACTTTACGATATCAGCAGAAGAAGAAATATATTTTTGTATGGTGAAGATATGTGAAAAAGAGCTACTCACAGAGATTTTTTCCATACACACAAAATATCAAATTCAAGATTAAGAAACTAACGCGCCTGCGTTACGAGTCAAAGTGCCACTCGCAACCTATACCTTTTTTTTTGCATTTTACTGCCCTACACTACATTACGTCGATCTACGCAAATACATTTCAATGTGCACCCGGTCTAAGATCATTACCCTATCGGCACCCAGTAGTTACAATCATGAAAGTACTCGACCTCTGACACGACTTTTCAGATGGGGTGCAATAGAAAATAGTGAAAGTCGAAGGCTATTCAGCTTCTGTAGAACTTATAAGTAAGCTGCAAATATTCCTGTACAACTCTGCTTTCTAACATGGGTGTTGCGTGTGTGTTTGATGTGTTGCGACCTGACGATAAAAAATATAACATTCCATTCCTTTCTTTTGTATATTTTCAACTAGGCAGACTAACATTTTCCGAATTTATTTAAATGATAAACATAAAGTGCAAAATTTAAATGCGCATAGGCCCTCTAGCAGCGGAAGTATGATGGTCTCTAATTGTTTTTCAATTAAGAATCGATGAATATGTACTAACCCAGTGCAAATTACAAACTGCCATCAAAGTTTCGAGTGCAGTTCCCGTTTGACGGTGTTTTCAATTAAGTTTATCAACTCAAGGTTTATCAAAATTAGACTGAACTTTTGTTACGAGAAAAAAATTAGATTTAATTTTAAGTACAAACACTCGTGTTATTGCTTTATGTAACAAATAATATTTTCACTAAAGTAATTACTGTCAAAAATATCAACATTTGGCGAGGTCGTCTCATACAGAGGCTCCAAAGTTTCAGCGTCTGTTTCCCTCCCATATATGGGCATTTGAATGAAGATAAACGTGGCTCAATCATGCCGCAACCTACAAATATGAGTGACTCAATATCTGTGAGGAACCTGACATTGGAAGATGCGTAGATAAGACCAGCGCACATTATTTTAGCCTACTTTCCTTATGGAAGATAGGCTAACGAGATCACTTTTCTGTCTGTGCGTGCATGAGCATGTTGCTAGGTGTGTGGCTGTATGTGGCTATGTGTGACTGAGTGAGTGTGTGCCTTTACCCCCTACTCACTTACTAAAATGTTCGGATCGATTATCCGAATTTCACCAAACTCAGTACACATATAGTTATTAGTAATTACAGATGGCTTTTATAGTTGTGGACCACATCTTATAATAAATTTTTAAATGACGATTATGAAATATTTAGGGCACCATTTCATATATCGGCAACTACTTTACCAATTTAAACAAAATTTCGTGTTCTTACAGTTTACCTTTGAAATATTGAAGTAAGACAAGTATATTGTTATTGGTCCGCCATTTTGTATTATAGCACTAGGTACATAAAAAAAATAATTTTACATCATATCTCGGAAACTACTCGATAGATTCCCACCAAATTCGTTAGGTAACTAAAACTATGGTGGGGTAAGCTATATACACATATACAATTTAAATGGATGGTACTTATTTTCAAAATTGCATATGTTTAAATATTTTATGTTAATTTTGTTGGCATACTGTTTGATCCAATTCGATCAAATATGGTAGGTTGAAAATATTACAATATAACAAATGTAGTATTGCGGTCGCAGAAAAATGTTTTACTTTCTACGACACGAATGGTATTACTGCCAACTAAATATTTTATGGCAGCCAATAAACATGTTGTCAATCAACATATTTGTTAGAGAGCACTAAATTACTTAAATATCTGTTAATATATGTTTTGTTGTTCACAACACCCTGTTTGTTACCTGTAACAAAATTTCGCCTTGGAAAGCATTACCCAAAATTTGCAACGACTAACATTTTCTTTTAGTGTAGAGCCTCTTTTATCTGCTGTTTTGTGATATAGTGCTACTTTTGTGTCATATATAGAGAAACAATCGACAGATTCTCAACAAATTTCACAAACAAGAATTACTGTGGTAGGCCATGTGAGCTAATGTGTTTTAAGTGACTCAGGCAGTTATTTTCAAAATAATGGTAACATAAATATTTAATTTTTACACACACGTTCATTTTATGTATGTCTTAAAGTTTACTCGTACACGCAGACCTATGCAGAGGAATGTAGGCTAATTAGTTATATTGGTGAGTTTCTGATCATTCTGATGTGGTGTGCCATACACAATTTTGGAGCTCGATAAGTTGTCACTACTGGAAATCTTCAAAAAGCACTACTATATAGATTNGGTGTGCCATACACAATTTTGGAGCTCGATAAGTTGTCACTACTGGAAATCTTCAAAAAGCACTACTATATAGATTGTCTTAACTTCCACATGAAGATCACGACAGCTATTCAACATGAAATAAATCAGGAATGAAAGCCATTCGAAATTAATAAGAAATTATTTTAGAACTATCAGCTTAAAATATATTGATCACGAAAGATGGAAATCAGACAGAAAACAAATACTCAGTAAAAATTGTTGCATCAAGTATGCCCCAACGATACGGAAAAATACNGATGGAAATCAGACAGAAAACAAATACTCAGTAAAAATTGTTGCATCAAGTATGCCCCAACGATACGGAAAAATACCAAATAAATACATTTCTTCTATATATAACGAAAACTGACTAACTGACATATCAACGCCCAGCCTCAACCATTGGTCCTTGAAACATGTAATTTGGAAGAATCATTCACTATGCAATGTAGGCAGCCACTATGGAGGTATTTTTCCAAATTCAAACCTTAAAAGGGGTGAAATAGCGGTTCAAAGTTTGTACTTAGAAAAAACGCCTAGCCCCAACCATTCGTTCTAGAAACATGAAATTTGGGGGAAACAATCATTATGTAATGTAGGTAGTCACCATTGTGGGATCTTTCTAAATTTAACCCCTTAAGGGGTGAAATGAGGGTTCAAAATTTGTATGGAGAAAAAATATAACAATGTGCCGAGAGGAACACGAGCCGGTGAAATAAAGGAGTGCATCGAGAGATCTTTCTTGTGGCCCTCAGTTAATGTGCTCAAACTAACCAAAAAATATGAGAGTACATCTGAGAGGTTAAGTGTCTCCTGGTTAATTTACCGATCTTCTGCTTAAACTAGGAAACGGTGATTATCCAGAAACAGACAGGATGATAGCTATCCCGGACAAGTGGTGCACTATAGTGACTACAGTTCAGGAGCTGACAGCAAAGATTTACCAGACGTTGCCCATATACAGGGCAAGCCTATGGAATGGTTGTCTGGAATAGACATTCTGACCCCAAAAAACGACCAAGCAGCGGTCATCGACGACAGTTTGCTGAAATCATTCTAATTGGAATAAATGGCAAACATATCAATAGACACGATGGTAAATACAGACGAAGCAGTTCACTACCCAGTGAAATTTTTAAACACTCTAAATCCACCGGGTATCCCATAACACACATAGGCTTATACTGTGTGGGGGCACACCTGTCATGTTGCTCATTAATTTGAAGGCACTGAAACTCTGTAATGGCACTAGGCTGCAAGTCAAAGCTCTACATCGCAATATAGTCAACGCCACTATTTTAACTGGATCGGCTCAGGGAGAAACAGTGTTTGTGCCACGTATTCCATTGATTCCCAGTGAACACCTTTTGAATTCAAGAGACTGCAGTTTTCCCTCAATGTGTGCTTCGTGTGACGATAAATATGTCGCAGGGGCAAACACTCAAATTTCTCCCACGGTCAGTTTTACGTTGCGTCCTTGCGTGTAAGTTCACACCTCAGCCTGGGTGTTTTGGTGCTACCCTCTAAAAAAGTAAAGAATATTGTTTACAAATAAGTATTTAAAAAACCCAGAATCATATAGACACCGCCGATTACAAATAACTCCAAACTTAACAGCCACAATTCTTTTATTTTTAGACTTGGATTTAATTTCACTTTCTATTTTATATTTTCCAATTTTTTTCTATTATTCTATTTTAAAGACACGCTTACTATTAAAAATATTGTAACGAAAGCATAAATTCCACGCTCGAAAAGTAGCGCGCAAAAGCTGGTTGAATATAAAGCTGTAGGCGTACTTTTCGGTTTACATGTATGGAGTGAGATAGTCAGCGAGTACTTCTAAAAATTTTTATTAATTCATTAGTAATTTAAGAAAATCTTTATTTAAATGTGGTGTTTAAATATTACAAACACAATTAGTAAATTCTGTTCAATTAAAAGTAGAAAATTTAGCCAAATATAATGCGTTTAGAGATAAATATTATACATTGGAAAATGTTTGTACGTAATCTTGAATGACAGACAATGGCTTAGTGTTTATACTTTAAATTCATATGTAGGTACAGTTTCTGCTAAAATGTCTGCAATAAGGGGCTGTAACACTCCCTGAAAGAGATAAATGTCAGCGAATGGGCTGGATTGTAACTGAACTCTCATTGAAGAGCACTCCGTTGACGATAATTAATCCGAGACAGTCCGCAGACGGGCGTCTGTTGTGTCTTGAGGTAGCACTTGCTGTCGTGAGGAGTTGCCGTTGTTGGACCACGGCTGTATCTCACCCGACCCCAGCACGAAGTACACCAGCGCCCCTACACCACTGAAACCGGCCGCCACGCCGAACAACTTCCTCCACTCTTCAGCTGTCTGAAACAACGCGTTCATACCAACAACAGCCTCTACTACTACCTGCCACTATTACAACCTCCTAATACTTAGTACCACTATTACCACTTATTACAACCACTACATACTATTATTACTAACTATTGCCACTACAACCACTAAGTACTACACTACCACAACAGCCTAATACCACTAACAACTACCACTACCTACAACCACTGCACAATACCATTACTTACTACCACTACTAAATACCACTTTAACCGTTACCACCTCCACTACCATCACTATTATCAAGGCTACCAACAATATTACCCCTACCACTAATAACACAACTACCACTACTCACTAACACTACCACCACTACCACACACACTACCCCCACTACCTAATACACTAACCGCACTACCACATCCACCAACTCTACTACCACATCCGCTACCGTCACTACCACATCCACTAACTCCACTACCACATCCGCTACCACCACTACCACATCCGCTGCCACCACTACCATATCAACTAATCCCACCACTGCATCCACTAACCCCACTACCACATCCATTAACACTACTACTACATCCGCTACCACCAGCCACTACCAACACCACTGCCGCAAAAACCACTACCACCATAACTACCCCCCCCCCAATAAATTTTTTCCTTTTATTACTCTACAGCTTGGGACAAGGAAACTCCCACATTTTCTGAACTACCAAATCCTTAGTGTTCTACAACCATGCCCTACAATATAAGTCCTCAAGATCTATGCTACCCTTTTCAATGATCACCATAAAAAAGCTATTGCGACAAAACGATCTTCCGTAGCATACGTCCCCTTACATTCCATATACCCATTTTTACAGTTAGCACACTTTACGCCTTTTACACCATCTAAATTTTTCTCGTATCATTTCGATATTTCGACTCTTTTCAAAAGTATTTTTTCTTATCGCTGATCGAATAACGGTCATATATACCTTTCTAGCACCTACTATCATACTCTCAACTAAACCCGAAATACTATGTAAGTCTAGGCTTGAATGTGACCGACATTGCCACAGTATGTTCCAAAATAATTATTTGTCTCACCTGTGTTATACACTCGTCCCTAAACTTCCCTGCTTATTCGCTTCTTCGCCCTTACTAGCCAAACAAAATATTTTTTTGCATGCTCAGTCACTTTTTCACCTACTTAACTTCCCCACGTTCTCCTTTGAATCCGTTCCTCGAGATTAATCTATACGAGTCTCCAGTTAACACTTATTCTAATTCAAGTATTTTCGCAATCTCACCCGTATGAAACTCGATATAATAGTGCATCATCATCAGCAAACATTTGTCATGCTACACTTCTTACCTTTTTCCATGTCATTTGCTACACAATTATTAATGAGGGATCCACGTATATGATAAAGCATTGTAGAAAAATGCTAGATCCTGTATTATAAGATGGCACTTTAGAGTTATATAATCACTTACTTATTTAATATACTGCGAATAATATTAAATCGATATTTCGTATATGACACTCTCTCGTATTAATGTGGACATCATTTGGGTCTTATAAAATATTAGTAATTTATTGAAATGCTTCTGTTATCTTTTTATGACTCTGATCGTTGGAAAAAAGAATTTACCAAGCCTGATAAAGATATACTATATTTATTACCAGTATTTCAGTAGTATATAATACATTGGCTCTAGCTCGAGATCGTCGACACATTTGAAATCTTGAATAAACAATTAAACAGCATGTCCGAAAAGTCTTTCCCTGACTACAAACTTTATTTATATGTGCTATATGTAAGATAGAGATGTCAAACTGGTGCCAACATGTTGATAAACTAACCAAGTTTTTTTGTTTTAGGTTTCAGTAACGTTGGCATACTAACGAAGATTTTGTTGCAACAGGACAACACATTAATAAGTCTTCACGTGAGCACACTTGGTAGCATGTAGCACATCTAGTCTATATTCAATTTCTGTCCATAAATTAGCCAACATCACAGAAGGAATGATGCAATGCCTGTGGATATTCGTTGTTGCAGAGTTGCAACATCTGTTGCAGGAGTTGTGTAGACATTATCCTTGACAAAACCCCATAGAAAAAATCTAATGGGATTATATCAGGAGAGCGCGGAGGCAAAGCTGTCGGGTCATCACGACCGATCCATCGTCCAGGAAAAGTCGAATCAAGATAGGCACGAACCTCCGAACCCAAATGACGCGGCGCACCGTCTTGTTGAAAAATTACACCTGGGTGATACTCAAGCAAGTGAGGAACATTAAACAATTGTAACATTTCCAGATACACTGGAGATGTGATGATGCCCTCAGCATGAAAGAAAGGTCCAATAATTTTTATGCAAAAACGCACACAAAACATACTCCCTTCGCCTGCATCTGGTATACTCTGACACATCACCAGGGGGCTCTGAACCCCAAATACGCACGTTATGCTGGTTCAAAACACCACTGACGAAAAAGATCGCCTCGCCTGAAAAAGCAACACGTTTCAGACAACCATTATCGCTTTCAATACATGATACTCTTTCGACTGCAAAAGTCGTACCGACGCATGGCGTCAATGGGCAACAAAGCCTGAACAATTTGCACTTTGTATGCATCAAACAATAAACGTTTTTGTACGATATCATGAAGAGAACTTTTTGGCATCTGTATTTCACGCGAGGTCCTACGTACTGATTCTTGGGACTTCGCACGAAAGACTCTCTCACTGCTTCCACACTTTTAGCTGAGGAATACGGTCGGCTAGTTATCGATAATTCAGCAACAGACCATGTCTTCTTGAACTTGTCATACCACTACATAATGCTCTTGACATCGGGTGTCATCTTTCAATACGTAGTCTGAAAGTTGCTCTACGCTGTTATTGGTGACCGGGTCGAGTGGTACCGGATGACACACTGAGATTTTTTCTGATTTCTGAATATGCCCGGTTTCTTGGACACTGCAAGCAACTGGTAAACTACAGCAACGTTACTGAAACATGCCACAAAATACTTGGCTACTTTATTAACATTTTGGCACTAGTTTAACATCTCTATCTTATATATAGCGGGTTTAAATAAAGTTTCTAATCAAGGAAAAACGTTTCGGACACTCGGTATAGTAACAAAATTCATGGGAAGCAATTAAANTGGCACTAGTTTAACATCTCTATCTTATATATAGCGGGCTTAAATAAAGTTTCTAATCAAGGAAAAACGTTTCGGACACTCGGTATAGTAACAAAATTCATGGGAAGCAATTAAATTCACATTTATTTTCTCCTTTCTCCCACCGCCAAANAATTCACATTTATTTTCTCCTTTCTCCCACCGCCAAAAGGAACAGTTTTAATGTATTTGTTGTATGAGTTTTATTACTATAATTTTTTATACTTACTTCTAAAATCGGTTAATTCATATCCTACCTTCAGTGTACATTTGTTATGTAAATACATCTTAATACCATACTAAATATTTCAGAAATTGCTATATATTGTTTTGATTGAATTTCTCTAATTTCTTTCAGGGCCAGTTTTACTTAAGATAATAGTAATTTATCACTTACGAATTTCAAATCATATTTTCATTTTTTTTATTTATATCGTTCAATGACATGTTATAATGATCATATTAAATATACGATGAGATTTTAGCATAGTTAGAAACTGAAATTTGAAAATTGGGTGTCTTATATATTTTTTTCTAGATTATATATTTCTACAATTCTACAAGGTTTACTTAAATCTAGAAGAATATATTTTTGTTTTCAAGAAAATAATTAAATTAAAAATTATTACATTAATATAGTTATGAGGGTAAAATAATAATTCAAAACAGGCATAAATTACTGAAACAGGAAGAGTATACATATCATATTTAGTATCAATATCACGATAAGTATTTCTTAATCTAATGAATAATAATTTTTTATATTTACTACTCTAATAAAACTTTAATTGCATATGTATAGAGCCAGAGCTGAACGTAATAAATTTGGAAATATTTNATATTTACTACTCTAATAAAACTTTAATTGCATATGTATAGAGCCAGAGCTGAACGTAATAAATTTGGAAATATTTCTTATAGATTTAACATTGTATGAATTATATTTACATAATACCTTTTAGTATAAAGTACTAAAAATTAAAAAATTTTCAGCGATTATTATTTTCAAATAAATATTTCTTTGTTTTTGACATAGGTAAATGAAATAAACATTTTTTGTATAAGTTTTTCATTTCTAGTATAAATTTTCTGTTTGGATTTTTTATATACTAGCCTATGTTCTTTTAACAAAGAACGAACAGTATTTAGTTTCGCCATCAGGATCCTCTGTAGGCTTAGAATAGTGTTCATTTTTGTAGGAAGTAGTTTTTATTTTAACATAGAAATTTGTGAAATTATTATAATTTTGATATGTGTTATAATAAATCTTGGAATCGAAATCTGTATCCCAGGGATTTTTGAGAAATATCTTTTTCTCACCATATATAAATCGAATATTTTTGACACAACAATGATCAAACATTGAAGTATGTACATACCAACGTTACAATTTCTATTAACCTGAAATACCATATAAACCTAAACAGACATGCTATGTTCAGTATTATNTACATACCAACGTTACAATTTCTATTAACCTGAAATACCATATAAACCTAAACAGACATGCTATGTTCAGTATTATTAAACAGCTATATTGCACTAAAATTAAAAACATTAAAACATGCCAGTACATCTATTTTAAATATCACTAATAGCTAAATTCATTACGAATTATAACATGTNTAAAAACATTAAAACATGCCAGTACATCTATTTTAAATATCACTAATAGCTAAATTCATTACGAATTATAACATGTCTTTTATACAGCGTGTTCACAAAAATCACCGACAAACTCCGTTAAATAATTCCTAACCTGAATATAGACAAAANTGTCTTTTATACAGCGTGTTCACAAAAATCACCGACAAACTCCGTTAAATAATTCCTAACCTGAATATAGACAAAAAATGTAACATAACATTTAGCCTAACTCGCTTCCTAAGGATGGTGGCACACGTCCATAGAGGTGGAGGTGAGCGAAGGTTTTTTCTAATACCTCGGGACCAAATTTCGGCCTACTCGGGCCTATGGAAGTGCGTGTAGTATAGCATTAAATGCGGCACCACGCGCGCACACACAGGTGATCGGGAGGCACCACACCCGCCTCTAATGCGGCTGGATACACCTGGGTGCCAACCACCTGTTTTATATTACCTATTACTTACGTGCACCGACAGTAAATTTCTGTAGATGTGCATGTTCATTTTGTGGTACACTACATATACTTTCACAGTTCTAAGTAAATTTGATTCTGTGCTATTAGCAACAAACCTGTCGCTCATCTCCACATTTACGGACCTGTACAATCATTAGGAAGCGAGTTAGGCTGAATGTCATTTATCTACTTTTCGTCTATATTAGTGTTAGTAATCACTTGTAGTTTGTTGGTGAATTTTTTAAACATACTGTAAAAAGAGCAGAATTAGAACATTCAATAATATATAAAAATGTTATGGTTATTTATAATAATCATGCAATTAACTGGATAATATTTATCCACTGAACCATTTGCTTTTTTGTTTGATCTACTTATAAGTAATAATTAACTCATGAGTCTAATAAATTGTTATGTTATAACTGCCTTTCCAGTATGGATTTTTGTCTCTGACTAAAACGAACAAATATCTTAAAGAATAAGTAATATCCGTTTTATTATTACGATCATATATACATTGATATTTACTGTTAACACCACTCATCTGTAAATAATATTTTATGACCGTGATCTATATTTCATCGCGGAAGTAACTCCACGATTATATATATATATATATATATATATATATATATTATAAAACATCTATGATTAGAAATTTCTTACCCAGTAAACTGAAAAGGGAAGTAATTAGAAGTTATATACATTGTAGTATCTTTAGGCTAATCTGCATTAGTAACTAGTTTAGTATGTCTTAAATGCTTATAAACATATGCACCTTTTGGAGAGTAAAATCTCTATTCTATCATTGAATGCTTTGCTATATATATTGCTCTGTATCCTACTTTCCAAAGGAAAGATATGCTTACGAGATCACTGTTATGCCTGTGGGGCTGAGTGTATAATTGTGTGTATGTGTGTGTGTGGGCCTGTGTGTATAATTGTGTGCATGTGTCTGTCTGTGTGGACCTGTGTGTATAATTGTGTGTATGTGTGCGTCTGTGTGGGACTGTGTTTATATTTGTGTGTATGTGTGGGCCTGTGTGTGTCGTCCCTAAAAACTTTTATTCTGCGAGGACTAATTGTTTTCAGAGTGAATACGATTACATTTCGATTAATACACAGCTTCGTTAACAGTCTGCTTGGAAGAATAAGAAATGAAATATACGGTGTTAAAATTTGTTCGCTCTGACGAACAATTTCATTTTTTACAGTCCATTAATCTCTTTACTGTCACATAGTTTATTGTACCCAGGCTACAGAAATCAAAAGGATTTTCCAGTGTCGTCATTTGATTACGCTAAACGCTATAAGTTGCTGCAAGAGTTATTATACGATTAGTTTGCTGCTCCGTAGACGTACCCAATACTCACCTTGTTTGGGACGATGAACCCGGAAAGGGTGGGACCGATGACACCAGACAGGGCACTCACGGTGTGCAATATGCCTACGATGACACCAGAGTACTGCGGTGCCAAGTCCAAGCAGTTCAAGCTGCGAATAGAACACATCCCAACATCAGTATGCTAAAGTATTAAACATCTGGTGTATGGTCAACTTTCGTTTGGGGCAGCGGTGGCTGAGCTGTTAGCCTGCTCGCCTCCCGTCCAAGGCAAACCGGGTTCAATCTCTAGCTGGGTCACCGGATTTTTGCAAGTGGGAATCGTGCCGGACGATGCCGTTGGATCTCCCATTTCCCCCGCCCTTTCATTCCGGCTCCGCTACATACTCACCTCAATCAAACTCATCACTTCTCAAGACCTCGCTCTTACGAGTCGCCCAAATCACTTCACTTCCTCAACTTTCGGTACCAATCAAGTAGCGGTTAACAATTTTTCTCACTAATTAATGACTTCATCTTCTAGGGAATTTTTAAAGATTGATATATATTGTTATTCAAACGATCCAGTGCCCTAATTTCTAAAAATTGCAGTGGGTTCTGAAACACCATATTTTCGACTTAATGCTCTCAAACAATGAGTTATGCCAGACGATGGGCTCTAACCATCTCAACACGTAAAAATAATTCTTCTAAGTAACGCGTTTACGGCAATCTTTCTTACAGAGTGGTTTCTTTAAATGCAACTTTTAATTGTGGTGCTGCCTGAAAGTGTATGTAAGAAATAAGGTCAATAGAAAGAATTCCATACTATTCTGCATCTAAAATTCACATAAGTACAAACGTAATTGTTTTCCATTGTCGTTTGGGTGTTTACGATTGCATTAAATTTGCTTACAATATAAAATCCGTAATTTGCAGGAACGTCTACAGAAGCCCCTCTAATACAAGTTTGAAGATATTTTCAAAATTACGGAAATGTAAAAAATTATTTTTAATCAGCATACAAGTTTTGACGTATCCAAAATTATTTCTGCCTTCTTAAACAACCAGTTAGTAATTATAAATACTTTTATTTTCATAGTTTTCACTATATTTTCTTTATTTAGACGTGTGGTATTAGAAACAATTGCCATTGCATAAATAGAAACAATTACTAAATTAGCTGTTATTTAATTTCTACTGTAATAATGTCAACAGACAATATTTACGACCAATACCTACACCGTTGAGAAAACTCGCTTTTAGCAATGATTTCAAAGTTAGACCAATTTTTTTTAATCTGATAACAAAAGTGGGAAATGCGTATCTGTGACGGTTCATANTATTTACGACCAATACCTACACCGTTGAGAAAACTCGCTTTTAGCAATGATTTCAAAGTTAGACCAATTTTTTTTAAATCTGATAACAAAAGTGGGAAATGCGTATCTGTGACGGTTCATAAAATGTTATTATCAATGGATAGTGATAACCGTTTTATTCTGTACAAATCTGCGTATCCTTCTGGTTCATCAATGCATTTAATCACTTTTGCGTTATTATGGAATCGTGTAGCGGGATCGTTGTTGCAATCATTTTGAGTTAAAGTATTATTTTTTAGTCCTCGACGACACAAATGATTTATGTTTGATGTCTGCTATTTTCACCAAGTTATGAATTTATTTGACGTTCTCTGTTCTCTGCCCCGATGGATATTCAAAAGACATAATAAACCTCCAGGAACCTCGTGGTCATTTAAAAAGTAATAAAATCTCATTACAAATCTGGAGAACACTATGGAATCATTTTATTTTATCATATGCTACTCACATGCTAAACTGATTCAAGGAAATGTATTTATGTCAGACCAATAAATTACTGTAATATGCAATTCCCAGTGTGTTGTAGGGGCTCGCATGGATACCATACTTGATTAAGTGCATGTGTTTTGCCGTGTGCAAAATAAAAAAAAAAAACAAATAAATACCTGGTAGGGAGTGGCGTCATTTTTGTCTTAATTATAGGAATGTTGGCGTTGTGGGAAATATCACCTATTAAGAAAGTCGTCAACTTGATTAACTCAAATTTGAGATGTCTGAAAAAAAAATGCTAGGCAGTGGTCTTCTTGGTCTATCAAATACTCTACATACCGACCATTTATTTAACACTTGCTGAATTTTTAACTTAAAACTACTTTTGCTTCTAACGTATTTGCAAATGATTATGCGATTGCGTAAACAGATTTTTTCACCACTGTTTAAGAAACCTCCAAAGTTTTACGTAAATATTTTTCAATTCAGCTTAAGCATGAAATACTGCATAACATTTTCCATAGTCTTATAATGATCAAATACTTAGTTTTGTGAGCAAAAAACCAAATGTCAAATCAGAATAAAATGAGAAAAAAATGCTTTGTAATTCTTTCTAAGTGAAGGAACTTGTAANATATATATATATATATATATATATATATATATATATATATATATATATGAACAGTGCTAGTGGAATATTATGTGGAAGTATTTTAAACTGTACTTGTTCTAGAGTGTCTTTTTATACGTCATATATGGCGTTATACTAACGAGGGAAGGCAACCTGTGAGGCTCATACATGAGTGAAAATAACACGAAAATTAATATACTGTTACGCTGTCTACGAATCTATGAACTGTCTGTGAACACACTATTCTACTGTTTCAAGTCTACCTTCTGTGTTTGAGTATCTTCATCTTTAGTATCTTCTGTGATTTCTTTGTGTCAGTTATCGACGTGGACTTAGGAAGAGAGACTAGTCTCCAGGGCTCAGGTTTTGTGCTGCAGGTGTCAAGGAGTGGCGGGGGAGGGTGTTGCGCCGTCTGCGCCGTCTCGGCTACTTTTGTGAGCACCCTCTATATTTGCGACCAGTGACGTACTTCTTGCTCGCACTCGGAACCCTCCCCTTCGTTCTTCTTTGTACTCACTCTCACACTCCTCCTTTTCCCCTTCTCCTACGCGTGCGTCTTATTCTGGGATTGTCGGCAGTCTTTGATTTATGGCCTTGCGCGGCCAAGTTACGTCACTGTTCCGTCCTGGGCCGTCTGCACTTTCACTTCGCTTGCTCGTGCAAGTCAACGTCCAGTAGCAACAGTTCAAGCATAGGAGCAACCAGCTCCATCATCAGGTCGGTCCCCGGAGACGGTGGCCAAGCCGAGAGCCAGCTAGACATCTCAGCGCCTTGAGATCTAAGTCTCTTCTCGGGCACTGCAAACTGCTGCGCACAGCTGTCCAGAGAGTTGCGGCAGACGAAACCAACACGCTCACACCCTCCTTATCCAGCGGTCTCGAACGGCACCCAAGCAGTCGGCATCAGGGAGGCGAGGCTAACTCAGCACGGCGCGGCCGGAGGGCGGCAACAGTACATTAACAGGAAATCAGAAATGGGAAAAATAAGAAAACCAAAGGAACAAGAGTAAGGGTATACACGTGCGTTAACAAAAATTCAAACAATCATAACAGCTGAGCCATAAAATATACAAACAATAAGTAATCAATTACGTGGCCTAAAGGCCTGTAACTAAGACACATTAGCTTTACGAAAAGAGCTAATAGAGCTGAGAAAAACCAGACTTACAGTATTAGGACCAAGAAATTTATGGATTTTAAACGGCACACAAAATTTTGGAATTAGCCTCTTCATCACATCCTTCCCTAAGTCTGTTAAAACGTAGTTCTTGCACAGGACCAGGTCCCTAAACATGTACGTTACAGACAATCTGCCCTGGTCAATTTTGATGATAACCTGCTGCTTCGTGGAATCGAGCCGGCGATGGACCTCCTCCAGCAAGCGATCATGGTCAGCATAACCAAGGAGAGACTGAAATGGAGGGATGTTCCAGATACTTAACAGGGGATGACCAAGGTGACGACCTAGGAAAGGGAGAGATGGAGGTACTCCCGTGTAATCACGGAGTGCACTGTTGAACCCTAAGTTGATGAAATCTAGGTCCTGATCCCACTTGGTATGATCCTGATTGTGAAAATCCTCAAACAGGATTTCAATTTCTTATTGAACCTTTCAACGTGGTTCCCTTTTGGATAATATGGACAGGAGGTGAAATGCTTAACAGCCCAGAGCGAAAACACATATTTTTAAAAACGTTAGATGTGAAATATTAAGCATTATCTTTTACTGATTCCGTAGGATCACTATAAACCTTCCAAACCTGCTCAGTGAGAGCACTAACAATAGTAGAAGCCTTTATGTTACGGAGAGGTAACAAAATTACAAACTTAGTGAAAGAGTCTAAAAAATAAAAATGCATATATTACACTTCTTAGATCGTATCAATGGTCCAACATATCTAAATGGACTACACTGCAGGGACCATGAGGCACCTTCTTCACCGCCTGGCCCACATTTTGTTTGCCAAGCCTGTTTGCATTTTTGACACGGATCACAAGATATTACAAATTCAGAAACATCTCTCTTTAAAGTCGGCCAAGAAAACTGAACTTCTATCTTAATAAATGTTTTACTCACACCCAAATGCCTGCCAAAAATATAATCATGGAGATACGAAAAAATTATAGGCCTTAATGACTTCGGAACCACAATCTTAAGTGCACGGCCATTTTTCCCGGTAAAATACAAAATGTCATTCGCTTCTACACAGGGAAGCACTACTCCCGCGCTCAGGTTCATTCTCACCTGAGTCCATAATGTATCGCTCACTTGAGTCTGTCACAACTTAACGAAAAATTCGGGAAAATCCTGTACGAGATTTAAAGATGCTTCAGTATCACGATCATTTTCCGCCTCAAAGTCTACAGGATCGTACATCCTCGAAAGTGAGTTGGCTACCTGGTTGTCGGAGCTACGAACGTGAAATACCTTGAAACGGAAACTCGATAAAAGCAAAACTCACCGACCTAGCTTTCCTAACTACNCTGTCACAACTTAACGAAAAATTCGGGAAAATCCTGTACGAGATTTAAAGATGCTTCAGTATCACGATCATTTTCCGTCTCAAAGTCTACAGGATCGTACATCCTCGAAAGTGAATTGGCTACCTGGTTGTCGGAGCTACGAACGTGAAATACCTTGAAACGGAAACTCGATAAAAGCAAAACTCACCGACCTAGCTTTCCTAACTATTAAAGATGGTTCAAAACATAGCTGAGCGCTTGATTATAGGTATAGAGATCGCACTCATGTTGATATATATAGGAAGCGAACTTTTACAATCCATAGATAAAAACCAATGTTTCCTTTTCGTAAATTCTCAATTCATGTTGCGATCCAGTAATACTGCGGATTGCGAAAGCTATAGGAGCCAAACCTAAATCCGTCCTTTGACTCAGTACTGCTCCTAAGGCATAGAATACGCGTCGATCTGCACGACGAACCGACGGGAAAAGTCCGGTTAATGCTACATCGGAGGGAAAGATAGCTTCAGCTTTAAGACTGTAAATGCTGTCTCTTGCTCCTGGCCCCAAATAAACTCTACTCCCTTCTTCTTTAACGAATTCAAGGGCACTGCCAATTCCGAAAAATGTTCAATAAACCGGGAGTAGTAACCAAAAAGGCAAAATTTTCTAAACTCCCTTTAAATAAAGGGCGAGGGAAATTAAAAACAGGGGTAACTCGATCGTGATCAATCATTAGTCAGTCTTCACAAAGTAAGCAACCTAAAAACTTAATCTTACTCGAACCCAAAGATACTTTATCGAGATTAACCGTCAATCCTACCTCACGAATTCTTAAAAATAGTTGGCGCAGATGTTAAAGGTGGGACTAATGATCATCACTATACATTATACTGTCGTCGATATAATTAAAGACAAACTTGAATATAAATTCAGGCAACACAAAGTCCAACATCCTAGACAGAGCTTGGTTTCCGAAGTTTGAGCACATGGGAATGCGCGTGAATTCAAACTGACTGCAAGGCGTACTAAAGGTGGTATTCTTTCTGCAAGAGGGGGCCATGTAAACATAGGTGTAAACTGTTATTTAAATCCTGAACATAAAATACACATAAAATAGGTAAACTTAATGCTGAAGAGCTCAAACGATCGTTGGCAACGGAAATAGATCATTGTGAAATTTTTTGTTTACTAAAGAATGATTGTCAACCAGCGATATTTGTCACTATCCTTTTTACACTCTAGAAAACCTGACGAACAGTAATCAGAATATGAAGAAACAATGACACCTGCTACTAACAATTTATTGATAATTTCTCTGAACGCCTGCAACTTAGGAGAAGGACTTTTACATTGGCGATCACGCACAGGAATATCGTCGGCTAGGGAGAATTTATATGAAAGAATATCGCATTTCCTTATTTTGGGACTGATGATGTCACTAAAGGCTTTGCGCAACTAATCCAACCGACTACTAAATTCCTTGGAAAAACGATTTCTCTCGTCGTGCAAAAATTAAAAAATCTCAGGAATAATTTCCACCTGAAGGGCAATCCTGATATTCGGAGCGAAGTCGAAGGATACATAATATTCGTCAAGATTAACAGACCTCATTGGCTGTCTTAAAAACTCAGGGCCTTATAGTTAATCATGATTAAGGCCTGCAAACTCTTAAAAGGGAAAGGTGCACGAAAATCGACCAATTTTGAAATACAAGGGCACGACCAAATTACTTCTTATGACCTCCCCATTTGACACGGACATCATACGTCTCTTGGAAACAATTTTAAGTTGAAGCAGCCTTTTCAAAAAATTAGAGCTCATAACACAGAGTATGGCCCCTTGTCAACTAAAGCAGAAAACGTGTTATCATCACATGAAATAATAAAAGAAAAACCTCCTTATCTTGCGTTGTAACTTCACTTTCACCCGACTGTAAAACCTACGCTTATTACCAGTCAAAGCCCGCTTCCCACCTTAGGACAATACTTACGTAAATGCCCAACTTCACCGCACCTAAAACACTTTCTTTCGGAAAATGTACACCAACCCTGCATACAATCTCTAGTCACGTGTCCCTGAACTGCGTAATTTCTACACCGCACCATCACACCGCGCTGCTCGACAACCTGTAGAGTGGAAACATGCCTAAACGGCGTCGTATATTTACCACGCCCTGCTTGGACCATCGGTGGAAAACACATACGATATTCGCTTGCTGCCACCAAACGACCCTGCTCTTCTACTACTAACTGGTGTAACTCGCGCAAATTATTTGAGGCCGAAACCAACATGCAATGCGCAGGGACATGCGGAGCCAAATTATCTAAAATTATGTTGACTAGTTCGCGTTCATTTAGATTCAAACATAGGGCCTCGTGATAGGCACAAATTGAATCGACAAATGCAAACATGAGATCACCGAGTCTTTGGTATTGGTATACAAAATCGCGTTTACAATTACGCTTAACGCGAGAGGGAAACACACCCTCTAATACCCTGCGTTTAAAGCCCGCAAACATACCTCCATTGAAATACGTGATTTTTTTGCTAAGCAAACTGTAATATGAAACCTTCGCATTCAATAGCAATGGCTTTCAAAAGGGCATCCTCCGGACAAAGACATAAATTTACAATATTGCTAACCACTACAAAAAAAGTGCAAAATTTCGGCGGGATTCACAGATGTTAATGGAGCCATATTTGAAGGGCTTGAAAGGAGAATTTGCGAACTTTAGACGGATGGTTGGTGACACTCGCCAGAACCACATGCTGAGACGGCTGTGCCATTGAACACCGCTGGCGCCATGAGTCCACCGCGGCCCAACGCAACTCCGCAACAGTCGCGGTGTCGTCAACTTTCAAACCAAGATCGCTCAAAAAGGCCAGCAATTATTATTTTTTGAGTGCATACAGAAAAGCCACCTCCGCCATTTCATGCAACAAAACAAACAGGCAGATGTAAAGAAAGTCGTGAGCAGAGTTGCGCAGATTTTATTTGTGACAAGGCACAAATAAGTAGCATAACACAAAATCAGATGTAAACCGCATATAATAATATACTCATTCAACATTGGTGTTTCGACAACACTTAACTGACGCGAATAGATACAGGTTGCATTTACAAAAATGCTAAATAATATGAATACAAAATATAACTTACACCTTTTGTATACAACCTACACTTTACCTCAAGCTTTCATTTACAGCACACATAATTAAAACAATTACTTGGTAATGACCAAAATTTATTTAAATACAAACGTTCATTAAAATACACATTTGCTGAATCAGGGAATGGAGGGCTGTCGTCTATGCCAATCACAGTCTCCAATACAATAAAATGATAAAAAAAAATATAAAAAATAAGTTACAGTGGGAGGCGGTCGAAGTAACCCTCCAAAGCTCCTACCGTCAAAAATCGATTACAAATTTATAAGAAATGCCCTGACAAGTAAATCGTGGAAACGGAAAATCCACATTAAATAAATTATTGAACACGGATGGCGCACCAGGGACACTCACGAAACGTGAAAACAAGAGCTCAGCAGACGCGACACCGTAGTTAAAGCCAAACATAAATTAGAAGGGCAGACCGAAATCAAATTTAGAAATGGGAAGCAACTACTGCACACCCAATCAACTGCACACACACGCCACACAAAATTACAAAACCATTAAAACCCTACAGCAAAACACACTCACGTTCTCCACGACTCGCCGCAATTTGCCCCGTCGCTCTGAAACGACGACTTGATGATGTCGTCGATAGAAATCAGCATAGCATAATTCTTGTAGAAGTGCAGACGGGCCAGGGCAGAACAGTGACGTAACTCGGCCGCGCAAGGCCTTAAATCCAAGACTGCCGCCAATCACAGAGTAAAACGCACGCGTAAAGGAGGAGACGGAGTGCAAGGAGAACGGAGGAGGAAATTCCGAGCGCGAGCAAGAGATTACGCCACCGACCGCAAGTATAGAGGGCGCTCACAAAAGTAACGGAGACGGCGCAGGCGATGCAATCCGTTAATGGACACTCCGAACCTTATTTTTATAGTGACACTGACAAAGTAACGCACGATCCTCGCTACAGATACGCAGTACCAACATGGTGTGGGTAGGTAATTTATCAGAAAAGTAAGCACGCTTACTACAATCTGCATTGACACAAGTTACTTATCTGTACGAGTTTTGGGAGTACTGTAACACTTAGTTTATTGCCAACTGATAATGTGGTTGCGTTCCCAAAATTGTAACAAATTCACCAGTAGTATACCAAAATACTTGGTTTTAAAATTTTATTGTGATTTTTAATAATAATGTTTTTTACATTGTTATTAATGTAATCACATATAATTCGCTGGTTCACCCATTATTTTGCAACTAGAGTGCTATTGCTCTACTTTGATAGGTCGCAAAACTTAGGACGTACAGCTATTATGCAGTATTTTTAAATCGAATGTTAGTCCTATTGCCTTGCGTGCCTGTACCTCTTTGTTAACATGTGAGAACTTTATATGTTTTATTTCATTATGTACTTGCCTATTTCGGACCACCACGTAAAGCGTCCAACGCCACGATGCATGCCACCATTTCCTCAAACATAATGGCGGTGTGGTAACACACTGAACTCGCATTCGTAAAGAACCTAGTTCGGTTACTGGTTTAAGAATCCTGATTTCAGTTTTTAGTGCTTTTTCGTAATCAGTCTAGGCAAATTTTAACGATGGTTCCTTCATACAGAACAAGGCCAATTTTTCCAGCCCCTGATTATTGGAGTAACTGGTTCCGTCTTTAATGACACTCGCCGCTGACGAGAAATTTAGCTACAGGTGTGAAAACTGAAAGAATGGCCTACGAACACGATGTCACCAATCCATCTTCTCGATCAAATGTACGAAAATGTGTAAGCGGATATCATACTCACGTGACTGACATAGATGTGATGCCTTCTAAAAGGATGCATAGCACGAGGCAGACTACTGTGGCCGAGGCAGAAGTCAGGTATCCCAATACCAAGATAGCGAATGTGTTCAGCAACATGCAACCGCCTATTGACAGCTTCCTCGCCTGAAATTCCCGGCAAAAATGCGTTACACAATTACATACTCAATACTCTTAATAGATACAGAAGAATTTGTGCTGATGTACAGTATTCAGATTTCTCATACTCCCTTAGATCGGTATAAAACATAAAAATTTTTTCTACAGTTCCATATTTACTGAAATTAAACTATTTAAAGCGTTTCCATGCCATCCGCAGATTATTTGCCGGGAACATAACTACTGAAGAATAATTTTAATGTGGTATGCCAGATTATACGTCAGATTTAAATAAAGTCTGTATTGTAAAATTACTAAAACATTTTCTTATTATTTGTACTGAAATTAATTCTGGTTTGCACTATGGTAAACAATAGTTTTAAAGGTTTAGTATGAGTTTTGAAATGTTCTGGTATACCATGTGCAACAACGAGTTTTAAAACAATAAATGCTTGGACGGTAATCAGTTTTATATTAAAAACTTTACTTGCAAATTTTATTCTAAATAAGAAATTTCTATTTTATGTCCTTGTTTTAAGTTTTCTTAATTTAAAATTTAAAAATATTAATTTTTCATTACCAATAAAACTTTACAAATAGTCTTAGCCGTATTAAAATATGTTGTACCTAAATTTCTGATCTCTATAGATCAGGTAACTTTCGTTCAGTATAAATCGCAAGGTCGTCGACTCTTTTGTTCTAGATTTAATCGATGTACTATTTTTTTTAACTTAATCTAAATATCTATGACTGGCCAAGTGAATTTTAATACAATATGAATAACTGGAAAGTATGATATTTTGTTAATGAGCCCTGTACATGTGAATCGTAGAATTTTTGAACTATGTGGAATTCGAATAACTCAAAATATTAAAATATATCCCCCGTTACTTCGTTCCGAATTGACTGTAATTTTTACTAGGTATAAAAATTTACATACATCCAATACCACTTAATATCTATAAGGATAGAGACGTAAACCTGAATAAACCTATCATCCCGCAAAATCAAGTTGAACGCCCGGTACCGATTTGACACATAAAAACATTCGTGGTGAAATGTTTCTATAAAGAAGTTGTGAGAATTTATCGCCCTTCTTTCCTGCAAAGTAATATAGAGCCACCAGTGGTACTTTAAACGGTCGTGCATGGAATTGCAAATATCTCTTTTATCTGTGGATTCATTCTGAGTTACAAAATCGCGTGAGACTGTAGAGGGAATAACTATACAAACACCGATATTTTTATTAATTTCTCACTGAGGCTCTATTTAAAAAAATATATTTTTTAAAGCGTATATATAATATCCAATTCGTTGTAAACATGTTGNATTTCTCACTGAGGCTCTATTTAAAAAAATATATTTTTTAAAGCGTATATATAATATCCAATTCGTTGTAAACATGTTGCATTTCGGTTATAAGACTCCTTATTTGTATGCACTTTATGAATTGCTTTTCAGACATAGTATGGTGAATAATATGCAGAGGAGTACCACTGTGAGAGAGAGCAGCTTCTTGGTGAGGGCGGCGTCAATGAGGTAGGCGCACGTTGTACTGGCAATGGCCGTGATGAGGAAGGGCAAGGCAGACAGGAAGCCGGTTTTAGTTAGGTCGAATTCCATTGTTTCTGGAAACAAATCGAAGCAAACATGCGTACATCTCCAGTCCTTTGCAGCGAATAAGTTTTTACACAAAATAAGATTACTACTCCAAGTAAAACGGATACTGCAGGTGGCTAAAGTGCCATTAAATTTAGTAACTTGTTAAGCAGTTGTGCTGAAGGTTCATAAAATAAAAACAAAGAAATGTTATGCTAAAATGAGATATCAAACTGAACAAACAACCACATGTTCTTCCTGTTACCTTCGACCACACGCAGAATATAAAACTGCCGTGAATAACTGTATAAGGAATATTGCACATGAGGTAGTCAACAACAAACGTCTTTTGCATACCATACAGAATGTCCCAGAACGCGTGCGCATAAGAACCACGCCATGTAAATCGTAAGCCAAATTGGAGATGAAAATGTTAGTGGCAAATAGTCGTACGATTACCTTTTTCGTAAACAATGTGGCAACACAGCACGGAGTTAGTCCCCTCATTGGTACAATGGTCAACACGTTGTGTAAACTACATGGTGAACAAATGTTAGGACTGGGCGAGATTTGAACCCACGCTCATAATATGATGGCCAGGCCAGTGGTAGTACAATATCAGTGGAGCGCAAGAGCGGACTACCTCCATGCTGTGTTGCCACATTGTGCACGAAAGATATCATCGTACGACATTTTGCCACAAACATCTTCGTCTCCATTTCCGCTCAGGATTCACGTGGTGTGGTTCTTATGCACGCGTTCTGGAACAATCTGTATAATATCGGGAATAACGAGGCTACAGTATATGTAGATCATGAAGGCGCGGCAAAAAATGAACCGAATGAAATATGTTAGTTAATTTATGATTTCCTCTTGCAATAAGTCCTTCCACATATTAATGAAAGTGCATCTGTACTAGCGCAACTGTGGAGGGAAAAACAAAAACCACTTATTGACGAGGTTACTCCGTGCCTTGAGATAGTGGGTGGTTTTTGAGAATTGAACGTCATTTCCGTATCAGGGGCCACGCCTTACTACCACGCGAAAGGGATTTCAGCATTTTCAAAAGAGCATTCAAGAAAAATTACCGACTTTACAGCATTCACCAAGTCACTGAAATCATCATAGGATTAACCACAAAGGACACATTTACTGTGAACGTGGTAGGATGTTCAGATTTCTATGATTTCTAGAACTGATGCCATGCATATTTTTAGAGCTGCATCTCTGAAAAATCATGTTGAAGAGACATTCCAAGAAATAGAAGAATACCCCTGGAATTTTCATCCTTTTGAATTTCAACTATAGTACTAATTTCAAATGTTGCATGCATTGAAATAAGTGAATGTATTGATGTTTTGGTTAAGCATACATTCTCTGTATCCCACACAGGCAAACTAGTACCGGTTTTGCCTTCGAGAAATGCGAACACCTCAGGGAGAATCCGTTTGAAGAAGGAAATAATATCCAATATCAGAAAATTGTGCAAATATGAGCCAAAGTAATGCAAATACTTCAATGAGGACATTAGTTTTTGGCAAGAAATTACTGGTCCAATGCTAAATGATGAAATTTTGTAAGTTTAAAATATGCGCACTGTGAGAATAATTTAGATTGACATTTTCCTTTTTTTATAAAAGAAAACATTACAAGAAATCCTTGATTACAATATTATTGCCTTATTATAACAACAGGTACGTATATTCATTACTGTTCTAAAAAAAAGTGGACTGTAAGTAAATTTGACGTATCACAATGAAGGAAAATGTTTCTGATTCTTGTTTACACATATATAGCCTATTACAGCAATTTTTGGAACCCAAAAAATTTATGGTGCAGTTTTTGTATTAGATGGCGTAAATTTGAATGTTCTAAAGTGTATCAAGAATCATACTAATATTATAAATGCAAAAGTCTGTGTGTGTATGTTAACACTCAGCTCCATAACGGCTAAATAGATATTGATGAAATTTGGTATGTAGGTACTTTAGGTCCTGGAATAGGACATATGATACTTTTTATACCGAAAAAATTTTACGGTTCCTGTAGAATAACAACAAAACCTAATTCTGCAACGGCTGGGAACGTGAACGATATATTTAATTCCTCTGGTGTCAGAGTTTTCAGGCCGCCCAAGGACCTCTGAAATGGCTAAACGACTGCTATCAATCGATAACAACTGGGACAGAAAATTAAACGTACCCTCCGAAACCTGGAAGCGCTCAGATGTTACGCCACTAAACGGTCACCCATCCAAATGTGTGCCGCTGGGAACGTTGCTTAACTTTGGTGATCGATTATGATCCCTCAGCCAAGTGCAAAACGCAATACCTAGGTACATTTATATCTAAAACTATAACTTACGGAACTCACGTTTTGATTTTCATACATCGACGCTGGAAAGCGGAAATGTGGCATCTACGCTATAGTTGCACAGATACACTCCAAAAACAATATCCTACTTCTTGGCTATCGGGTAAAAAATATTTCCTTCCTTTTGGGTTTTCGTAATCAGTTAAAAACCTAGGTCGACATAGTATAATTTCATAATTCAGTTTCCACATAAATGAATTGTCTTTTCCCAATTTATTTATAAGTGTATCACTTTAGAACTCAATTGTATCTGGGCGAAGCCGGGCCGATTCACTAGTAATACATATTAACAAATTAACAACACAACTGTAAAAAAGCACTGATGACATTAAATTGTTAGAGTCTATCAAAAACCTACAAGAAAGTCTCTAGTGTGAGAAATTTAATAGTTTTCCATAAACGTACCAAATCATGAGAGATTGTTTTAATTATGTTGCTAGTTGCAGGCCGTCAAATAGTGTAATATGATCATTTTTACAATTTTTAAAATAATATAGCCTACTTGATTGTGGTTAAAATTTTATTGATTATCTCAAAACTATGTTCCAATGACTGCAGCCTTTTTTGTCACGACCAATTAAAGTGTTATCAAGAAACACGGTTCAAACGCAGAACTTCCAGATCTTCATGCCGCTGCTGCATATTCATGAATGCCAGGGCTGATCTCCTAAAGAAGTCACTATTCTAGACTTGAACTCTCATGAATATCTGCTTATTCACGCACTACAGTTGGAAATGTATCAAAATGCACTTGTACGATCCTATGAGTCCAAGGAGGATATACGAGAAATATGTACGTTTTTCAAAAGACGTATTCGGAAGGTTCAGTTTCAAATAACAATTTTATACGAGTTATATTGTTAGTATAATACCGAAACATTTTAAGAACCTTCTGCTCTTATTTAAAAATTCTGATTACTAGTAGCTGTAGTGGTCTTGTGCATGTGCTTTTTTTTAACTATACAAATAAATTACAGCCAATTTTATTTCCTATATGATTAAAGAATTTTAGAAAACCAAACAAATTATTATCAAGGTATGAAGTGTCCTTAAAAGCAACTAACTATTAATGATCTTCATAGCATGTTGATAGATAACAAAAGTTTTTATAGGTATGTTTTTTTTAATTTAGTCAAATGTAGTGATTTTGATCGGGGAACGTACGTACGAAAACAATAATTTTCGTTGTTTTCTTACAGAGAATTTAGTTCTTTTTGTTGTGTTTATTAATACAGTGGTCTAATTCTTTATACCGGTATATTATTAACTTTTTAATGCTGGGAAACAATACAATTTGATGTAATGACAAGAAAGCCATTGCTATGTGTGAACTTCTGTGAAGCAACAAGCTCACTTAAGTTTGGCAGCGATAAATTCATAGTATTATTGCTCATGAAAATCCCACTATCTGGGATGTTAAACTATTACTTTTTAACCAGAATATAAATAATTTATAATATTAAGTTCTGTGATTCCAATAACTACTTTTTTATGTTTTAAGAAGCAGTTATAGCGATTGCTAACACAAATAAGAAATATTATATTTTAAGTATTTTAACCCGAAAATTTTAACACCATAATGCAACTAGACATATAGTCCTGTTTTTTATATCCCTTCATTGCAAAGCAGTTAAAAATTAATTGCTATAAAAACTGTTCCGTGTATGAAGAGGAAATGTTAACATATACTTTGTGAGAGACACTTGAGGTGATAGGTTATAAAATGCATGGAACGTAGTTTCTCATAAACGTTTTTGTAAAATAAAACATCGAAAATATAATATCAGAATTCTTCATCTTGCTAATTTACTAAAAACGCAAATAAAACGAATACGTAAAATTGTAATTATTTATTACCTTTGAGATATGCCGGCATCTGCGTCCCCAGAATGTGGAAATTCAAAGCGGTCACGAAGGCAGCAAATACTGTTGACCATATGGGCAAAGAAGAGACGATGCTCAGCCAAGGAATTGTCTTACGTTCCTGAATTCATGACAAAGAGAATGTGAGAAAGAAGTCATGTCAATTATAACGTTAACATTCAAACACAAGAGTTAAATGAGATGTTAAACGGCAAATGAAATGACGCATTTCGTACTACATTTCGCTTTCCCTGAAAACGGTTCCTCATGACTACCAACATATTATGTAAACAAAACATATTTTTTTGAGAATTTAAAATGTAAAATTCGAAACATAAGGTAAATATTGATTTACATCGAGTCATACGTTAATTTCGTACCGGAATTGTGTTAAATTATCTGGGGGATAATGAAATATAACCTTACGGGAAATAAATTGAGGCTTTATAATATAATCGTACTTTACAATTTAACGTGAGCTAGTAAATAAACTTGAAGGAGAGGCAATTCTATATAACTGAATTTCCTAATTGCTAGAGCCAAATTTGGTCATATATATTTGCCGCGTTATTTCTAACGCCACAAATGTATATACCGAAAGTTCATCAAGTTTTCCCCTCATTATGAAACCCGATAACGTAATAGTTTAAAAAGTTATAAACGGGTGGCTTTTGCGAAAATTGTAATGTAACTGAACAAGATATTTGTTCTTGTTTCAAGTACTAAGCGAGTAAGAAGTAAGAAGCACTTTGACTTCCATGCAGGAAAAGGCCTATCGTAATTTGTCCTATAGTGTCACGACATAAAGTCACCGGTGACCTGCTCAATTCAACTTCAGAAGCGAGCATGGACGCTTACCACATGATCACTAAAACATAATTGCATAGTGTAGGCTACGACGCTTAAGGAGACGGACTGTGTGGGGCGCCGTAATAAGAACGGGTCGCCCGTATTTCAATGACGAGACTTTTGACAGTGTTCGGGAAGCATTCCAACGAAGATCCTACAAATAAACACATCGTCCTTCGCGTGAACTTTGCATTCCACGCTCAACAGTGCAACAAATTTGCTCAAAACCCTTTGCTTATACGCATACAACAAACTGCTGCTCGTCCATTCCTTGCTACTGTACGACCATGCTCGTCACACTGATTTCCCGACTGAAATTTTGCATCGTATTGATGACAATGCATACATGTAGGAAGTGAATTTCTCAGATGGGGTAACATTTCACATCATTGGTGAAGTTAATAGTCACAATGTGCTCATATGGGTATATAAACAGCCTCATAACGTTATCTAACACGGAAGGGACAGCAAAAAGTGAATGTTTGGTGCGGCCTCATATAAATAATAGAATTTTGCTGAGACCACAAAGACAGCAAACGTGTGCATAAACATGCTGGAGCATTATGCAGCATTTCAGCAAGAAGTAGAATGATTGAGTACGTTCGGGGCAAAAGGGATGGGAAACAGGTGTGTCGGAGCTGTTCACGCTCCGTCATTCCGGTCACCCAGCGTCCATTTTTGCCTCAAAATTTCTCTTTTCCCCCCAGAAATCGACAATTTTTCTTTAAAAATTTCCCTTTCTTCCCTCAAAATTTCCCGTTTTTCCCTAAAAAAAAGCACTGATTCCCCCAGTTGCAAAAACGATCCCTAGAAAGGCACTTTTCTTTTTATTGGAAGGATTTGGGGAGATCGTTTTCTAAGGCATAGCAGTGGTGGCCATATTGGTTTTATAGGCATAGGATATGCCAATTCGATACACAAGGTCCAGGGTCCGGAGTTATACCTAACCATAAACTATCTTGGTTCTGTCAGCCATCTTACCCACCATGTTGGATGTTGGTCACCTTAACCTTTGACCTTGACCCCAGTGACCTTTGCCATTAAAACCAAAAAATTTCCAAAAAACCCTTCAATTACAAAAAAAAAAGAAATATTAATTAAAGTCCTGTTTTTGCATCACTTTTCGATAAACTCGCAATCTGTATATCAATAAGCACCACAATAAGCACCACAATCAGCACCACAATTAGCACCACAATCAGCATCACAATTAGGACCACAATCAGCACCAAATGAACCACATTCAGCACCATATGCATCACAACCACATTTGCCATAGTCAGCACCACAAACGGCACCACAATCAGAAACACATGTACCCCAACCAGCACCACATGCACCACAGTCAGCATCACACACAACACAATCAGCATCACACACACCACAATCAGTACCACACACCACTATCAGCACCACACAACACTATCAGCACCACACACCACTATCAGCACCACACACAACTATCAGCACCACAATCAGCACCACAATGAGCAACACACACCACAATAAGCACCACACATACCACAATAAACACCATAATAAGAACCACATTCACCACAATCAGCAACTCACACACCACAATCGGCACCACATGCACCCCAATCAACACCATATGCACCACAATTAGAACCCCACAAACCACAATCAGTAACACAATCAGCACCAAATGCACCAGATTCAGCATCATACGCACCTTAATCAGCACCACATGCACCACAATCAATACAGCAAACATGCACCACAATCGGCACTACATGCACCACAATCAGCACCACACGCACCGCAATCAGCACTATAATCCCAATCCTTGGATCAATCCCAATAATTCTATCAATCCCAGTCCTCACCAATACTCCTCCGCAATCCACATATATCCATGTCAGTTCTTCGATCAATCCAAATCCTTCGATCAATCCCAATCCTTACCAATACTCCTCTGCAATTCACAGCTATCCATGTCAATCCATTGATCAATACCAATCCTTCGATCAATCCCAGTCCTTCGATAAATCCCAGTCCTTCAATAAATCCCAGTCCTTCGATAAATACCAATCCTTCGATCAATCACAATACTTCCATTAAGCCTTCGATCAATCCTTCAGTTTGTCCCAGTCTGTCCCCCACCCATAAGTATAGAAATTATATTCATTCGCCAACTGTCTCTAAATGCGGACATGTCGACAGAGTTAATGTTTTGTATGCAGTCTTTATTATCATTCCATGTGCAGATCTTTCCATTAATAGACGAGTGATCATAGCACCACTTTAAAGTTGTGAGGAAAAAACGATACGACACACGAAAGTTAAGGAAAACCAATTTTTTATAATAATACTTTATTATTATGTGATTATAATTTCAGAAGAAACCAGTTCATCACACCATGCGATATATCTCCAATCTTTCAGCACACTAATGATTGAAGATATCTCGTTAATGTGCATCAGATTTCCATGTTTTTGAAGGTCAATCAAATATCTGAGTCTATTAAAATGTTCATTCGGGTCTTCAGGAAATAGGTTGCCAGTATTCTCTGCGTCTTCTGCCTTCTTCGTGTCGCTTGTTGCAGCAAATTTGTTGGCGGGATGTGTCAGTGTATCGAGAAAATCGCAATCACTGACTACAGCACTATCGCTGTCTTCGTGTTCATTTTCATCAATGTTCTCTTCAAGGTCATCTTCACCTCCTGTTTTATATTGAATATTAAATTTGCATTTTTTGTAGACGGAGTTGTATGCTCATCAGTAATTAGAGTCGATTCACGTGTATTTTGAAGTTCGTCGACTTCACGCGAAAGTCTTGCAAGTGTACATTCCACACAAAGCGATTCTACTGCATTCATTCCGTCTTTAGCATTAACTGCCTCATCATAATCGCCTGTCGGATCGGTACCCATAGATGGAGCAAGAGGTATTTCCGACAACACTTACTTACTCCCAGCAGACGAATCTTTGCAGATCTCAGCATGTTCCTTCAATGTATCGCCTTGCACAAGATGCATGGCACCAATGTCGTAATGCTTCATCACACGAAATGGGCTCTTCGTACAGGCCGTTCTGTTATGCCGACGAGCATTTTGACTATAGGTGAAAACTCGATCACAGAATCAGCATTGGCGACAACTAGCTGTCGATANCGACAACACTTACTTACTCCCAGCAGACGAATCTTTGCAGATCTCAGCATGTTCCTTCAATGTATCGCCTTGCACAATATGCATGGCACCAATGTCGTAATGCTTCATCACACGAAATGGGCTCTTCGTACAGGCCGTTCTGTTATGCCGACGAGCATTTTGACTATAGGTGAAAACTCGATCACAGAATCAGCATTGGCGACAACTAGCTGTCGATGATGGAGATCGTGACTCCATCATCGTTAAGGTGAAAGACAGACCTTCGTATTCGCAGGTCATCTTCGTGGTATGACGAGAGAGTGCTTCCAAATCGATTTTCACATCATGGTGTGAAAACGTCAACTGACATTTATTTGTATAGAAATGTAGCTCTTTTTACAGAAAAGAGCCCAGCTTGTGCCTACAAAAGACCTTCCACCATAAAACTTTATATGTAAAAAAATATGGAAACACTCTGATAAAACCCACACACTCGTTAGCTCCAGAAGAAAACACGCAGATACTTACATAATAACAAGTTTTTATAAATGTGTTTGTAGGGATATGTATATATAAATACTAGCGAATCATCCCGCCTTCACCCGGTAACAATTTAGTTTTTACAGCGATACTTTGAAAGACAAAAATTGTTACTGTGGGTCATCCTTAAAAGATAAACATATGCTATCGCGGACTTTTCTGTAGACCTTTGTGATAGCTAGAATTCTGTAGTACAATAATTTGATGTATCTCTTATGGTTTAGTCAGCGGAAGCCATGCAAGCGCCCTAAAAGACATTTTTTACGACTTGATTAAAAACGGTTTGACATTTCTCTACTATTCTTACATTAAATATAAATGTTTTATAAAACAAAACCTTCCTCAAGAAATTCTCTAAATGATGTTGAAAACCCTATCAAAATCCATAACGTATTTTAGAAGTACTAAGCGAGTATAAGGACAGGCGCGGATAAGCGACTTCGTTTTATACTATTTAGAGATAGAGATTTTAAATAATTTTATAATCCCACATTTATATAAATATAATTATGTATAACATTTTTTAAACATTTTTAAATTTTTATATTTATTGACTTATATATATTTATGTATTAAATAAATTAAAAATACTTTTATATGATTATATTTATGCATACATAATTGTCTGCGTGCTTTCTTCTAGGGCAAACCAGTACATGGATTTTCTCAGAAAGTGCTCCCATACTTTTTTACATATACATTTTATGATGGAACGCCATTTGTGGGCACAAACCAGGCTCTTTGCTACAATAAAAATCGCATTTATATAGAAAGAAATGACAGTTGACGTTCTCACACCGTGACGTGAACATCGTTTTGAAAGTGCTCTGTCGTCCTACGACGAAGATGAATTGCGAATACGAAAGTCTGCCTATCACATCAACGATGATGGAGCCGTGACCTGCATCATCGACAGTTAGTTGTCGCCAGTGCCGATTCTGCGATCAAATTTTCACCTATAGTCAAAAAGCTCGTCGGCACAATAGAACGGCCTGTACGAAGAGCCCTTTTCGCGTGATGAAGCATTACGACATTAGTGCCATGCATCTTGTGCAAGGCGATACATTGAAGGAACATGCTGAGATCTGCAAAGATTCATCTGCTGGGAGTCAGTAAGTGTTGTTGGAAATACCTCTTGCTCCATCTATGGGTACCGATCCGACAGGCGATTATGATGAGGCAGTTAATGCTAAAGATGGAATGAATGCAGTAGAATCGCTTTGTGTGGAATGTACACTTGCAAGACTTTCGCGTGAAGTCGACGAACTTCAAAATACACGTGAATCGACTCTAATTACTGATGAGCATACAACTCCGTCTACAAAAAATGCAAATTTAATATTCAATACAAAACAGTAGGTGAATATGACCTTGAAGAGAGCATTGATGAAAATGAACACGAAGACAGCGATAGTGCTGTAGTCAGTGATTGCGATTTTCTCGATACACTGACACATCCCGCCAACACATTTGCTGCAACAAGCGACACGAAGAAGGCAGAAGACGCAGAGAATACTGACTACTTATTTCCTGAAGACCCGAATGAACATGTTAATAGACTCAGATATTTGAATTACCTTCAAAAATGCGAAAATCTGACGCACATTAACGAGATATCTTCAATCATTAGTGTGCTGAAAGATTGGGGATATATTGCATGGTGCGATGATCTGGTTTCTTCTGAAATTGTAATCACATAATAATAAAGTATTATTATAAAAAAAATTGGTTTTCCTTAATTTTTTTGAGTCGTATCGTTTTTTCCTCACAACTTTTAAGTGGTGCTATGTTCACTCTACTGTTAACGGAAAAATCTGGTTATATAATGATAATAAATACTATAGTATAAAAATGCATGGATAGTTAACTGCATACAAAACATTTATTCTGTTGACATGTACAAATTTGGAGACATTTGGAAAACGAATGTAATTAATATACTTATGAGTGGGGGACAAACCGAAGGATTGATAGAAGGATCGATGGAAGAATTGTGATAGATCAAAGGATTAGGATTAATAAAAGTATTGGGGTTGATCTTAAGACTAGGATTGATCGAAGGTTTGACATGGATTTCTGTCGATTACGGAGTAGTATCGCTGAGGATTGGGATTAATCGAAAGATTGGGATTGATTGAAAGTTTGGGCTTGATAGAAGGATTGGGATTGATCGAAGGAATTGGATTGATAGAAGGTTTGGGATTGATTGAAGGTTTAGGATTGAACGAAGGAATTACATGAATTTATGTGGATTGCCTGGGAGTATTGCTAAGGATTGGGATTGACAGAAGGATTGGTATTGAGAGGATTGGGATTGATCCGAGGATTGGGATTGATCGAAGTATTGGGATTGATCCAATGTTTGGGATTGTGGTTCTGATTGCGGTATATGTGGTGCTGATTGCGATATATATGGTGCTGATTGTGGTGCATCTGGTGCCGATTTTGGTGCATGCGGGGCTGATTGTTGTGCATTTGGTGCTGATTGTGGTTCATGTGGTGCTAATTTTTGTGTATATGGTGAAAATTTTGATGCTTGTGGTGCTGATTGTGGTGCTTGTGGGGTTGATTGTGGTGCATGGAGTGCTGATTGTGGTGTATGATGTGCTGATTTTGGTGCATTTGGCGCTGAATGTGGTTCATGTGGCGCTAATTATGGTATGTGTTGTGCTGAATGTGGTCTGTGTGGTGCTGATTGTGGTGTGTGTGGTGCGGATTGTAGTGTGTGGTGCGGATTTTAGTGTGTGGTGCTGATTGTGGTGCATGTGGTGCTGATTGTGGTGCATGTGGTGCTGATTGCTGTGTATGTGGTGCCATGTGTGTTGTTGATTGTGGTGCATGTGACGCTGGTTGTGGTGCATCTGGTGCTGTTTGCGGTGCTGATTGATGTAAAGATTGCGAAATTCATTAACAGATTGATGGAAAAATAAGTATTTAATTTTCTAAATATTTTTTTGGAATTTGTTGGATATTATAGAAGTTTTTAGAATTTTTTTGGGTTCACGATTATCTAAGGAAATGACTATGGGTAAAGGTCACAGATGTGTAGTCAAGGGGAAGGTCATCCAGATCTAAAATGTTGGTTGGAGTCATCAATGCCACCTAGGAGTTGAAAAGGTAAATAAAGGACGAATGAAAGATCAATATGGTGGGTGTAGTTCATTCGATGCAATGATCAAAAAAGAGTGAGTAGGGGAGGAATGTTAATACAACGTGATTGATTGGAGGGGGTCCACCGTCTGGGGAAAACCTCCGAAATTGTACATTTCATAAATAATTTAAAAAAATGAATTTATAATATTTTTATTAATTTTTTTTATGAATTATTTTTCAAAAATGTGTAATTATTGACGATTTTTTGGGTTCATGTTCAATGGTCATGAAATTAAGGACAAAGGTCAAGTTCACCTAGATCCAATATGGCGGTAGTAGTCAGTAATGTAATATGCTCGCAGACTGTTATGAATTTAATTAATTTTTACAATTTTTGTAGAGGTTTTGTTTTTAAGGTCATCCAAGTTGACGGTTATAGGGTCAAAGTCACGAGTGGTTGTCAAGATCACCTGGGTCCAACAAGGTGGTTGAGTGACGTCATTACATGGTGCTGGTCGGTTCCAGTCCCTTGTCCCCTCTAAAACTGAACATTTAAAATTTTTACTAAAATAATTTTTAAAAGCAATTTTTTTAACTATTTTTTTTAAATATTTTAGGAATTATTTTATTTTTTAAGATTTCTAGTAATTTATATGGATTTTTTGAAAATTTTTGGTTTAAAGGTCAAATGTCACTGCGATGAAGGTCAAGGGTCAATGTCACCGACATCCAACATAACGGATAAGATGTCTTACAGAACCAAGATGGCTGATGGTTAGGTCTGACTCTGGACCCTGGACCCTGTGTATCGATTTGGAATACCCTATTCCTATAAAACCAATATATTCGCCACTGCTCCGCCCCCGAGAACGATCCCTCCAAAACCTTCCGATGGATCAAAAGGTGCCTTTTGATAGATCATCTTTGGAACTGAAGAAATCGGTGCTTTTTGAGGCGAAACAAGGGAAATATTGAGGGGAAAAGGGAAATATTGAGGGAAAAAGGGAAATTTTGAGGGGTAAAGGTAATTTATTGAATAATGAGGATTTTGAATAAAAATGGTTGATTTTGAAGGGGAAAAGGACATTTGAGGGAAAAATGACCTCCGGGTGACCGGAATGACGGAGCATGAACAGCTCCGACACTCCGATCCCTCATCCCCTTGGCTCCAAACATGATAAATCATTCTAATAGAAGAATTTTACCTTGGGTGGCGTTCTTACAAGATGGTGCACCGCTATGTTGAGAATTAGCCGTTCGTGATTACAGAATGAAACATTTCCCGATAGTTGGATTAGACGCGATGGTCCAACATCCTGGCCACCAAGATTACAGGGCATTACCCCGTATATTTTTTCTTCTGGGGTTATGTTGAGTCAAATATGTGTGTAGATGTCAGGCCATTGATAAGGATGATAACAGACGAATTTCTTCTGTTTCCGAAGCAATGTTAACCAAACGTGGCGATAAATTGAATTACTGTGATGTTCTCTGTGCAACCAACGGCACATGTTGAAGTATTGAATTTCTTAATGAGAGTAAGACTTCATGCACACTCCGTATGTTATCGCGGCGCAAGATACGAAAAATAAATGTACCAGTATTNTTAATGAGAGTAAGACTTCATGCACACTCCGTATGTTATCGCGGCGCAAGATACGAAAAATAAATGTACCAGTATTCCAAAACAGTTTTTCACAAGTTTGAAAAATCTGTTATCTAAGGGATTGCCCTTTTTAAGATTTTATAAATTACCCCCCAAAAACCTGTACACATCAACTGACGTATTATGAGTTAGTTTATCTCCCACGTCCTTTCAAGCATAATTAAACTAATAGGAACACTTAACTGGGATAGTCTGCGATNATGAGTTAGTTTATCTCCCACGTCCTTTCAAGCATAATTAAACTAATAGGAACACTTAACTGGGATAGTCTGCGATAAACAATTATGTTTTTTCAGAATAACACTTTCATCAGTATTTTCCACTCAAGAATACATTTTAGCCAAAGTTATATTCTAATAAGTTTATTCAAGAATACTCGAAGTATTAAACGTATCTTCCTTTTTAAGGACTTAAATATCAGAGGAGAAATCGGAAAATCATATAAATAACGCCGGGTTTCTCATCTTAGTTGTGTCTGAGAACGATTATAAAATTCCGCTTAAAATCAAACTTTTTTTTGTCTTTTCAGAGTGCGTGTGTGTAAAATCAGATTTAAGTATTGAATTTTAAAATGTAATGTAATTTTAATACCTGTCTCATCTTTAAGACAAACGTCCTAGTAGCTATAATGTGAGAAGATTCTTCTGCTGATATTCTGGAATCTGCCGAAGGATCTTCACTTATCAGTGTCCACCAGAAGAGAGCCCAAGCTGCTCCAAGGGAACCTGGATGTACAATATATTTCAACATACATATAACAGGCTTAAGAGAAATCTAGTAGATTTACTTGAAAGGTCATTATGACAATTTCACTAAGGCTTGCCTAACATGGAAATAATATTTATACTTAGCCAATATGCAATAATCAATAATCAAAAGTTTAGAGTCATTCCAAATGTTTGAAAGGTATGTAACTCATTGTAAAGGGATATTGTTTTAAGGTTAATGTGCATGAAGGCTTAATGATGTATATTTTTAAATAAATGAAGATAGATTTTTATTTCTGCAAGAATTGTATTATGAGGAATATAAAGCGCGAATGGTAAATGTTTTTTTTCCCATACATCCATGGTAGCGTTCTTAAATTTGCCCATGAAAGTGTGAAATGCGTAGGATACTTTTCAATTTTGTACAGTAGAGTCGCTAAATTCTTCTATATAAAAATGGTATTATTTCCACAAAATGCATATGTTAAAATCTTTTATTACAGTTTAGAAAGATTAGTGAAAATGTTTTACATTGTGTCTGTACAATGCCAAGAAGTGTAATATCACCTACAAAATTTATAAATATAAATTTTTCAAAATTTTGTACTACGAAAAATTGGTCGTCAAAATATACAAAGATGTCCTTATATTAGAGGCTGTAAATTTCGGAATGTAACTGAGATGAACTTGATATGATAATTAAACAACTTCCATAAACAAATCGAAATTGAATAAATTAAGTTAAAGAGAAAGATGCGATTAATAATAGAAACAGTAAGATAATCTCAAATTTCGGAAACACAGTATGAATCACAGACAACCAAGAGGATTAGGAGTCTTGCTATTTCGGGACTGAATTCGTGGGGTAATTTAAATAAAAGAGAATAGTACACAATGAATCAGTAAAGGAACAGCTTCCTGTTAAGGACTGTACAAGGATAACGTAACAATTCAACAAATAATATACTACTACCAATAGTGTCATTTATAGCTGAGATATTGAACTTAAAATAGGCCCATTTGGCGAGAGAAATAAAAGTTGCTTACATGACATGTTTAATTACGACATTAAGTAGTATAAAAATGTGATTTCTGGCACTATCTACTTAAAGGGACAACGCAAGATATACAGTCTCACCTATTTCGTGTCAACTCGGGAGTGCTCTGGAATGTTCGCCTTGGAGACGGCGCTTAAGGGTTTTAACCAACATATTATCAAACAAAGGGAGCAGTTTTCGGTGTTAAGCTCCTACCCACTTTGAGAGACAGAATGTATTTTACAGTTATTGAATTTACTTATTTGAACACTCTTGCAACGATTGAAACTCAGTGTATTTTTCCCGAGAGAGAGAGAGAGAGAGAGAGACTCTCTTCGCGGTTCATTATTTTGGCACCAAATGATTGATTTTTTTTAAACATTCGTTCATCATTCAGACCTACCAGATAATGTAAAAATCCGAGAAAAAAATATTTTTTATAATTTTTTGTGTCAAACTCAAACCCCTGACAATTCTTCTCCTTTGAGGATGTCTTGAAACTTTATAAATATTACGTATGAGTAAACACAGAGTCATAAGTTAATATACAAAACCCTCCTAAAAAGGTTTAGAAACTTGGGTAGGCATTCGAACTGTTGACCTCAAATGTCAATCTAACCTCTATACTTGTAGCCTATAATTCGTTATTCCTCTTAATTCTGTGCTCCTAAATATATTTACTCAATAAGTACATTATTCCTGCATTGTACCTGAGGAGTCCTTTAAGTGACTCTTAAACAAGCAGAAAGAAAGATAACTCTTCTACTACTAAAACAGGATTCAGAATAAGGATCTGAAACGCAAGTCGGCCAGGTAATAAGGCTATCTCATTTCACTTGTATGTCAGCCAATTTCATCACGGTGTAAACCATGTCAGATGTTCTTTGCATAGGTCATGACCTTCCAGTGACCTTGAATGGTAATGGAACTATGGGAAAAATTTGTAAAAAATCCCCCAAAAATCTACAAATGTCTCATTTAATAATGGGTAAAATATTGCATTTAGTAGCTTAATTATCCATTCTGTCGCTTCAATTAACTTTCTATAGCTTCAAATACTAAATATTCACCTGTGTTCAAACAACTACCTTGTATTAGACTTATATAAATGTGTGTGTGTTTTATATACAGGTTATTCAGCTAAGTTGTTTACCCCAAATATCTTCCGAACTGCTGAAGGTATCGGAATTTTGATTTCGAAATCGTAAATTGCACTACGGGGCTCATTACATACCGCATATGTCTGTTCCAGAATGTACTTAAGTAATGAGATATCAATACCAGAATTAGTGTTTTAAATTTAAATGTACCCATTTCTCCCAACATGTTCTTAAGCGGCTAGTTCAGTGACGTGATTATTTAAAAAAATCAGACGAGGACTTATTTGAGATATAATGGGGAGTTCATAGGTGCATGTATTTGACTGTTGCTACGGTGGGGTAGGTTGCGTCATCCGCTGGGATGTAGAGCTGAGTGTTCCTACATTAGTGACGCACCATTACCAACAAGTGAAGAGCGGTGTAGATGTTCAGCACACTTTGTATAGATAATAATCTTTTGTTGCGATTTACGTCTATCACTATTTTACACCCCATCTACACAATATATCGACATATTTGTTATGCGATGGGAAAGTATTTTTACGGTAATTATATAATACTTTGAATAAGATAATTTCGAGCAAGACATTTTACCGCAAATATTTTACATAAATTTTAAATTTAGTGTAAAAGGCAGGAAAGTTCATGCCGCGAGTCGTAAAGTTAGAGCGTACAGTACGCTTTATGTAAAATCGTAACTTTTAGCTTTGAATGTTATGAGCATTGTACCTTTACTTTAGATATATTCTTATAAGATAAATACGATTTCAAAGGTACTAATAAATCCACACCCTGATATAATTAAAACGGCGATTTACAAAACGTTTCACTTTCCGCACGTTTCTAGGAATGTGATTAACTTACGCAAAATAAATTTACCGGCAACGAAAACACACTGACATTTTATTTCCACAAAACCGCACTTTCTGAAGGACTTGTTTATCATATGGAATTTATATTTTAAAGTAAACGATATGGAATCTCTATTTTAAAAATGTTATCAATATACTTTGCTTCTTTTGCATAAATGAAACTTTTTTTATATCGTTTGGAGAAACTGCAGAACACTTGCCAACATACTTGTGCGTGAGTATAGCAGTTCCAGTTGCAGTTACGTGGAGGCACCACCAGACAGAGTGAACAAAATATTTAATGGTAGAAGTACAGTAAACTAATTTCCTATGTTTTAAAAATTAGCAAATATTAATTTCTACAGGTCTATAAAACTGATTTATAGATATATTTTTCGATGAGTGACTGTTTTCGAACGCAAATGTCAAACAGAGGCTTTTAGGAAAATAAAATAAATTTAAAATTGCAATATTATTCATTAAAAAATTTGTATTCATAGAGTTTTAAATAATGTTATTTTGTGAATTTTAAGACATATTGTTTTGCCTAATTGTTTATTTTGTTGTTTTAATCCCTTATTATTTTAAAACCATCGTATTGTCTATTGCTGTACATGCTAGTCTCCGTAATTTAAATATCTAATTGAAAAAATCCCACCCAGTTATCTTAAGTAGTTCAGATTCTGACCATAATGATATATTCCAGCTATTAGCACACTGTGAGACGTTTCTATGCCCCTTAATGACTCCTTTACTTTTTTATTGGAACTTTTTCCATAATTTCTGCAGGTTGATTTGCCAGGGTTACTGAGAGATTACGACCAAGCTCACGAACATCCATAATGTCTAAAACCATACTCAAAATAGTTGGCAACTATCTGGAATGAAATTGCTTTTATACCTACCTAACGCTCTCCTTAGCTCCTCATCTTGAGACAAGCACGAGAGCGTAAATCATATTTCTAAAGGGGACGTAAAATATTATGTCTCACATACCAGAAAATATAAAAACCAATTCACTGTAGTTGCCAGATTCAAAAGAAAAATTGTTTCATTTCTATCTGCCAAAAATGTTATGAATCCTTATCAGGTTACAGTATCAAAATCGCTTCACGGTTACCATGGACAAATAAAATAAAAGAAACGACCGGGGAAGTTTGAATGATCAAGAATGAAAATACTTCAAAGTAATCAGAAACTGAAAAAAACATTGGGAAACAACAGTAATCTGCGGGAAGAGAGTGCAGATATTGACATATTTCATTTCAGGAAGACTAAAAACTATGTATCGTCATAATAAACGCAGCAATTTTTGTTAGTCATTCTCTATAGACGAATGCTGATTACGAGGAAAAAAGAAAACAAAGGTTGAAAATTTAACATAACGTTTATTAAACTAGAAACTAATTAAACAATTATGCTTGTTCTATTTTCTAGTTAAAACATTTTTTTAACATTTAAAATCATTGCATTTCATGTAATCTATTTCGGCAATGGAGAAAGCCGAACAAATTTCTGAGTTTAATTAAACAAAAGCATTCGCAGAAAATTTCAAAAACCTATTTATGTTTGTACATGAGAGAACAAATATTATAGATTTATAAAACAAAATGTAGATTTATAAAAAAAAAGAGATATAATAAAGTTTATTATCTCACAAAAAAATTGTAACTTCCACATAAACAATTACATTAAAAATATAATCATATCTGACAGTACAAATTAAAACAAGTCAAGGCAAAAACCACTTGATAAATTCTATACGGACGATACGACTGCATAAAATAATGATCACATTAACTTCCATATTAATGTTTAAGTACACTGATTGCTCTTACTGGAGACGTAGAACACCGACTGCCAACCCACGTGACTGGCAAGGTAACCAGAGAGCGCCATGGACACAACAGAGCCTAGTGGTACTCCTGAGAGTATCATGGCTCCTAATCTGTTTCTTTCCAGCATCGGTGTCCATCGAGCCATCAGGAACTCTATGCTCGGGAATGACAGACCCTGTAGTACCATTGATCATTGAGTTACTTCACTAATGAGTTCAACGTAACAATTTACAATATTTACTTTGTCAGAAGAAATTTGCGCAATTATTCAATTACAAAGTTTTGGTACAAACTAAGAACACTTCACACAATCAAGTAAACGAGTTTTTACAATCACTTCTGTTTTTTTGGTAGCTATCAAACATTTCTATCTTTTGAAATACCACATATTTTATTTGTATGGTTCAAATAATAATGTTTTGTTTCCTTGGTCAAATAAAGGCGGGTTTAAATTATTTAATTGTATTTGTTATACTAGGTGATGTGCCAAATGGAATCGACAGCATAGAAGTTGGAGCCGCAAATAACAGGGAAGTGAAATGTTTTTAAAAATATAGTCAGATATAAGCAAGGACTTTTTTTTAAAATATAACAAATAGTTTGAGATGAAAATCATAGAACTGGGTGCAAAAAGAAGCTAAAAAAAATGGCGCGGGGGAGAAAAATCAGTAAAGATATCATGAAAACCAAGGACTTCCAGGAGAATTGGGGTATAATCCAATGACGGACTTCATAGATTAAAAGTTTGGAGAAAGTGTTTGGAACATGTCAGATATAACGCGAGTAGCTTATGTAGTTAAGAAATAGTAAAGTTGTACAAAAAAGGGAGTGACAGTCATTACGTAAATATGAGTAATCAAGCATGATTATATGCATGTTGAGTACGAAGAACGCAACTTTAAACAGTTCGGGGATAGCAAATAAATGCATGTATGGTGGTGCAGAAGGAAGGCATAGTCGCCATGGAGATGAAGTATACAAGCAGAATGAACTGCATGTCAACTTTTAACAATGAGATGTTATTGCGTTTATTTAATACAACTCTTTCCTGTGGGATGTACCAAAGAAGTAAAATTCACTGTACTTGAATCTATTTCATTTGGATATTTAATTTTTCATGTGGAATCTATTTTTAATTTTTGTACAGTTCACTCTTCAATATAACTATAGGCTAGGCTTATTTATCAGTTCTCATACTTTATGTTATACGTATATTTACGTTTTCAGAATGTTCAATACTTTGCTCTAGAATGAAAAAGGTGAGAGGAATACAGAAGATCACGGAACCCACTTGAAAGTGAATTAGAGGTTGACACCCACCTCACACAGTCCCTCGGCGATCCTGACGGCAATCAGGAGGTAGATGTGAACTCCAGCCACGACAGGCGTTATCAGTGTCAGGAAGGCTGTGATGCACACTCCGAGGCCATACACACGGTGACCTCCAAATCTGATTGCCAACCAGCCGCCTGGTATCTGAGCCACGACATATCCGTAGTAGAAGGCGCTCAGCATGAAACCTTTCGAGACAGAGTCCCAGTCAAAGTCCCTTTCCTACGAAAATAATACAAATTACGTCGAAAATTGTTGAAGTTTATCGTTAACGTTAAACGTTTTAGGGAATACTTAACACAGCTTTGAGTGAGCTAATATTTAAACAGGTAACAATATTTTTTTCTTAAAAAAAAAAAAACAAGTTAGCAGTCTTTATCGTTAGCACACAATTGGTTACTAAATAAAGCAGCAAATTTGTACGATTTTTTTAATTATACAAGTGTAGAAATGTAGGCAATATTGAGCAAAGAACAAAGAAGGTATTTAATACTTTTAGATATTAAAATTTATTTATTTGTTTCAGGTGATGCCAATAAGAAAATTTATGATGTGTGCTGTACGTTAAGCCAACACAGTCTTTTTTTTATCACAACCGTTGAGCTGTAGGCATTGCGTTTGCCTGTACAAACAAGATCCATACATAACATACACTGGAGAGCCAAAAAAACTGGTACACCTGCCTAATATCGTGTGGAGCCCCCGCGAGCACGCAGAAGTGCCGCAAGACGACGTGGAATGGACTCGACTAATTTCTGAAGGTATGCAGGAGGCAATTCAAACCATGAATCCTGCAGGGCAGTCCACAAATCCACGGGAGTGCAAGGCGGTGGAGATCTCTTCTGAACAGTACATCGCAAGGCATCCCATATATGCTCAATAATGTGCATGTCTGGTGATTTAGGTGGCCAATGGAAGTGTCTAAAGACAGAAGAGTGTTCCTGGAGCCACTCGGTAGCAACTATCGATGTGTGGGGTGTCGCATTGTCCTGCTGGAATTGTCCACGTCCGTCGGAATGCACAATGGACACGAATGGGTGCAGGTAATCGGACAGGATGCTTACGTATCTGTCACCTGTCAGAGTCATATCTAGACGTATCAGGGGTCCTATTTCATGCCAACTGCACACGCCTCATACCATGACAGAGCTTGAACAGTTCCCTGTTAACATTTAGGGTCCATGGATTCATGAGGATGTCTCCATACCTATACACGGCCATCCACCCGATACAATTGGAAACGAGACTCGTCAGACCAGGCAACGTGTTTCCAGTCATCAACAGTCCAATGTCGGTGTTGGCGGGCCCAGGCGAGGCGAAAAGCTTTGTGTCGTGCAGTCTACAACGGTACAGGAGTGGGCCTTCGGCTCCGAAAGCCCATATCAATGATGGTCCGTTGAATGGTTCGCACGCTGGCACTTGTTAGTGCCCGAGCATTGAAATCTGCACCAATTTGAGAAAGGGTTGCACGTCTCTCACGTTTAATGATTCTTGCCAGTCGTCATTTGTCCTGTTCGTTCACGATATTTTTCTGGCCGCAGCGATGTCCAAGATTTAAATGTTTTACCGGATTCCCGATATTCTCGGTACAGTCGTGAAATGGTCGTAAGCGAAAATCCAAATGTTATCGCTATCTCGGAGATGCTATGTCCCATCTCTCGTGCGCAGACTATAACACAATGTTCAAACTCACTTAAATCTTGATACCATTACCATTGTAGTAGCAGTAACCGATGTATCAACTTTACCAGATGCTTTTTGTCTTTTATAGGCGCTGCCGACCACATCGCGTTACTCTGATTGGTTCCATACCTCTGTTATTTACATACGCACGCATACCTATACCAGTTTTTTTTAATCTCCAGTGTAGAACAGTAACACGATCGTCTAATCAGTTATACTCAGGCATACAATCGTCTTTTCCGATGAATCCCGCTTCTGCTTGCAGCACCAAGATTGTCGCATCCATGTCTGGCGGCACAGTGGCACACGACTGACCTAGTCCGGCATTACGCCATGTCATACCGGCCTAACACCTTGAGTTATAGTGTGAGGAGCCACGTGATTCTAGCGCCACTCGCATCTAGTCCGCATCGCTGTCTCGCTGACCAAGCAACCATTCCGTCTCATAGGTAATGCGGCCTAGTGTTGTCCCTTATCCTCAGCCCAAACCTGGTACTCTGTTCCAAAAGGACAATACGTCACCCGACGGTTCCTGGATGACCAACATGTTACACTGCTACCTTGGCCTGCGCGCTCATTGGAACTCTCACTCATCAAAAATGTGTGGCCCATGGTCGGATGACGACTGGCATGCCACGGGACATCATTGGCGACGACGGATTAGTTTTCTGGCGTGCATTGACGCAGTTTGGGTGGAGATTCTCCAGAAAGGCATCCAAAATCTCTTTTTCTCAATGCTGCATCATGTAAAGTGGATATTGTGGCTCATGTTGGGTCCAGATTATGTTTATTTCTTCATGTTTTTTTTTTATTTCATACGACCTAGCTGCAAGGGTAATCATGTCATCTGTATACGATGGGTATTCTGTCTGATAAATATGCCTGTGATAGCTTCCGATCTTCGTGATGTTTCAATTTTAACGGCCAGTAGTTCAGTAGTGCGAAGTGGTAGAATTTAGCACAGTGTTCATGATGTTATCATTCTTCGATGATCTTGATCTTGATCCCAATATGACCTTTGGATGTTCTTGAAGCAGGAATATGACGCCTTTCTTGGCATCATTAGCATTTCTCATTGAGTTCTGTATAGTGGTCATTTGATTAATTGGTGAATGGTTATTTGCGTACTTTGAAATGAGTTTTTAACTTTATTTGTAACTTTCTTTCACGTGGATGCACGCGGTGGTAGTGGTGGCAGTGTTAAGTTGGTAGTACCTAGGTTGTGCTATGGTGCTGCCGTCGGGGTGCGTGTAAGTTTTCACGTGTTTCTACGAAGAGGCAGCTGTAAGCCATGGCTGGTAATGGAGCTGTTGAAGTATGGTCCTAGAGCGCGCGGTCGTATGGGAGTGTTGGCAGTGCGATAGCAGAGCCGAGGCAAGCGGCGATGTAATGTTCAAAACTTCAACTCTGCAATTGATTTAGAAAAAAGCGTTGCTTGGTGCGATTGAAAAAAATTATCGAGTTGTGTTCTGGAGTGCAGTAATGTAACGTGTTCTTTGACGTCGTTATACGGGTAGCGGTCAAGTGTGCGAGTACGACAAATGTGAGAAATGGACGTACTAATGGACGTACTAATAATTAAAATATCAAGACTGGGTCTTGGACGTTGGTATACATTCAATGATTTGCAGATTCTTGTACAAAGAGTTTGCAACGGAGTTCGTATGAGTATTTACGGGGTTGTTGTCAATTGCGCGCCATAAACTAGTGCCATTTTTTTTACTGCTAGTTTTGGCGAAGCTGTTACACTCGTTCCCATAACAAAAGCGAGTGGGTGTTTCCAAATAATGAGACGTAATACTACATGTATTGATTGCATTTTCTGACAAGCCTTGAGTGCCATTTTTGCTGGTTTAAAAGAAAATCGAAATGCGTGGCGAGTGTGTGCCTGCATGCGGTGGAAATTACGTCTTTATTGAAAACAGCTGTTTTGAGTTTTGCCATCCGAGTGAGCAGCAGTCCTCAGTCGTCTGCTATGACAGTGTTATACTGCACTAACACTGGGTTTGCGTTAGGAAACGCAAAATTTCAGGCGCTGTGCTTTTGTTGGTTTTTTTCCGGTAGCAGTGATGTGACCTTAGTTTTCAAGTAACAAATCCTGTCGGCGAAAGTATTGACTTTCAATACAATTTTTTAATAATAATTTCTAATGTGACTGCGTTCTTTCTTATGAATGGTGGTTATTTCTTATTGCCGTGTCAGGAGGACAATTTAGCATAATCGCATCGAGCTAGGAGCAGTTGGAGAGAAACGAAGTTTTTGGATGTTTCAATAAAATTGTCTTGAGGCGCTGATAAATAATCATTTATCTGGAGTTACGTACAATATTTGGAAGAAAAATTTATGCCACCAATGTTTGGCATAGAACATTAGCGCAGCATACAATGCGTGCTATGCTAAAGCTTTGACAGGAGATTTTGCAATAAAATGTCACTCCGTTCTAAGCGAGGAAAAAGCTCTACGAAGAGAGAAAATATCACCGGTAACTTCAAAATTCATTTCGCCCCCGAAAATGCGTTTGCGTAAGTNATGCCACCAATGTTTGGCATAGAACATTAGCGCAGCATACAATGCGTGCTATGCTAAAGCTTTGACAGGAGATTTTGCAATAAAATGTCACTCCGTTCTAAGCGAGGATAAAGCTCTACGAAGAGAGAAAATATCACCGGTAACTTCAAAATTCATTTCGCCCCCGAAAATGCGTTTGCGTAAGTGCCTGCTGTTGCCGAGAGGGAATTTGTCCTGCGAGATACGTAAGTTTGATGCTAGCCTACGTGTTTTCCACCAGACATTTGAAAAACTCTGTCATTTGAGTGTGCAGGGTATCAGAAAATATATCCTTCTGTGACCCCCAGATTCCAATCTTAAATCCTGCTCACACATATTTATGTATGCAAGTAGAGTGAGACAGCTATTTAGATTTCAGTGCACTGCAAAGGGAAAAGTTGTTATATGCATGCTGCTTCACCAGAACAATCGTTTAGCAAATCGTCGAATTCACACAGCAGATGCCATCGCGTCACGAACTTGAATGGAATTTCCAACGATAGGAAGAGCTGAAAGAAGGTTTAAAATTGTCGCCCATGAGCAACCACGACGATGGATGACCTGTATGTTATGCTACAAGCGAGAAGAGACAGATGGCAGACAGCGGATGAAATTCCAAGACACATACAGTGCACTACTGGACTACCGATATTGCGTTTTACCGTGACCAAGAGATTGCACAAAAATGGTTTGTGCACTGGGCGTCAATACGGTGCGTGCCGTTGACGCCTACCCGTTGGAGGCAGCTGTGCTGTGCCGCAGTGCCGGGAACTCAAGGACTTGGGAGCTCAGTAATGGCGTCGAATGCTCTTTATGGATGAGAAACGTTTTATTATCACTAACGATCCCACACGTCCATGCCCCAGGAGAGAGTACGAAAAAGCAATAACATCTTCAATACAGTACAGGGGCATCGCTCTGTAGATTCGGAGTTATTTTACAACAGTGTTAACACCAATTCAACTGAAACGTTTAATCAAGGACTGTATCCAGTGACAGTGCTGTTAGTGTTCCTATGTGTGTTGTCAGTTTTTTAAGATCGCTCTTTACTACCGAGTGAGATGGCGCAGTAGTTAAACTTTGGACTCGCATTCGGAAGAACCTGGGTTAGAATCCAGGTCTGTCCATCCTGATTTGGGTTTTCCACAATTTCCCGAAATAACTCCAGGCAAATGCTGGGATGGTTCCTTACTACAAGCATTTGCCGATTCCTTCCCAATTCCTGAATTAACACTGTACCCTTAACAAGGCCTTATCGGCCTTTACTAACGACTTCGTCTCCGGGGAATACATCTACTTAGTGTTGCTCCACTGCCTCAGAATTCATTGTCACATCGCAGCTCCCACCAACCTAGTTAAAATAGATTTCTGCGGCGTGTGATATGCAGCCAGTTACGTGCAGTATATCGCTTTGGAATAATTTTTAGCGGTTTTCTAGGGGATCGTTCTTGAGAGTGAAGGCAGTGAGTTCTACCTCGCCCTTCAGCCACGTTTGCAGCATTAAAAAATATTTAGTAATGCACAATTTTTTTGTGTTCGGCGTTGATGCTGGTTCATGATACGGACTGCGCCTCCGGACTTAAAATGATCTTATCTGAATAGGCAGGTAAACGCCTGCCGTCCTGGCCACTATACAATACACTGCACTGGAGAACAAGGAATTTGTTTTTGGTTGGATACTGTCATGTATGGAAGTTTTCATCTTATAAAATCATATGTGTTTATTTAGTTTTTTTTATCCCGAGGTTTGCCCTGTGTTTTGGTTGGCTTATTCGACTTCCTAAATAGGCTTTAATTAAATTGCTACCGCAACTACGGTGCAGGTGGGTCGAACCAAGACCTGGCGTTTCACGCTTTTGTGCTTGCGTGATCTTCTTCTTCCTCTGCAGCATCAGGTCGTCAGATACAGAGAGCGAGTGAGGACTGTCGACCGTTGCTAACCTCCCTGAGAGAGACAATGAAATGGCGCGTCTTTTTCCTACCTTTCTGAAGAATTTACACTCCCTTTAGTGCTATATACTTTATTTTAGATTACAGTTTTGACCAAGGCAAATAGTGGCGCTTTCTCTAATAAAAGTGTTCTACTTCTGGAAAACTTTAACATTCTTTAAACGCACGGAAGTCTTGGTATTTTTGAAAACACAGTACACTGCATAACTTTGTTTCTTGCAACGATTTCTCAGGTATATTGCCTCTTAGAGTAGAGATCTTCTCGCCTTATTCATTGTCGATTTTAGTTTGTACAATGGAAAAATCATATTCGATCAATTTTTTTCGTATTCAGAGAGCCATATTATTGCTAGTCCGAAGACCACCTTTCTTTAGTACGGACTAACGTTTTGTCCGGACTTAGGGTAGTTCTAATGACGTATCAAAGGCAAAAAGAAATTTGGCGAACTTAAAATAAGACAAGTTTGCTAATATTACATGTAAGTGAAAGGTAGAAAAAGTTTACGAATCACACCAAATACGTTTAATGCCAATTATGTTAATTTGTTGCAGCAAAAATATGCCGATTTAATGGATGAAATGTTACGTGAATAATATTTCGAAGGAAATTTTTAGTTACAGCAAAAATCCTTTCAATTTTCTGTGTCAATCAAATGCCTTCCCTGAAGACAGATTTTTACCAGACGTGATATTAACACATTCATACAGAATTTTAGTACAAATCCTACTTTTAATACATATTTAGTAATGTATGTTGCTCTGATGGGCGTATTGGTGGCTCAATGGTAACTTTGTAGTTGGATTGTCCATCCTAACTTATATTATAAATGCGAAAGTGTCGTTTCTTTGTTTGTTTGTCCTTTCACGTCGCAACGGAGCAACGGATCGTCGTTATTTTTAGTATATATAACGTTGGAGGGTCGGGAAGTGACATAGGCTAATAGATTAAGCATCTAATAAGTTGCAATTTACGGGAAATTTGGTCATTAGGTATAGGGAAAATCAAGGTTTGAATTGATTGAAGCTTCTTTTAATGTTGGCTTCGTCTCCTTTTTCGTAGGTAAGCTTTTATTCGAAACGAGAATCTAAAAATGTGCTTGCGCTGGACACCTGGTAAAAGTGTACTTCAGTGATGCTTCCACTAAAAATAGTCCTACACTAATCGGGGTTTATGAATAATATATAGTTAGTATTCCCTTAGTCCGGACTAGCCTCAGACCAACTCCGAGGATGATTATCTCTGAATCATCCTGGGACTAAAATTTGACTATGAATAGGGCCTAATGTATATAGTATAATGGTAGAGTTTATTTACGACTCGGCATGGTGATGGTTGGCGTTCCTCAAGATTGTCAAGAAAGAAGACAACAGAAAATAATTAATCCTTCGCAGATTGGCCAAACAGCCAGGCAATCAGGAGTGAAGCAGCCTCTGATTGGCCAACAGCTACAGACAGTTAGAAAGCACGCCCTGGCAGCCACTGATTGATTAGCAACATCGGCCAATCATAAATCACCCATTTCTCAGCCCAGGGTATATATAAACCCAAAAGATCCCTAATCAGAGCCTCAGAAGGTAACAGTAAAATGTCTGCTACCCTGGACATGGCGACTGCAATGAGTGTCGTAACGAAAGGCCAAAAATGCCCAGACAATGGCCATGGAAGCTTGAAGACCTTTATACAGTCACTGTTTTGATAATTCATCTGTAATAATTAATATATGGAACAATAATTGACCAAGGTTACAAACACAACGAAATTGTTGAAATATGCGACAAAGCATCCGAAATAAAATTAACTTCTTACATGTTAGCACATTAAACTATTTCACAAGGATCAAAACACTACGACCATTAAAAATAACACAGTTCACTACTCACTTAAATCCTACAATACCATTGTCATTAAACTTAAAGATAATATCACTTTAGGCTGTTCACGGTAAATTGAGCTCTTCTGAAAGTTCCTCTTAAGATCTACTTGTATGCGCGTTGTGTATTCTTCCGCGTTATGCAAAATTAACACTGCCATGGACCTCATCACTTTATTCATGCAATGGTCAAATTGAACTGAAAAATTAATAGAATAGTAGATATTTTACAAATCTGCTCATTTTTACACTTAAATGCGTTACAAAATAGACAGCGAAAGAAATAATATAAGTTATCACAAATGGTAGCTTAACAGTATAATTCGACTTTTAAGCGTGGAACTACTTTCCCTCTGCTGTGACCAACTTTACTGGGCCCATATCACTTAGTGCGCCCATTAAAATGTATGCAACTAGGAACAGTGACTTTTTTCTAAGGTTGATTTCAAAAGTGCTCACTTTATCGTGAACAGCCTTAACTCACTTGGATGAGAGTTCCATTAGCCAGCAGGACGGGGTGGTCAGAAGTCATGGCAACTATTGCGATGTTAAGGTTGTTGCGAAGTAAGGCCACGTTGACGAAACCGAAGAAGGAAAGAATGCCAAGGATGTCTCTCCGCCTCCTCCAGAACTTCCACCGTGGACCTCGGCCATCCTTTGATTTTACGTGGGTACATGAGGTGGCGTTATCTGTGGGCCTTATTTTAAATGTTTCCTTTCGGCGTCAAATTAATGCAGTCACATGAAAATTTAAAAGTATTTTAAGAAAGCAATTTTTTGACATGAAATCTGACTGCTGCAGCACTATTTGAAATGCTTAAATCTGTGTTATTTATATTTTTCACACTTTTCCTATTTACTGCATGATTGCAATGATCATAAAATGCTCAAAAATCTAACCAATAATCTGATAATATTTTGACTAAGTTTTAAAATAAATAGGTTACCATAGATATTTGTTTTTTTTAAAAGCTATTACAGAAATGAAATAATTGTTCTAGTATCCACACAAACCTTGGTTTTTCTTCCACATTTAGAAACATTGCATCTTCTGCGCAGAGTGATTGCATTCTGAAAGAAAAGTAGGATACTGTCACACAAATAAACAGTTAATGTGTCCTACAAAATCCTATTAATATTATAAATGCGAAAGTCTCTCTGTGTGCGTGTGTGTGCGCGCGTGTTTGTTACCACTCAGCTCCATAACGACTGAACGGGTTTTGATGAAGCTTGGTATGTAGGTACTTTAGATCCTGGAATAGGACATATAATACTTTTTATCCCAGAAAATTTTACGGTTCCTGTGGAATAACAACAAAACCTAATTCTGCAACGGCTGGGAAAGTGACCGAAATACTTTTTTCCTCTGGTGTCAGAGTTTATCAGGCCACCCAAGGACCTCTGAAATGGCTTAACGACTGCTATCAATGGATAACAACCGGGACCAAATATTTAACGTGCCCTTCGAAGCCCGGAAGCGTTCAGATGTTATGTCACTAAACGGTCACCCATCCAAATGTGTGCCACTGGGGACGTTGCTTAACTTTGGCGATCGATTAAGATCCCTCAGCAAGCGCAAAAAGTAATACATAGGTACACTTATTTCTAAATCTTCAACTTGATGAAAGTCACGTTTTGATTTGCATACATCTACGCTTGAAAGCGGAAATGTGGTAACTACGCGATGGTTGCACAGATACACTCCAATAACAATACCCTATTTCTTGGCTATCGGGTAAAAAATATTTCCTTCCTTTTGGGTTGCCGTAATTATTTTATAATTCTATTTTCACATAGATAAATTAAATTTTCCCAATTTCTTTATTAGTGTATCACTGTAAAACTCAATTGTACCCGGGTGAAGCCGGGCCGGTTTCCATAGTAAATTATATTTTCTTGTTTCGGAAAGAGAAGAGTACAGCGCTATTGGTACTGCTCACTGAGTTCATGTTTAAGTAAAAATATATGTTAAAATTAGTAGTAGGTTTATGCCGATCGTGTGACAATGGGATAGGGGAGTAGTGAAGTGGCGCCGTCCGCCATCATGGAATTTCAACTTTTTCACTTAAAATTTCCCTTTTCCCCTAAAAATCAACCATTTTCCCTTTAAAAAACGGCATTTTTCACTCAAAATTTCCCTTTTTTCCCCTCAAAATTTCTTTGTTTTTAAAAAAAATTGTGAAAAAAGTTCTTTCTCCACAATGTGGCTGACTGATTCCTCGTTGTGGCTGAATGTGTTAAAACGTCAGCCACCATGAATAATCTAGATGTCTGATCGTTTTTAGCTTGATTCGACAAGGTCAGACAGATGCCTGACCCACGAGAGTGGCGTGGAAAGAGGTACTGGGCAGCAGGCAGGGGCGTACCTCTTAAATCCAATATGGTTTTCCTGACATTAGGTTACATAATCGATATGATATTACGATCGTATGCGCCTTGAAAAGACGAATCCGGTGATATATAACACTCAATACTTATGCCTTAAAAATTTTTAAGTATTAAAATATATTCAAATAAAAAATAACTTTTAATTAATTGTAATTTATTGGCTTCTTATATTCTTTATTACGGCTGAAGTTTTAATACATTCTGCCACAACGAGGAGTCAGTCAGCCACATTGAGGCGCAAGCACTTTTTTCAGAAATTTTTGGAAAAACGAAGATATTTTGAGGGAATAAAGAAAAATTTTGAGTGAAAAAGACCGATTTCACAGGGAAAATGGTCGATTTAGAGGGAAAAACAAGAAATGTTAAGTGAAAAATTGGAAATTACTAGATGGCGGACAGCGCCACATGCACCACTCCCTAATCGCCTTGTCCAACAATCGGAATAACGCTACTACTTAAATTCTAAGGAAGATTGGTTGGCACTTTTAAAATACCGATTTACAAAGTTGTCCTGCAGTAAAAATAAACAGTAATGCATTGTGTTGGCCTTTCTTTCATAATCATTATTGTTGGTTACAGAGATCATAACTTTTGTGGTATACTGTCTAAAATATACGATGGGTATTGTTATATTTGCACCTGCATTGTTTTTAAAAGGTAATTAAGGTCTTCTTGCAAGGCCCCTCGATTGGTTAATTGGTTTAAGACTCTGGCGTCCCAACGTTTAGTCCTCGATTCGTTCTTAGGCAATTAGTGGGCGCGGGAACCTTCCCGTTTAGGGAGTATGACGAACACTGCAGTACACTGCACTACATTACTGCGCATGTGAACATGTGATTTTGACTGTTTTATTGATGATGCCTGAGTTGAAGCAGAGGAGAAATAGCAGAAGATGAAGAATCGGTTTGCCTCATCTCTTGTCTCTGTGTTGCACGACATCGTGAACTCTGAACGCCCGCCCTCGACTGTAGCCGCCTGCAAGCCCGTCTCCCCTGCCCCCAAGCCCTTTGCTCTCACTCTTCGGAGACACATGTGGCCGGACACAGACAGGAATCAGTGAATCGGTGAAAATAGGAATCAGTGAAAATTTTCTGATTGCCAGTTAAAACTGCTCCACCCAGAATCAGTAGAAAAATAGCACTAATTCGCCAGTTAAAAGAAATTCACTATATCAAACAGTATACAAATAGTTACTTATGGCCTGCAAATAAATAAGCTCCAGGATAAGAAAAAAAGTAGAGCACTCCTATGCAAGATAAGGTAAGTACGATTTATTTTGTCGCAAAACAAAAAATTTGTGTACACAAACAATTTGTGGATGTGGTTGGGATCGAATCTCCGCCCAAAAAGTGAAGCATACTGCTGCTTTCAATGTCCGCCATCTTACTAACTACTCCACTTTTTTTTAAGTTGACTTTATTGACATATCGACCGATAGATTTGCCGTTGGACATAGCATGTGTGACGTTGGAGAGTGTGTGTTTGTAGTGTTTGGAGAGCTCACGTCAGGCCGACGTGATGACAAATTCACAGTTCGCGACATGCGAGCCGAGGAAGTGCCACGGAGGGTCTGGGACGCCAGCTCACCCCCCTCCCCTCCCCCCAGCCAGTTCACGGCTACAAGTCGGCCACTCTGCCCCTGAGCTATGAAGGCAGAGCCATGCTTTACCACGGTTTAATGAGTGCTTGTATCATGGGTATTGAACAAAAAAAATATAATGGCAAACGCCTGTATGCTTCATAATGTGAAAGTACTTCATGCTGTCTAAATATGTACATATTCTATGCAAGTACGCGTTTTTGTAAGGTTCGAAAGTCAATCTAAGTTAAGTTAAGTTCAGTTTCATTGCTTCAAAAGATAACTATAATGGTTTTATATTACGAGGTTATCGATGTTCACTAGTATCCACCAATTTACAATTGCAACGAGGCACTAGAGATTTAAATTGTTATTTTTAGTGACAGATTGATCAGAAATAATATTACTAACTTGACAGTGAGATGATTCATTAAGATACGTGGATTTTTACAGACAACATTTCATTTTTCTGCAAGTTGACTAATCAAATAATAACAAACTGACAAATTTTATTAAAGACTCAATTTTTTCTCAAATTCCTCTATCGAACTCACACAGTTATTAGTAGCAATCTGTGAATTCAAAACAACAGTTTCATTGTGTAAAATCTCGTTGCATTGTAAAATAGAGCATATAATAAAACAGCGAAATCCTCGTTAATTGAAACCACTTCATCTTTTAAAGCACAGAATCTGAACTAAACTTAACTATGATTGACTTTTTAACCTTGCAAATACATGTATATGCGCAGAATGTGGGTATTTCAACAGCATGAAGTACTTCCACATTACGAAACTTATAGCCGTTTGCCATAGTATGTTACTGCTACTACGCAAAATACGAGAATTATCTTTACAGTGGCAAAGTAGCGAAGTTGGTACAACAGAAATTAAGACTGGAATGTTACATTTTGGGCGTAGGTTCGAGCCTAACAGCCTAACCACATCATACATTTTTTTAGTGCAGGTAAAATTTTTGTTTTGCGACAAAATAATTCTACTTAATTTATTTCACAACGTAATCAATTTTTTTTAAATCCTGGTGCTTATTCTTAATTAACTATACATAGCTGATTTTCTACTGCTTGGATTGGTAGAATTANCCTAACAGCCTAACCACATCATACATTTTTTTAGTGCAGGTAAAATTTTTGTTTTGCGACAAAATAATTCTACTTAATTTATTTCACAACGTAATCAATTTTTTTTTAAATCCTGGTGCTTATTCTTAATTAACTATACATAGCTGATTTTCTACTGCTTGGATTGGTAGAATTATTTTAAGGGGACGGTTGACAAAATTTACAAGTTTGACGTAATTCTGAGACCATATTGTTGGTCTATGTAGTAAGTATTAATCACGTTATTTACATAAACGCACGAAATAACAGTTATTTCTTACACATAATACGTTTTAGACGTAATATATTGCTCGAATTTTTAACAACAAGGCAAATTTGGTATGTTAAATTACTTATAGTAGCAGATTTGATTTAATAAAAAACTCGAAAACGGTAACAGTAAATTAACATCCCATTGCCTAATTGTTTTATTGTAACAATTACTAAAGAATAATACCTGACGTGATTTGCAAAAAAAAAATAATAAATATATAATAAAATTAAATGATGGTAGTACAAAAGCAGCGCACTCTTTTTGCTATTTTCAATTAAAATACACATAATGAGAATAATTCTTACGTCGTCTTATAAAGGAAATTATAAAGTTTTCGTATTGCTATTCAGGGTTTACGTAGCGCTGATAAGATTTTTAATGAATTGATAAATAAACTACATTCCGTATACCGCAACGCTAGGGTATGTTTCTCTAAACAGTAAATAGGATGCGCCACTGTCTACTTGGCGTGCGCCGTGCCGCGTACAAGGCCGGTGCTGTTGTCATGTGTCTCGTGTGGAAGGAAAAGTGACAGGAAATGTATCGTGCAGTTGATGAAATGTGCATTGTGTATTAAGACAGGACGATAATGGGGGAAAATAAGAAGCCTTTACTACCTCCTGAAGAAAACAAAGAAAGCTCTTGTAAAAAATTGTATTACCGGAAGAAGAGGCGTGAACGTTGTAATGAAGAAACCAGTGAGTATGTTCAGCAACCACCACCTACATCACCGTTATTAAATGTTGTTTTGTTCTGTTATGCGTGTTTTAACAATAAAATACTTGACGGTACGTAAATCTAATAATCGGTTAATATGTGGTGCTGTTACAACATTTAGGGTTTCATAAATTCTGCGAGTTGAACGATTTGTAGGACGGCACCCCAAGTTCTGAGTGTAGTTAAAGAATTTTCCACATTTTCATTGGGGGCTGGCACTGTGTGAAGTGGTTATTCGTTTTTATAACTAGATACATGTGATTGATGCAATCCTGCGACGTCCCTACAATAAAAAAAAATTGAAAATTGGTCATTTATGTCACTCGGTCACGTCGGAAGAATGGAAAAGACATAATCTCATTATTTCTTTGAGTTTCGAACAGAGTTTTTACAGAGTATACATTCGGAGAGGCCCTACTGCTGGACTGCACGTAGTGCCGGCTGAAGCCAGGGGGTGGAGTTTATTCCCGTACTCAGTATTGGAAGAAAAACAGGCAATATGAAAATGACCTGTAAACTTGTCCCGCCGTTTCTCCGAAATCGTTCGTTCAAATTGTTTTATATTTTGGGGATTGATACATAGTTTCTCCCTTGCCATCTCTGACTTTATATATATAAACTATGCAAGAAAGAATGAAACTATGCATCAATTCCCAAAATATGAAACAATTTTAACTAATTATATATATATATGCACACACATATACATATATTATATATTTTACTAAACGTGTTTGCTTACAATTCCTGCAAAGTTGCAACGTAAAAAGTAGGATAATTTAAAGAGATAGATGGGGGATTAAAGCATATTAAATATAGAGAAACGGAAGAAATATTACGTGACGGTCGCCGAATCGTTGAGAGTGGCCTGGTTTTCACGTAATATGATTGCATGGTCAACGTGAATTTTCACACTTCTAGTTCAAAGAGTACATGAAACTATACATATAAATGTATATCATTTTCGTAAATACATACAGGATTTAAAACTACACGAAATAAATATGAAGGCTCGAACCAACTTTCTGTTCTTAAATTATTACTGGCCCCATGATGCAGGACTCTCTCACAGCCAGTTGAGTGGATTTGATTCTCTGCATGGACATGATTTAGTTAAATTGCTTGACGAGTTATTGGAGTTAGTCATTTATCGAGTCTAGCTGTAACGTAAATGTGTGAGCATACGTTTTAACAGCTGCAACATTATGAGTTTTTATTAAATATTTTATCCATCCTATGAATTAATAAAAATAAATAACTGGCACAAAATTTACATGATAAATGATTAATATACTACGAATATAAACACGTGGTATTCAAAAGGATTTGGCTTCTACATAAAATAGTCCATAACTGAAATACGAAATTTTGCATTACCTAATGCTATGGAACGGCGATTCATTGTACCACTAAAAAAAAAAAACCCTTTCCATAAGAATTTAAAATCTTAGCTTGGAAAAACAAATAACTGTATGGCTAAGCGGAAAATAAACACTTATTTAATTTATAATATTTCTAAATGTAATCCACCAAATAATTTGTAATTGTGAAACGTTTAAACTACGCAAGGAAAATCTAAATAGAGTTATTTATGGAAAGAAATATGACTATAATTCTTTCGGGAATCAGTAAAAGGAATTAGTCCAGAATAATTATAGAGACGCTAAAAGGCAGTTTTTTTTTTTTAGAAAAGTTCAATAACACTGAGTAGGTTAAATCTATCCGAGATTTTTAAAAACAAGAATTTCAATTTTATACCTAAANCACTTATTTAATTTATAATATTTCTAAATGTAATCCACCAAATAATTTGTAATTGTGAAACGTTTAAACTACGCAAAGAAAATCTAAATAGAGTTATTTATGGAAAGAAATATGACTATAATTCTTTCGGGAATCAGTAAAATGAATTAGTCCAGAATAATTATAGAGACGCTAAAAGGCAGTTTTTTTTTTTTATAAAAGTTCAATAACACTGAGTAGGTTAAATCTATCCGAGATTTTTAAAAACAAGAATTTCAATTTTATACCTAAATTTCAATTTTTTTTAAAATAAAACTTGATTTTGCTCGCTACAAAAGTTTTGTTCGTTACTTCACATTTCCGATATAAAGCATTGGTACCTACAGGGAAAAAAGGAGGAGGGGAGGTTTCCATGACGCAAGCAGCGTCATAGAAGGGGAAGGGTGTAGGGGGTGGGGGAGGCATATTTTAAAAATAATGTTTTTAAAGGGATTCTTCTGTGCGGGGAAAAGAGCGAGGACTGATTTGGATATGAACAAACATAAAGCATGTCGTTGGAAGTATTGGTTGAAAGTATTGGTTTTTGCACCATGTGGTTTGGTCTTGTTTGATTAGGAGAAGGGAGGAGGGGAAGGGTTGGTTTGAGGAAGAGGCGCAAAGTAGCCACGTGCGCACAAACTACTACTGCCCACCCCCAGTTTTCCGGGAGATGGCCGGTACCACCCCAATTCCAGCACATCCGTGTCTAGGGAAGTTCCCGTCGTCAGTCACGCACAGTTCATGTGAACGTGAACGTCCATTGTTNAAGTTCCCGTCGTCAGTCACGCACAGTTCATGTGAACGTGAACGTCCATTGTTTCGAATTGCGCGGGTCTTGTGCGCATACATATTTTTACGATAGTATTTTCCAGGAAAGTAATGGTGCAGGTTTTTTCCAAGAATATAAATGCAATCATGCCTAAACAACAGAAACTTTTTTAGTACAGATGTATTGAATTAATGNGGTTTTTTCCAAGAATATAAATGCAATCATGCCTAAACAACAGAAACTTTTTTAGTACAGATGTATTGAATTAATGTGTAATGGAATAGTAAGACAGGAAAAGTGTTCCGAAAATTGCATGAAAAAAAAACGCCTACAAAACTAAAAATTTAAATATAAAATACAAAATTATAGAGTTTATTTACGGCGATGGTGATAGCTGGAAGCCGTATTTCCAGAATACAGTGTTAGAAGAAGGAAATACAAACTAAGAAAAATCGAAGAGGTGAGTTAATTAATAGCATCATCAATCAGTAATCGGCTGTATAAAAAACTATCTAATTTTTCTCAGATGTTGCTGAGGGGCCGCGTTGGTGTAGTGGTTAGAGCGAAGGCAATCCGTGTTCGATACCCGGCGAGGTCACTCCCTGATTTTCACACATGGGAATCGTACTGGACGATTCCGCTGACTGGCGGGTGGTTTTCTCGGAGAGCTCACGTTTTCCCCCGCCCTTGCAGTCTGGATTCTGCTGGAGCTGCTTCATAACCACCTCATTTCATCCTCATCGGCTCTCCAGGTGTTGAAGTCGAAAGTCCCCGGAACCTCTCTCAGACGTTGCTTAAGTTCTCTGCTCAATAAAAAAANGCTCTCCAGGTGTTGAAGTCGAAAGTCCCCGGAACCTCTCTCAGACGTTGCTTAAGTTCTCTGCTCAATAAAAAAAACGTTTAATTATTTCTTTATTGTTACAACCCTGGAATAATTTGCTGTATTGTAAATAGTTAACGAAATANAAAAAAAACGTTTAATTATTTCTTTATTGTTACAACCCTGGAATAATTTGCTGTATTGTAAATAGTTAACGAAATAACTAAAAACAGCTAAGCAGTTGAAATTTGTGCTTCACATAAACCACTATGTTTGAAGATGTGTTTGGGTTTTTACAAGAGAAAGGAAGGCTCTTTTAAATATATTGTTGGTCACCATTATGACAACAGTAGTTGGTTATTAGTAAGCTGGTTGATGTTATCTTTGTTCTTATTCAACACCATCTCAAGACCGGAATGTGTGTCATTTCATGTTCGCTCCGCCCCCCCCCCCTCATAAAAAACCCTGACTGACGTGACCCTACTTCATCCCTTTTACTACTTCTCGCCCCCCTTTACCAAAATACAGCGAAATTTTTAGTAAATTGTTTCAGAATAAATGCGAGAAGATGAGACCATTTATTCTATCTGCAATGCATGGCAGTTGTATGTTTTATGGACGTTTTATAGCTCGTAATTATAATGCACAGTCACATTTCTCAATTAATGCACAATTTGGGTTAAAATTGTTAATAGCACCATAGTTATTGAAGTTAAACGGGGAAATATTTTGATGCAAATATTGTAAATATTTGAACTTTCAAAATTGTATCGATAGGATTTGCATGTATGTATACATTGCTTTGATTTTGCTTGTTATAGAGTTGACTTATATAATTCATTTCAGATTTTCAGTAACTTTTTGTTAATTTTAATTTTTTTCTTAGCGTTCGTGTTAAAATTCTATTTCTTGTGTTTTTATTGTATTGCGTAGCAGTAAAGAATGGTTTACTATAATAATGNGCGTTCGTGTTAAAATTCTATTTCTTGTGTTTTTATTGTATTGCGTAGCAGTAAAGAATGGTTTACTATAATAATGGGAACCATTGTCGTGGATGTCTTTAAATACACCTAATCTAAGACATTAAGCATTTTAGCTTTGTGCTTGCTGCATNCACCTAATCTAAGACATTAAGCATTTTAGCTTTGTGCTTGCTGCATGACAAATATTGCCGAACCAAGTGGACTTAGCTGATCATAAAACTAAAGACATTTTACTCTGTCTTGAAAAAATTGCACGCTCTGTAAAATTTTGTGGTGAATAGACATTATCATACACGATTAAACTAGCAAATCAATGTAAAATGAAATATACCTTTGGTCTGTGCTGTGGGTGCGCGCGCACATAGTGTGCACTAACTACCAGCCAAAAGAGGGGGAAAGTTTTGGGGGAGGTTGGAGAGGAGTTCCTTGATTGTCAAGGAGGGGTAGTCACCCCTGCAAGAGTGGGTATAATCAGTGAAGTAACTAATAACTGAATTGTACTTTCTCATAGAATGTCACATTGAAAAGATTTTTTGTTTTAATAGTACACACGGAAACTCACTTCCTGTGGGCTAATGCGCTCTCCTCCGTTCCTGTTACAACCTTGCTCGTCACCGAACTAGTTTCACCGCCACCGCTACTAGGGACTCTTCAGATGTTTACTGTTTACTACCCCCTTCATCACAAATCACTCAGATACTTAGGGAAAGAGGTTGGAATAATCACCTACTATGGAAAATGTTTTTAATGTTTATTTAGGGCAGGACTTTCCAAATGGAGCCAAACCGAGGGTTGTATGTTTATTTGTGAAAAGGTGGTTACGCTCAGATGATGGGAACGTTAGGCCAAACAATTATAAAAATAAAAAATAAGTTATTGATATTACTAATGAGCCTACTCTCTTCTACATGGATGTAATTATTAACAGTTAAGATGTTCAGTAGGCCTTGACGTCTCGTTGACAGCAATGCCATTAGAGCTGAAACCAGAAACACATGCGAGAGTAGTAACAAAATTACAAATACACACGTGCCTTACCCAGGACTCGAACCCAGAAAACCTTGTACCATAAGCTAGCTTGTAATCAACTTCATTACGGAGGTATTGTTCGCAGCATCAACTCCGGATATAATCAGTCTTATGTTTTTAATGGTAGGGTTAATTAACCTGAAATATTTACAGAGCCGCGATCTTGAAAATAAGCGCCTGAGTGATGTAATACACGTAAGTTTGTATGCCCTACCGAAGCGCTACTTGTGTGATGAATTTGGTGGAAATTAATTGATTAGTCCCTGAGCTATGACATAATCAATATTTCCTTATTGGTGCTAACTTATAAACTACCTAAAAAAAATAGAGATTCTATATACTATGCTTCTAATAGATACTGTCAGCATAAATATTTAATTTAATTTAGTTAAATTATTTAATATATATCACAAACTTATCAAAATATTTATATGGCTGCCATAATGAAAATTAATATCTTAACCCAATTAAATCATGTAAATTTACATGGTCTTCTATATCACTATGTGCAAAATCAGCTGGATTGTTTCAGAAATATGGAAAAATGTTACATTATCTCACCTGGCACTTATTCGCAAAAAGTAAGCAAAAAATATCCTCTGTATGCATAATGAGTGCTGTTAGCGTACCAAACTTTGTTGAATTTTGTTTAATTGTTTAAAATATATAATAAACTAACCAAAAATATTTACATTTACGTCACTAAAAAACCCCTTCTGCACCTAAAACATGTTAGTTGACATACCATACTGTAGCATTACTAGTATGTAAAATTTAGTGGTACTAGATTCATTGGTACTCAGCATTTGGCATAAAGCCTACATTTTTTCGATGTGATGATCTTTACAAATGGAGAACATCAATTTTATGTATTAGCATATTCGACGATTGTCATAGATACAGAATAGAAAATTAAGATAAAATCGGTTACATAGTTTAGTAGATACAGCGCTCAGGTGGCTAAAATATTTTTATACCCGCCAATTTCAAATAATTCACTGGTACACTTAAGAAACAAATTAATAAGGCCTATCACAGTGCAAAATCTTCACCAAATTTTGTGGTAATCGAACGATTGTTTATCGTTATATGACATAAAAACTTTATTATTTCATGTGGCACCAGCAGACAGAATGACGAACAAATATAGCTGTGTGTTGGCATATATGACGCTTGTAATAAATAAATACTTTTAACATACATAATTTATTCGAAATCGGTGAAGCGGTTAGGTAAATATACAAAAAAAAAAAAAAAAAAAAAAAAAAAAAAAAGTAATTGTATGGCCTCCATTTTTAAAAAGTACCTAGTAGTGTTAAGTTGCATATGTTTACTTGGCGTATCACAATATTACTCACTTGCCAAATTTGACGAGAATTGATCGAGTAATTTTTCGAGATGTAACGTAAAAGCTTGAGTTATTAAATTGGTGCTCTCTTCCAAAATCGCGATCCAACAATATATATCTCTCAATTCAATGCTTATATGATATACTGTCAACATACAAAATTTCGTTTAAATTTTAAATGGTTCACGAGATATACCATATCACACATAGCTTTAAAATGAGCCCCATTTTTAAAGTGAGCACCCGGAGTGATCGAAAACTATAGACGTCAGATGTCCTTAATAAGTACTATATGTGTACGGAGTTTGGTAAAATTCGGTTCAGGCATTCAAAAGTTTTTAGGGGACACGCATTGATACACATATGCAGATACACATTCACACAGACAGGAAAATGATCTCATAAGCCTTTCTTCCTTCGAAAAGTAGGCTAAAAACCGGTGATAGAAATTTTCCCTATAATAAAACTAAAATTGATTACTGGTTATATTATCTTAATACTGTATCGACCTACCAAATAAATACAGGTGATCCATTTGAGATGTCACTTAACAATTTCTTTAATAAATGGAAAATAAATTTCTAAAATTCTCGCAGGTAAGTGCTTACATTTACACTTTAAACAATGTGCTAAAGCAGTGGCAAAGGAAAAAAAATCAATCAGAAATACTTCGAATGTATGGATCTTAGTATTATATTTGAAAATAGAAAACTCGATAAATTAACTACAGTGTGTTCGTTGTGAAAATCACAGTCAATATGTAGTATTTATTAGGACAAGGATATCTACATTGTGTCAGCAGTCGCATGAGGAACATGCGCGCCACACACTTAGTACGTGTGAACCATGTGTAGTCAGCAGGCCGCCCATTGGGCAGCCCGGGGTTTAGTCGATCAAATTCCGGTACTTCTAAGCGCTTGTTCCTGCCTGGTTTATGTGCGCAGCGTTCATACTATTCTTATGGCAGCATTCTATTTCTTTGAAATAAGTACAACTTTATGCGCTATAACAACGGCATTACTTCATGTTGTGTTATTATTAAGGATCCGTTGACATTTGTTTCAGACATATTCACTGTCGACCCTAAGAATCTATAATCGTCTAGTAGGAAGCAGCTATTAAAACAAAGATGTTGATAAAATAATACATTTTTTTTTGTCAACACGAGCGTGTTAAAAATGTAGCTCTCTTTACTTTAAATTGCGATAACGTTTTTCACTTACCATTCCAGCCTAGTTCAGTGTCGTTCGCTATCAGGTAATACTGTAAGAAATATGCCATCTGTGCCCATAACATCTTTGTACACATTGTGTCTAACCAAATTTATTAAAGTCAATACTACAGAGTCACACTGCTCGCACCATAATGTATTATCCCTACTCTCTTCTTTATCACATAAAATCCAGGCTAATTCATTAACACATTTCGATTATAGGCCATTCGCGGTTACTTCACACTTTACTAAAGCCCTGCTAAATTTCTACTTTTGGTTACCGATTACGCATCCTTCCGCTACATGTAAACATAAACATTGACATGTGACTTCTACATTTTAACTGTCAAATGCTTTGGTTACTGTTTTCAGATGTTCAAAGAATTCTGTCAAATTTCAAAAACCATTTCGTATGAATGTTCACAATTTAAGCCTCTAGCCATATTTAGGTCAGTTTTATGACTTTTTAACAATGTCTGTTTTGACGATAGTTGTTATGGTTATTATTCTACATTATTATCATATTTGTAATACACGACACAGGACATTACACGTAATACACGTTAATATTTTACCGCGACTGTGTTTAACACTGTTACAATTGTGAGGGAAAGAACTGAAGTATTTATCTCTAGTTATTGATGTGTGTTGGGTTATTTCGTTAAAAAGACGGCCTCAGTTGGAATAAATATTAAAACGAAGGAGCGACCAGTCCAACGAAAAGACACAGTAAATTCAAACACGCAACTCGTGTCGCTTATTTTTTGTACGAAGCAGCGACAAACTTAAATGATAGTGGTGAACATGCACACAAATAGGCCTACCGTAACTGTTATCCCTTTCATTTTGATTTGAATAGGTACTTGGTTTTACTGGGTTTATTTCATTATTAATTTAACATTTTCTGGCTGGGCTTAGTATTTTGTTGAGATTGTGTGCAAACATTCAAATCACAGATACGTAAGTACGCCACACACACATACACACACGCGCACGCACGCACCCACGCGCGCGCACACACACACCCACGCGCGCGCACACACNGAGATTGTGTGCAAACATTCAAATCACGGATACGTAAGTACGCCACACACACATACACACACGCGCACGCACGCACCTACGCGCGCGCACACATACACATACACACACAGGCTCAGTGTAAAGAAAAGGCAGCAATACTCTCACACATAGAGGTCACAACACATGTTACAGTATATTTTATTCCTGCAGTGGAAACACAGATTTATAACAACATCGTAACTTGCCTAGGTAGGTTTAAAAAACACAATGTGTACAAACTTGATGTGGTAAATTTAAGATTTTTTAGCAGGAAGAAAAATTAACACTTTGCGTTCAGTCACAACAACACGCCATGTCATGTCGTCACTCGCCAGTTACACTTCTGTGCCAACTTCTGATTTGTAACCGTACCAACACATATTTTATTACTTGCAGTGTAAATAATTTGGTAAAAATTTGTTTTTTTTTAATTTGTAGGTGAAGAAATGCTATAATTCTTACATTGTATTGAATTATTCGATTTTAAAAAATACTGTTTCTTTATGGAATTTTACATGTTTTTGCTGAAGTTTAAAAAAAATTACATTTCTTCAGAAAATATTAAATTAGTTACACCATAAATGATGTTTAAGCTCAGTTTTTATATTTTAGTTTAGGATATTGACAGTGTAAAAATACCTCATGAAAAATCAATTAAACAATTTTGCTTTCAGATTGGGTTTATTTAAAAATGTTATTCGAGTTCTAAGTGATTAGTTTTCCACAAAAGATTTAAAGAGGTTGGCATTCTAGTAATTCACTGGCCATAAAGTACAGAGCTAACTATGGAAGCCGAAAAGCTCTTTATCTTACAAAGTATATCAACAATAACCGCGGAGAATACAACATTGTAGCACAGTTGAATTTTTTTCACCACTTCGTACAGTATATTAAATTATGACTAAAGTCACTAACCCACTTATGATTACTAATTCAGCAGTTCTCATACCCCAGAGAATGGTTTCGTTTTGGTGCGAAAAATGTTCTCAGTTTGTCCCCTTACTGCAAAAGGTTTTAATAATTTGATTAAAATTAATGCCCTCTCTTGTAGGNGGGGGGGGGGGCGCTAACTAAACTTATTTCATGGTCTTATGATAAGGCACATAGCCAGCTCGGCTACGAAGGTCACCTATACAGTTATTTTATAATCCCTATGTACACTATTTTCGGCGCTGATGTGACACATATAGGAGCGCACCCAAAATTTGAAGATGGGAAAGGCTTAGATTCAACAAAAATTTACGTCACGGTGATATACTTCAATTCAGAGTCAGTTTTCTGTATAATCCAGTCAAATTTATGAGATATTTAAACTGCTAGAAAAATTTGCGAACATGTATAAAAATGTCTCATATAGAAAAAAAGGCTAAATATATACGGTAAAAAATAAAAATTATTATTTTTACAAATAATTGTTTACGTCTTTGAGTAGTGTTCGTTCCTAAAATGGCATGTTTCTGCATCACACATTTAGTTCGTGTACACCCTGCAGCTCAAAGTCTAGGCTTCTTGAGGTTTGTTTCAAAATTGAAATAACTTCATTGCAATCTACAAACATTTTACGATAAATGTTCAGACAGGCTAGACGTTTCATAGCATTGCGTGAGAAGTCTTAGTCTCTTGACACTCTTGCAACACTCATACATTATAGTTTGAATTTTTCCTTCTCTTGAATGAAACTGACACGGGAATAATGTTACATAACTAAATGCTATTGAATTTATTTTCAAGTTTGATACTATTTATGGAAGGAACTAGAGCCCCCAAAGCCCCCCCCCCCATTTTTTTTTTCGACATGATCTCGCTCCAGGTTACATACTATGTACATCACATTATAACATAACAGTTGTTCCAACATAACACCACAAAAATATATTTGTACTCAATGACAACATAAAGGTATGACCAAGGCGCGTAGTCAGGGAGAAGGAGGGAGGAGGGTTAAAGGTAGTTTACATAGGATCATATCGCTCCCCGGCACATCAAATTACTCAAAAAAATTTAGTAACGTACTAAGTATTAAAAAGTTGCCCACGTGAGTCAAAATATGCCTAAATTCATGCTACTGTTTGTAAAATTATTATTATTATTACTGTTACGTGCACGCCAACCACTCTAGGCTGTTTACAGGACAGCACAGAGTAGGAAACTGGAAGGTTGTACAAAACGACTTTGGGAAAAAAACTACCTGTGGTGCAGCTGGCCGGGATAAAACCCACGACCTCCCGAATGCGAGTCAGACACGCTGCCGCATGAAAAGGAAAAGTATTCCTTACGTTTTGCTACACAGCCAATATTTATTTTGACTCTGTGACATAATAAGTCACCTATATATATATGCTGTGTCCGTTTGTTCGGACGCGTATAACTCCCGAAAAAAATAAACTAATTTTCATTCTGTTTTATTATAAACCTTCCTTTCGTTCCCACGAGTGTTTGTATACCTTTCTTTTTGATCTGTATTACATGCAAAGGTACTAGAATGAGCAATAAGCTCATTTTTACTATGCCTTCGTGTCAGAAAGCACCTTTGTTGACAACACTGAGCAGCAGCGTTTGGAAGCAAACGAACGAGATCGGCTCAGAATGGCTGAGAGACGTGCGCAGGAATCGCTGGAGCAACATGAAGCCAGAATCTCTGATCAACGTTTGCAAGGAAGGCGAGCGCGTGCCGCTGCTTAGATGAACGTTGTCAGGAATTAAGATATCAAGTAACAATCAGTAGAGCTGAAAGACGCCAAGATACATCATCAAGATAAGTCCTTTATTGTAGTCGCCTAGCTTTCTGGTACGACTCGAATGAAGATTACAGTACAAAATCTCATGTTATCATCGGCGCTATGGATGAAGTATGTCGTCATTGCAAAGTATTGAAATTTCATGATGAAACGAAAGGCATGTGTTGCGCCGGCGGGAAAGTTCAACTGCTTAACTTGCCGACCCACCAGAGACATTGAAAAGCTTGCTTGCCGGATATTCTACCGATTCAAAGCATGTCCTTGAAAATATCAGGAAATATAACTCATGCTTCCAAATGACGTCCGAAAGACGTCATTTGGAAGCAACGTAATTACAGACAATTTCATGCCTACGTTCAAAGTGCAAGGCCAAATATATCATAGAACCGGCTCTTTGCTCCCATTCCCAAACGACGGTAATAAGTTTTTGCAAATATACTTCATTGGTGACAAGAACGATAGATTGAATACACGTTGCGCAATTGCTTCCGGCATAAAAAGGCCAATTGTTTCTCAATTGCAAGAAATGCTTCATAGCCAAAATAACTTAATATGATTGTTCAAAACAGTATTAGACCAAATGCCGTCTGATAGTCATAAAATTGTTATTCGACCTGACAAAACTCCTGCCGGTCAACATGAGCAAATATTCAATTCACCATCAATTGACGAAGTGGCTATTCTTATTGCTCGAGAGGAATTCAACAACAGAGATATTGTTCATCAAAGAAATTAACAGTTGCAGCGAGTATCCGACAGTCATCGTTGCTATGGTCCTCTTCAATATCCACTTATTTTCTGGGATGGTCACGATGGATATCACTTCAACATTAAAATGGTAGATCCAGTCAATGGTGGGGAAATAAACAAAAAGGTCAGCGCAATGAATTATTATTCGTATCGTTTGATGATTCGCGAAAATGAAGACAACCGCATATTGCAATGCAGGCAATCGTTTCATCAATTCGTTGTTGACATGTACGCGAAAATCGAATCAGAACGTCTTCCGATTAAATCAACAAAAGCTTCATTCTTAAGAATATATTCATTTGCGTGATGCAGTAGTTAATGATGGCAATACGACTAACGTTGGACGTCTCACAATATTACCGGCAACCTACACAGGTAGCCCATGGCACATGCACGAATACGCGCATGATGCCATTGCGTACGTTCGAAACTATGGACGGCCAGACTTATTTATTACATTCACGTTAAATCCAGCATGTGAAGAAATAAAAAACAACTCCCTTTCTGGACAAACGCCAATACATAGACATGATGTCACAGCACGTGTATTTCGACAAAAATTGAAATCATTGATGGATTTCATGACTAAACGTGAAGTTTTCGGCCAAGTGCGTTGCTGGATGTACTCCGTAGAATGGCAGAAAAGAGGATTACCGCACGCCCACATCCTAATCTGGCTATATAACAAAATCCATTACAGTGAAATTGATGAGGTGATATCAGCTGAAACACCCGACGCCAACACTGACAGAGGATTGCATGAAGTCATGACTTAAAACATGAGTCACGGCACTTGTGGTGCTATCAATCCTACCTCACAATGCATGGTAGATTGTAAGTGTTCAAAAAGATATCCTCGGGCATTAGTAGCAAACACCGTTACAGGCAATGTCGGCTACCCACTCTACAAAAAGAAGATCTCCAGAAAATAGTGGGAGAACAACAACCATCATTGTGAGAGGTAACGAGATTGGAATAGACAACCGCTGGGTCGTTCCGTATTGCACACTGCTATCAAAAACATACCAAGCACACATAAATGTCGAATACTGCAACTCGGCAAATTCAATCAAATATATCTGCAAATATGTAAATAAAGGTAGCGACATGGCAGTATTCGGGGTGTCGAAAGAAAATACCGCAAGAGATGAAATTACTCAGTACCAAATTGGTAGGTGTATAAGTAGCAACGAAGCAGTATGGAGAATTCTATCTNGAATACTGCAACTCGGCAAATTCAATCAAATATATCTGCAAATATGTAAATAAAGGTAGCGACATGGCAGTATTCGGAGTGTCGAAAGAAAATACCGCAAGAGATGAAATTACTCAGTACCAAATTGGTAGGTGTATAAGTAGCAACGAAGCAGTATGGAGAATTCTATCTTTTCCAATACACGAACGAAATCCAGCAGTAGCTCATTTAGCTGTTCACTTAGAAAATGGTCAAAGAGTATATTTCACAGAGGCTAACATACGAGATAGAGCAATCAATCCACCAGCAACGACCCTCACAGCATTTTGTTCCTTATGTCATAATGATGACTATGCGAAAAACCTGTTATATGCTGAAGTTCTTACGTATTACATGTGGAATGCAACAAGAAAATAGTTTGAAAGAAGAAAGCGAGGAAAAAGAGTTCGCGGTCACAATGGAATCTTCGAAGAAAACACATTAGGGAGACTTTACACTACGCATCCCAATCAAGCTGGATGCTTTTATCTCCGCCTTCTATTGGTTAATTTTCGCGGACCGACTTCATTCCAGCATTGAAGAACTGTCGGAGGAATTACTCATGACACGTACCGTGCCGCATGCCAAGCACTTCAATTGCTGGAAGACGATATACACTGGGAAGATTGCCTAGCTGATGCGTGCGCAGCATCGAATTCTCGTCAAAAACGTCTGCTATTGGCAATCATACTAACTACTTGCTCACCTTCATCACCATCAGAACTATGGGAAAAGTACAAATCTCATATGGCTGAAGAGAAATCAATATGGACCCGAACCTGGATTTCACGCCAGATATTTACAATCAAGCATTAATTCTGATTGAGGACCTCTGCTTAGAAATCGCGAACACGCTTCTTGCTCAATTGGGAATACCATCACCCAATCGTTTGGTTTCTGCTACGTTGGAAAGGGAATAGCTTCGTGAAAAGAGCTATAACACAGCCGATCTACTGTCATACGTACAATCGAACGTTCCTAAACTCACAAACGAACAAAAATCATCTACGTTCAAATAATGAATTCAGCGAACAATCAAAGAGGAGGACTCTTGTTCTTATATGCACCAGGAGTTACTGGAAAAACATTTCTCATTACGCTCATTTTAGCGACGGTTCGATCGCAGAATGAAATTGCGTTAGCACTAGCGTTCTCCGGAATTTCTTCTACACTCCTACTTGGAGGCAAAATGGCGCATTCAGCTTTAAAGTTGCCATTAAACTTGCATGCAACTGAAAATCCCACATGTAACATTTCCAAAACATCTGGAATGGGAAAAGTCTTGCAAAATTCAAGATCATAGTATGAGATGAATGCACAATGGCCCACAAAAAATCTCTGGAGGCTCTCGACAGAAAATTGCAAGACTTGCGGGGAAGTATTCGCTCATTTGGGAATGCATTAGTATTGCTCGCAGGAGACTTCAGATAAAAATTGCTTGTGATTCCTCGCTCTACGCCGGCAGATGAAATATATGCGTCCCTTAAATTTTCACCTTTATGGCAACATGGTAAATCATTCAAACTAACTACAAATATGCGCGTCCAGTTGCACAACGATCCATCTTCAGGAATATTTTCACGCCAATTGTTTGAAATTGGAAATTAAACATTGCCTGCAGATAAGATCACAGGACAAATTACATTTCCACAACATTTCTGTACTGTAGTTACCTCTAAAGGTGAACTGATGGATCACATATTTCCAAACATCGCAATGAACTATGTTTATCACAATTGGATAAGCGAGCGAGCAATACTGCTACACAAAAAATAAAGGTGTTTACGAATTAAACGACAGCATCCTTGAGAAACTCCCAAGCGAACATGTCACATACAAATCTGTGGATGTAACATTACACGAAAATGAAGCGATAAATTATCCATCATAATTTCTAAATTCGCTTGATTTTCCAGGATTGCCTCCACATTTATTAAAATTGAAAATAGGAATGCCAGTCATTTTCCTTCGTAACATCAATCAACAAAAACTTTGCAACGGCACACGCCTCGCAATTAAAAAGATTATGGGCAATACTATAGAAGCTACCATCTTGAACTTTGCAACGGCACACGCCTCGCAATTAAAAAAATTATGGGCAATACTATAGAAGCTACCATCTTGAAAGGTGCTTTCAAAGGAGAAGATGTGTTTTTTGCCAGAATTCCATTTATTCCATCAGAAATTCCCTTTCACTTTAAAAGAACACAGTTTCCAGTCAGATTGGCATTTGCAATGACAATAAATAAAGCTCAAGGGCAGTCATTGCAAATGTGCGGAATAGATTTAGAAACAGAATGTTTTTCTCACGGCCAATTGTATGTGTCGTGTTCTAGAGTAGGAAAACCAACCAACTTATTCATACGCGCGGATGATGGTAAAACTAAAATTATTGTGTACAAACAAGTACTTCAATAATAAAGATTTTGAAAATACATATACTTCTTTCAATTAATTTCACAGAAATGAATAGAACCAAAATCTTTTATGCCACAGCAACTCGTGACCGGGTAAGCTAGTCCAGTAATAAATTGAATATATAACAAATTTTCAAGTTTATCTCAGCATAAAATAACTGTTTTATCAGTTAGAATATAATTGTAAGAATGTATTAATTTTCGTATATTTTATGAATGTGATTTAGCTTGTTGTACAAAATTTAACATGTGTTTCAAGTTCAAGTCTGTTGTCATTAAATAATTTACCAGCCAAATACAATTTTTTATGTATTTTGAAATTCATATTTTAATAATGTTTTATTTTTGCTTAAAAATTTGTTACTATTCAATTATGCCTGTTCCTGACCCACATTTCATTCCGTTTATTTTTTAGGGCATCACTATTTAATTTAAATGTAAGTCAAAATTTTTTCAGCACCTTACACAAGTTATGTTTATCTCGTTTTACAACTATTTCAAATTTACACTACATATTTTCACACTAAAAGAAAAAAATTTAATGTGGAGATTTGTTGGTATGTTTCATAAACTTATCATTATTATGATTATTTGGAATTTCGATAAATGCGGAAAATAATAATCTGATGCTCTAAATAATACGTTCAGAGGCCTTACAAGCTTGTGAAACAGGGAGAAGGAAGTGTGTAGTTTGGCTTGGTCACGTGGCGCGTGAGCAGAACCAGAGCTTGAGCATAGTTCGCGCGCGCACCAGCTGACTGCCCGTGGAGAAGGGACAGCTCAGGCCGCTGCTGCTGCTAGACTGGTGTCTGAGGAGCTGGAAACACTGTCGCGCAAGGCCAAGTGGACAATGACTACTGAAGGGGAAGGCAGTCAAACACTCCGCGTGTCAGGAGGCCTCCTGAAACTACCTGCGTTGTTATACTGGCAAGCGGAGTGGTGGGAGGCAGTATTTCAAGCTCCTCTAAAATATCGTAACACAAGAATAACGATTTTAAACAGGAACGAATTTGTCGCCATTCACCGCGGCCTTAACTGAAGAGATTAGTAGCTTTATTTTTCTGCTGATTCCGGATGGAGCAGTTTCAACTGGTAATCAGTAGATATTCACTGACTCCAATTTAGAGTGCAATGCGAAGGTTTCCTCTGGTTGTTTCTCTGCTTCCACATCGCCATTTCATCTCACCTTTTCCATCCTTTTACCTGGCCGAAACGACAGGTGTTTCCGTCCGGTAGAACAGCCGGCTCAAATCAGCGCCATCTTTCGCCTATTTATACTGAACTTCCGGGAAATCAGGAACGCTGCGCAGATTTATATTTTACAGATTTTCTTTCTGCACATGTCAGATAATGTGAGGCATTTACAAACTAGACTTACTACGTTATATTCACTCAACAGCTAGCAGATAATGTGCTACACAGGCCACATTTATAGTTATTATTATCATAATTTTCTTCCGCGAAAACTTTACGACAATCATTCATTCGTGTAGATTTTATGTAATGACAATTACCACACTATTGTAAGTTAATAGTTGAGAGTTTATGTCTGTATTCCGTGATAAGGTGAACGACCAAAGACAATTAATTATATTTATAAAAATCGTCTTCATAAAATATCACATCAGCAGAAAGTCAAAGAATCCAGTATGATGAGTACGAGAGAAACATAAAAATCTTTTTAGAAGGAAATACTTCTCTCTTGGGCTTGCTACTTAAAACTGAGATGAATTTTGATCAGCTTTGTTTACCATCGGCAATGCAGTAATGCTTCTTTTATGGAAAGTCTTATGTTTAATTTACCATCAGTCACATTCTTCGGACGGAAGGTAAATAGTGTCGTCTGCGGTCACATGTTTAAAATATTAGTTGGACAGCTAATTTCAAAATCTTGCTTTCCTCACAAGCGGTCAGAAAGCACGGGAAATGGCAAGTGTTTATTTGCTGTCCGTCCGCCCAACCCGCCCGTCCTATCAACTGTATCGAGGTTACGTTATTCAGTAGTGTTCACATACTCACCTTGGAAGCAGCTAGTGGTACGGAGTCGGAACTTATTGAAATGAGCTGCANCTCACAAGCGGTCAGAAAGCACGGGAAATGGCAAGTGTTTATTTGCTGTCCGTCCGCCCAACCCGCCCGTCCTATCATCTGTATCGAGGTTACGTTATTCAGTAGTGTTCACATACTCACCTTGGAAGCAGCTAGTGGTACGGAGTCGGAACTTATTGAAATGAGCTGCGGGATGGCTTACTCCTCTCTGATGGATCTGGACACCGTAGGTCTTGCACAAACAAGCATTACCAAGCGACGCGGGCGAGTTTGAAGGATAAATTTGAGAAGTGCAAGGAAGAACTGTTGGAAAGAGATAAGGAAGAGATGAGCGTTCTAGGACATGCCACAAATGCTTTCAAATGAAAGCGTAACTTCTTATCGTGACTGCTGAAGTAGGTAATACTTGTAAATACTTTCACGTGTATGCTCACTGAAGCACACCTGGCGCACAGATAACACGTGAAAGCGACGCAGCAAACGAAGTTCGTGTTATGACTATCAGAAAAGAAACGTGTTTCTACAGTATTCAAATACATCAGCTATGTAATTTTAAGAAGAGTATGGAAGGTGCAGTCAGTAGAAACTCTTTATTAATATGCAGCCATTATTTTTCTTGAAAATGTTTTCGAAATTGTGGAAACTCGACTTGATTATTCTTTTATTAAGATTTGATTTTCATCATTCGAGATGCTGGCGGCTAGCGATGAGCTTTCGTTTCGTATTATTTCCCAAATAGAATGTTACAATATCTGAACAATGACTCATTCGAATCCAACACAATACATTATTGGCAGAGATATCGTAGCAACACCTAGACCTGTAACACAAGGACTTTACTGTTCCTCATCTACTGATCATTTCCTGAACAAACAAAGTTGAAAGTGATAGTTTAACACTTGATACAAACAATTACAGTGATAGTGCCCGGCCATGCGGAAAAGTAAACTGACTAGCATTCAGGAAGTTTTATGTAGATGCTCGACCAACTGCACTTTTGGTGGGAATGTGTGGTACATAAATCTTACTAATAATATAATTGCGAAAGTCTGTGTCTGTATGTTTGTTACCACTCAGCTCCATAACGGCTGAACGGATTTTGATGGAATTTGGTATGTAGGTACTTTAGGTCCTGTAATAGGACATATGATACTTTTAATCCCGGTAAATTGTACGGGTCCTGTGTAATAACAACAAAACATAATTATGCAATGGCTGGGAACGTGACCGATATATTTTTTACCTCTGGTGTCAGAGTTTATCAGGCCGCCCAAGGACCTCTGAAATGGCTTAACGACTGCTATCAATCGATAACAACCGGTATCGAAAATTTAACGTGCCCTCCAAAGCCCGGAAGCGCTCAGATGTTATACCACTAAACGGTCACCCATCGAAATGTGTGCCGCTGGGAACGTTGCTTAACTTTGGTGATAGATTATGATCCCTCAGCCAATCGCAAAAAGTAGTACTTGGGTACACTTATTTCTATAGCTACAACTTGATGAAACTCACGTTTTGATTTTCATACATCGACGCTGGAAAGCGGAATTGTAGTAACTAGGCGATAGTTGCACAGATACACTCCAAAAACAATATCCTACTTCTTGGCTATCGGGTAAAAAATATTTCCTTCCTTTTGGGTTGCCGTAATCAGTTAAAATCCTAGGCCGGCATAGTATAATTTTATAATTCCGTTTTCACATAAATGAATTGTCTTTTCCCAATTTTTTTAGTAGTGTATCACTGTAAAGCTCTATTGCACTCGGGCAAAGACGGGACGGTTCGCTAGTTAAATCTATAAATATAAACCATATTGTACAATTTTATGGAAGTAATTACAGGAGAACCAGAAATCGTGAAATTCTAGATAAGTGATTTAACTACAGGTTTTTCACGATAATGTGAGTACTTCTGAAATCAACAATTGAAAAATGAGTGAAGTTATATGGGCGGCTCTTAAAATTGTGATCTTGAGAGCCAATGAGGGTGAAGCGAGGTAGGTATGTAGCAGCGCCGGAATGATGGGGCGGGGAAAAACTGGAGATTACGAGAAAATCCGTCGACCAGCGGCATCGTCCGGCACGATTTCCAGTTGCGAAAATCCTAAGTGAACCGGCCATCGACTGAACCATTTTCGCCTTGGTAAGAGGCGAGAAGTCTAACCGCTCAGCCATCGTGGCTTCAATTGAAAAATGCTATTGCTCCTACTACACTTATTTTGACGGGCACACTAACTAGCTTGCGCCCAGTAAATTTGGTAACGACGGAAGCTTTAACGTTGAAATAAAAGCGTTAGGTAAACACTTGTGAATACTGTAATTATTTATTTTGCACCCTGTTTTATTTTATGCATGTAAGTAAAAGAATTAAGAAACCTGTAAAATATATACTTTTCCAAATAATTTTAATTTCACTTGACCGAAGCATGAATAAAGTTATCAGGCCCATAGCAATGTGTATTTTACATATGGTGGTGGAATACACAGAGTGCATACAGGTAGACCTGAATCAGGGCATTCAAAAGTGCTCGGCTTACCGTGAACAGTATATAACTATGTGAGCAAGTATATAAAAATAGTGATTATTTTCTGCTAAGCTATTTCTAACGCCGTGCGGGGCAATATTATACGAAAAATAAACTCACAAGTGTAGCAAAACAGTTCCTCACAATGTTGGCCAAAAACGTTATCTAAGAATGACATTTGGTATTTCTGCTTTTGCGACCAACAACCCGCGGACTTCAATTTACGTAATTGTAGTTAATTCATGTCCCACGCCATCTTAATCTCAACAGATTTTCCATCCAGAAAATATGCGTTCCCCATCACACGGTTACTACATTAATTGGTCAACGAGCAACGTTTGGAAATAGGAATAAACACAGGGTTGGAGCAGTCTGGTCCTGGGAACCGAATATGCACCACCCTGACTCTTACCAGGTCTTCTGAATTCAGACGGCGCGGCGTAACTAAACTAAAAGACGTGCTGCCTGCATGCGGAGGGCAGCCAGTTTCTAAGCCAAAGCCGAAGTAAGAACAGTTAATTGAAAACAAGTATGTCTTATCATCTTAAAGGTCGGGAGCAAATCGTCATTGCATGTGCTAATTACACCTACTACACGTCACCAAAATGTCCTGTTTTACAAGATAAATAAGAAGGAAACACTAAAGTTCGTACACGGGAGCACTCATAAATAGATAAATAAATCCGGTTCTGGCTGAATACGCTGAAAAAATTTTGTTCATAAATGTTAGGTAATTATAATATGATCAAATGTTAACCAAAAGTAATTTTTTTTTTAGAAAAATCAACAGTTATTTAATAATTTTAAAAACTAATAAGTACCCAATAGATTTTATCCTAGAACATAAAAATTTTAAAAATAAATATGGAAAATATTTTAAACAAATTTATATATGTTACAGTGAGAGCGAAATATCTAGAAATTAAAATTGAGCACTATGCACTGAAGCATGTTTAACAATTTAATATCTACATCGAACGAAATGTTTTAAACACTTACACAGGCTGGGTCCATTTATGTGAGAAGTAACCGAGGTGTGGACAGTACACCGCAAAACTAGAAAACAAATTCCGTACTAGCATATGCCGTAAGATTGATGGCTCTAGAGTTACGGACCCATATCACTGTTGGCAGTCGGTACACCCTTGTTTGTGTACAAAATATCGTTTAATTGAACGAGGGGTGGCACATATTACTGTTGGCATCCAACGTACGTCGAGCACTAAGGCGCCGTTCACACTAGGGCGATATAAGATAAGCGATATATCGTAAGGAATATATTGCGACGATATATTGCCGGGAAGGTTCATGACAGCGGGAGATAAGTCGGCGCGACCTGGGCGATAAAAATGTGGTGGGAACACAATTCTCACTACGTTAGTTACAAACATTAGCTCAAGTGAGGAAGACGTTATAGTGGCTTATTGGTTCAGGTGTAGAATGAGAAGAAAAATAAAATACTGGGTACATACCTACAATCTTACCAACGTGCACCATAGATCGGCTGTTGTTTCTCGAGAGCTGTCTCAACATGAATCAAAATTCAGAGAGTTTTATCGAATGAATCCTGAAAACTTTCATTTTCTGAAAAGCCTAGTGTCACGAACCCTTAAAAAAAAAGATACACACTTCAGGAAGGCTATTTCTCCAGATGAAAAACTTCTGATTACTATAAGGTAAGTAGATATGAATATAAACAGCAGTATTAATAAAATTTAGCAGGTTTATTTTCATAATTTGTTACAAAATGGCCCAATCAGTTTCACTTTCTTGCGGCTGTGGGATAATCGAATTGAATTCCGAAATCGTTGCAATATTGTTCATGTGAGACTGAGTTTGTAAGGTGTCATGATGGGATGACGAACTCCATACAGAAGGGCTGGAAGCAACTGAAATACTGGATTCCACTTTCTCTCGTTCGTCCTCCTCTAACAACTTATGTAAGAGAGACATTGTTTGTATTTTGAAAGTCTTCTTACGACGCAAGCTAAGGTTTTCCAGATCAGGTACAAGAGAAAGAAGGAAATGCTGTTCAGCATCTTGGTGACTTTTATTGACAGATTTTTTCATGTTCATCCATTCTACAAAAGCATCGTCGACTTAGTCGTTTCCCTTTCGTTTTTTATATTTTCGACTTGAGGTGATATTACGAGCGGGTTTTTCGATAAATTGCACGGAAGAAGCTTCACCAGGCATTTCCTCTTCAACAAATGTGTCACTTCCGTCATTTTGATTAGTATCGGACTCCTCCACTGCAGTATCTTCAACGTGAAGATTGCCGGACGTATCTCCTCCTTTCAAATATGGTTGCAGAAAAGCTAAATGCTCAGTCAGATAATAACTTTTCTTTGAATTCTGACTAGTCCCAGACTTTAGTGGTTTCAGCGATCGCACATATGCTCTTCTGATGTTCTTCCACCGTTCTCGACAGTTCTTTTCTGAAACAAAATTTAAAAAAGTAGACATCAATAGGATTTATTTAAAACTGTTGCGTATTAAAATGAAAACACATGTATTACATAACTAAATTAAGTAAAAAATATATTTTAAATAAATTTAAGATTTAAGCGCCCCAATTTATTTAATGTATTATTTTTTCGGGTATCTAGTTACTGGAAGCAGTTTTCAAGATCTTTCCTTGGAATTTTACAGAGGTAAATCAACTATCAGTTCTATTGTTCATTCGACTTGTGCTGCTATATGGTCCCACTTACAACCGCTGTATATGCCACAACCAACGGAGGAAACTTGGAAGCAAATATCAAAACGTTATTATGAGTTATGGAATTTTCCTAACTATATTGGTTCCTTAGACGGCAATCATTTCCGCATTCAGTGTTCCCCTAATACAGGGTCCACAGATTATAATTATAAAGGGTTATTTTCAATAGTTCTAATGGCTTTGTCTGACGCAGATGGAATGTTCACCGCAATAGATGTTGGAGACTATGGACGGAATAGTGACGGTGCTGTGTTTCGCAAATCAACAATCGGCAAATTATTGCAGGATAATAAATTGAAAATACCAGAAGCAACTCCCTTGACAGGCGAGGCAAATGACAATAATTTTCCGTTATACTTTGTGGCAGATGAGGCATTCCCTCTTCAGAATCATATAATGCGGTCCTTTCCAAAAAGAGTATTTAATGATGCCAGAAGAATATTCAATTTCCGACTTTCAAGAGGCAGAAAAAGTGTGGGATGCAGTTTTGGAATGCTAACGTCAAAATTTCGTCTATTTGACCGACCAATTTATACCAACAGAAGTAATGCTTTGCAGACTATTAAGACAGCATGCGTGCTTCATAATTTTATACGCAGACGAGGAGGAGAAACTTATGTTCCACAACATTTTAATAAGTGTTCTGTGGCACCAGCATTATCAGATAACAGTGCATTCAGTGAAAACAACAATTTTAACGCAGCAAACCGCTTAAGAAATAAACTAGGTGAATACTTTCTGAAACCAAGTGGTGCAATCCCTACACAATGGAGATGTGTCAATATAACACTTTGATTACTATAATATATTTGATTAATATAACACTTTGGTTACTTATTGTCTTACATAATAAATAAATAATGTATTTACCTGTGTCTTTCATTTCTGATGCAATTTCCCTCCATGCGGAGCTCGTCACATCTGTCTTACTGTATGCGGCAAAGGAATAGTTCCAGGTGCACTGGTGAGCTTTCACTAATTCAATGAAAGGAAGACAAAGAGATTTGTCTTCTCTTCTTCCCGTTATGTTCACAACCCGAAATATCGTACGATACTAATCGCTGAAGCGACCAGCCTGTGGTACTTCTAGAGATATGTCACTTGCGATATGTTGTGCAATCGCGCAACTGTGAACCTATTTTATCGCCTCCCTTTAGATTTCAAGTATCTGTCTGTGCCTGTCGCGTATCGTGTATAGTTTACGATATATCGCTTATCTTATATCGCCCCTAGTGTGAACGGCGCCTAAGTGTTTGGCAGGGCAATCTTACTGTGACTTTCTGCGAGAACAGTTACATTTGCCAGTCGAGGATGTCCCGCTGGATCTGCTACACTGCATGTGGTTCATGTATGATGGGAAGCCACCACATTTCAATAGCCCACTCAGATTCTAATTGGAACATACACTAAAGATGAGGTAGACCGATCTTACTGGCTTCGCACAACCAATCTCCGTGTCCCAACATTGAACTGCTTTTCTGGCAACACATGGTTTGGATTTTAGGTTAGAAGACTGATTTCTAACATGTGCTTGGAGATGATTGAATACTTTCTCTAACCAATTTGTAATGCAGTTCGATTAAATTCAAATTGGTAAAAGTATTTTATTAATTTAATAGCGCTTGCCATTTAAAAATTAAGATATAAACAAACACTTTCATCGCTGTTGACCATGTGACTTTGAGAGTTGTGTACGATTTGGGTAGGTCAATGTTGGTTACATGCGCAGAAGACAAATAAGCGGCCTATCTCATCTTTAGTGTATGTTTTGCGTGAACCGTTTCCGCACATGTGGATGTATTGTACAGGACCAATCGCCTGGCCTGCACGTTTCCCCAGTCAGAATCCTCAAGACAATAGTTTACGCAACACACGTTACGGACATTGCAGTGCTTCGCCAGCATGTGGAACAAAGTTTCCAGCAGAGCCATGGCATACCTGAGGTATTCTTGAACTGGTTAGACAGTAATTAAAGCGACTTGTATAGGTGTACATTCAGATCAAGGTGAACATTTCGCGAACAACTTGTAAGTATGAATGAAGGCTGCTACACATGCAGGTCTGCAGTGACACGAACAACGGCAGACCACCCAATACAGCTGTTAACAATCCCATCAGAAACTTGGAAGGCCGTACAGAGGGAACCATCGAACGTAGGACATATATTCACACGGACTACTTGTTTTGAGGTGTAATTCCTTAATTTTATATTTTCTGATAACTAAAAATTACAATATTTTACCTGAGGACCTGGATACTGCCTAATTGAACTTCTAAAATAACACTAAGCACCTAATCGCCTTGTCAATCATCATGATTTTCAAACTGTTTACAAATTATTACAATGGCGATAAAAAAAATTTATAATAACATTTTTCGATTGGCACCACATTATCATCTTCAATTTTTGCCACATATATAATTTTAAAAGTTTATTTATCATTTAACCTTTCCATCTTTATAGTTTCCGCCATATATACACCGTGTAACAGAATTAATGTGCCAAACTCTCAGGTCTAAGGCATAGCACCACATGAATAATAAAGCTGTTACATTATATCTCGAAAACTAATCAACATACACTCTTAAAATTTGGCCCGTAAGTAAATATATGGTAGGTAATGTAAAGTTTTATGATTTAAATAGATTATGTTTTTAATTTTTAAATGCCATCAATACAAATATTTTATATTTATTTGGTATATCTACATACATATAAAATAATTTCAATAAAATTTTGTATGCTGAAGTATTTTTGGGAGTATTATATATGCCAACCTTTGGCGGCCATTCTGTGAGATAGCACCGTATGAATAAAAAGTTTGTATTTGATTCATCTGGTAACAATTGATCAATTCCTAGCAAATTCGGCATACAAGTAGTACTGCGGTACGCGATGTAAATAAGTGCGTTTGAAATAGGTCAGACACTTTGTATGCGGGCAATATTTATTACAACCAACAAACGTGTCCACACAAAACCTATTTTTTTTAACAATTTGGAAGATCAATATCATAACAAATTAAATTTTTATATTTTTTATCTCTTAAGTAAACCAACATATTCCCACCAAATTTGGCACACAAGTAGACTGCATCTAAATTTGTATGTTTTGAGTAGGTCAGGCAGTTGTTTTCAAAATGGTGGCCGTATAAAAATTTTACTTCAGTATCTTATATCTATCTATAAAACAACGAAATAAATTTCAAATTATCTTTGTATACAAAATCAAAATTTTTCTATACAGAATCTCATTTCTCCACCATTTTGTATGATAGCCACACATTATAAAATAAAGGTTTATGCAATATCTCGGGAAACAATTAACCGATTCCCACCACATCTGTGAAGAATTTGTGGTCTACTAAAACATAGTAATTTATATGTTTAAAGTGTGCCAGGCCCTTATTTTTTAGAATGACACCTATCGTAACACTGTAGCTAAGTGTGATATGTTTACGAAACTATGAAACCGATTTTAACTTAACTTTGCATACTCTATCTATGAAAACCATCGAATGAGCTGAGCTAATACATAACATTTTTGTCCTCTATTTATTAAGATCGTCACATGAAAAAGAAAAACGGAGCTTTTACGTTATATTTCGAGGACCAATAAACATACTTCCACCAAATTTTACATGCAAGTAAAAGGTGTGGCAGGTCTATTTTTTATGAAGTTAACATAAATAATTTAGGTTAAACAGTTATTTATATTAAACAATTCAACAAATTTAACGAAATTGTTTATACCAACAGTATTTATTAGAAGAATAAATTAAAAATTCAGAGATCTTTTCTACCGGGCTTTTTACAAAATATGTCTAGGTGAGTAAATTAAACATTTTGCCATATTTCCGTAACAATTAAATTAATTACCATCAAATTTTGCAAACTGATAGTGCTACAGAAGGCCAAGTAAACTTACTTTATGTAGGTGGGCTAAAACACCGTTTTTCAAAATGGCGGCTGTATAAATATTTTGATATGTTTGTTATATCCATTAAAAGATAATTTAACCAAATTAAACCAAACTTTTCTTGCTGACAGTATATATTAGAAGTATCGAGTGCAGAACAGATATATTATTTTAATTTTGTGAGGCATCACTTAGTACGAAAACAAAGTTCCTTTTTTTGCTATATTTCAGGGACCAATAAACCCATTTATTCCAAATTATTACACATCACTACTGTTGCATATGTTTCTTGTTTAATCTCTAATGGTATTGCGGTCAATGAGATGTCAAGGCCTACCTGCCAATCTAAGCTTTTAAGAAATTTATTAAAAATTGTTTGCACCAATGTAGAGCAAAGAAGGCTAATTAGTTATATCACTAATTTCTTGTTTTTTCCTTAAACCTACGGCTATCGTTCTTCCAAGAAAACTGGTGAGAGTGTGTTGGATAGTTTGGAAAGAAACGGCGTCGTATGAAGCTTATTTGTTTCCTCCTAGCCCGTTCCTCCGACTTGTCCAACCGCTTCTCGCCCAACCAGCGATAATTTCAAATAAGCACGCAGGCGAGTGCTTTGTTATCTACTGTAAATGAGAGTTTACAAGAAGTATAAGTACGAGATAATAACAAGGTAGAGACGCAGACACGAATGTTGAATTCACTTCCACGATTATTAGTTCGAAAAATTAGTCTTATGAGGGAAAATAAAGCAGTCATCGATAGCGAAAAGTAAAATGTAGTTTTCAATTGTATGTTTTTTATCCTGAATATTTATTTGACCTATTAATATATATTGTGGATTATTAATATTATATTCGATGTTCTATTATAAAATTGCTATAATTTTACTTACATTATAAAAAATGTATAAGATATAAATTAATCTCTACATAGAATTTTATCATTAATAATTAATGCTGTCACCACTAATATAATGACGCGTGACGGGTACAGAGGATAGGAATTGCGCTGTATTCACACCCTGACAAATAATCCTCGGGGAAGTCCCGACGTATAAAAACTTTCGGGGATGTACCGCGGACGAAGGAAAGAGGGAAAGTCCCGAAAATTAGCTGATATAAGCCCTCTTCGAAGGAAGCAGGGTAACCCCCTGGACGAGATACTGCCGACACAGCTTACGGGAATCCCCGAGATGCTTGCCGCACCCCTCCCTACACCACCAGTTTGAGCGAGCGAGTCGCTGACGAGACCGAAATCCTATGCAAAAAATGTGCGAGTTACGCCGGGGAAGTCCCTGTTTCTCTCGACACAAATCGCTGACAGCCAATTTGAATATATCGAGAGGCGGGTTAAATTCATGAGCAGCCAAGGTGAGCGGTCATTCAGACAGTGATCGTCGGGCAGTTGTCATCGGCAGTCGTGGGTGAGAAGGCAGTTAGGCGAGAGACTGTCACACCAATGGGCCGGAGTTCGGGACCGGTCCAGGTCATTTAGTCGCGAGAGGTCATTCAGTCGTGGGCTTTAGTTGCAGATGTTCGAGAGGATTTATTCAGCCGTAATGCAAGACCGAGAACGCAGTTAGGACGAGATAGAAGCAGCCGAAACGGGAGAAGCAGACACGGGAGTAATCAGTTGTGTGACGAGAACAGTGCCGAGAATATGGGTAAATTCCCGGAAATTGTGAGCCGAAACTTCATGTGTAAATTCCCGAGACAAACCCAGTAAAAGTACCGAGAACTTATGAAGTCATTCCCGAAAAAGTAGTGGCAGTTTCCGAGGCGGAGAAGTCGAGAGCGCGAGACGAGTCGTGGCATACGTCGACGTAGGAGAGAGGACGCGAGGTCTCCGACGAGAAACGCCAGCCGAAATCAAAGAGACAGCACAAGTCCCGGGAAACCAATCCCGGACTTCCAAGAAGTGAAACCGAGCTGACCCAGCTACTTCAACCAAAGGCGAAGACGAGTGGTGAGCTTCAGCCACGAAGCGCCATATCGAGCGAGAGGGAGAGTCCAGCGGGACGTGGTAGGGAGTCAGTCGAAGCCAAAGGAAGAAGCCAGCTGAGTACAGCACGTCAACGAGAGCCAGTCCGAGGGCCCAAAACAGGGCCACCCAACTCACCATGCCTCAGCTACCAACGAAGACAACTCACCAAAAGCCGCAGTCACAGATAAGTAGAGAAACGTCTCCTTTCAACAACCTTCCCCGACGCATAGTATTCAGTCCACCAGCCCTCCAGGCTTACGACTAGAAGGGGACTCAGTCTCGCCAGGGTGTGTAATAACTATGTGACCTTCTGATCAATTAAATCCTGGTGTGTTAAATAACTGAGAATACGAGTATTTGTTTACCCCTAAAGCAACATCCTCAGGAGTCATTAGTCTGCACCAATAAAAATTAACTCTATGAACTACTGGCCACTCCCTGTATACCTATGGTTGCCGAGTAGCGNCATTAGTCTGCACCAATAAAAATTAACTCTATGAACTACTGGCCACTCCCTGTATACCTATGGTTGCCGAGTAGCGACAATATAAAATAACAATTAAATGCAATAAAGAAGTTTCAGCGTAAATCGTGACTTTAGACTTAAAAGAACTACATTGGGTGGAGGGGAGACGTTAGGACTGCTCTTAACATCGGAGTCTTGGGAGCCTATGGGGGTGAAACGAGATGAGTATGGAGTAGTGCCGGAATGCAATTGCGTTAGAAGCGGGANGAGTCTTGGGAGCCTATGGGGGTGAAACGAGATGAGTATGGAGTAGTGCCGGAATGCAATTGCGTTAGAAGCGGGAGATCTCTGAGAAAGAAGAGAAAACCCGCTTACCAGCGGCACCGTCCGGCACGATTTCCACTTGCAAAAATCCGGGAATCGAACCCGGTTCGCCAAGGTGGGAGGCGAGTAGTCTGACCACTACACCACTTCAGCCCCAATGACCTAGATTTGTTAACAGATATGCCCCTTATAATTAAATATTATATTTAGTACTGTAATTATTTACTTCCTAAATTAAAATAATTTTATATTGTTGTGTAATAGTGCAGCACCACTNATTTTATATTGTTGTGTAATAGTGCAGCACCACTGCTGCCATTTCAGTCGCCACCATGGCATGGAGCGGTGAACATCGTGCGTTAGTCCTTGAAACCTATTTTAAAAATTGCTATTCTGTAATTACAACGCAGCGATTATTTCGTACGCGCTTCGGAATAGGTCGGCACGGTGCAGTCCCTGGCATGAAAACCGTTCTATTGTCGGTTAACAATTTTAGAGTCACAGGTTCTGCTTTAAAAAATGCACCGCCAGGTAGACCTCGCAGCGCTCGAACTCCACAGAACGTTCAATTACTCCAACAAGCAGTTACCAAATCTCCAAGACGTCCAGCCCGTACGCACGCTGCCAGCTTGGGAATATCTTATCATAGTGTGAGAAGAATTTTACACCAAGACCTCCACTTTCATCCGTACAAAATCATGGTTGTGCAGGAACTAAGAGAACGTGATTGGGTCAACCGTATTGCATCTTGTCAGGCTATCCTAGAAAACGTTTCAACAGACGCCGTTGTGCTCTAAAGTGACGAAGCACATTTTCATTTATCAGGATTCGTAAACAAACAGAATTTTCGATATTGGGCAGAAAATAATCCTCGGCAACTTCATGAGCGACCTCTCCATAGCCAACGTGTCACTGTTTGGTGTGCTGTAGCAGACTTTGGAATAATAGGCCCGTATTTTGTTGAGGAGGAAGGACGAACTGTTATAGTAACGTCTCACCGTTATGTAGAGATGCTACACAACTTCCTGGAGCCGAAACTGAATGAACGTGGACATCCTGCTGTATGGTTTCAACATGATTGTGCCACCGCTCACACAGCAAGAGAATCTACGGCAGTCCTAAGACAAATGTTTCCAGGGCGTTTAATCTCACTGCGAGGCGACATCCCGTGGCCAGCTCGTTCACCCGATCTTACCACCTGTGGCTTCTTTCTTTGGTGCTACCTGAACAGTAGAGTCTACAAATAAAACGAAGGCAATCGATGAACTGAAAGCTTCTATCAGACACGAAATCGCGAAAAATTCCACAAGAAATGACGAGAAGAGTAATGCGTAATTTTAGAGTGAGGCTTCAGACATGTATAGACAGTGACGGTCGGCATTTGAGTGNATGACGAGAAGAGTAATGCGTAATTTTAGAGTGAGGCTTCAGACATGTATAGACAGTGACGGTCGGCATTTGAGTGAGGTTATTTTTAAAAATTAAGTGATAATTAAAAAAAGACTATGTTTAAAAATTAAGTGACAATTAAAAAAGATTATGCTTAAAAATTAAGTGACAATTAAAAAAAGATTATTTTTAAAGATTAAGTGAAAATTAAAAATATATTATGTTGAAACATTAATTGAAAATTAAAAAGAGATTATGTTTAAATATTAAGTGAAGATTAAAAAAGTATATTTAAAAATTAAGTGAAAATTAAAAAATTTAATCAAACTAAATGGAAAACATAATTCTTTTAGATGGTTTAGTAAAATTTCGACAAGAATCGTTTGTGTATTTTTTTATTAGCCTTTCAAATTCGGGAGTTATTTCTGCCGGAAGTTATTTTGTGAATCGGTACAGTTTATGTGAGAAATGTTATGTTATATGTGACAATGCCTCCAACACGTTCGAAGCTGAAACACATTATTTCCATATACAGGCACATTAAGTAATTGCAAATGTGATAGCGTTCATGCGCAAACAAAAACAAGCTCAGAGGACGATATGTGGCTACAGTCACTCAAATCTGCATAGGAATGTAGCCTATTGCAGATGGCGAAAGGACAAGTTTCGCGACACAAGAAAATTATATTGTCAGGTTATATATTTGACTTCTGGTTTTGTCGCCGTGCTATGTTATGTTTTCTATGCCGCGACTGAGAGAGTGTGGGACCTGGAAATTTACAGTAGGCAGTGCATTGTCTTGCATACTGAGCTGACAATTCGCGGAGGTTGTTGGCTGCCCAGGAGTTCAGTGTTTGACTTCCACATATCGTGCAGTTGGGCTGGCGCGAGGCGGCCCCACCTATTGCAAAATGCGTGTGCTCGGGAGGTACTGGCCACGCCCTCCGGGTTCGCAGACCGGCGTCTCGCTACTCAGCAGTTGTGGGACGCGAACCGCGGGGACAGGCGTTAATTGTACAGGAGTCGTTGACCAGTCATCAAAAAGTGCGGACGCTTGGGTGCTGGTTTAAGTCTGGAGACAGTTTAAGCCTAGGTTTGGCTTCGGCCTAGCCTAGGGCACAGTTTATTTAATTTATTTTATTTATTGGGATAGAGAATCGTATGCGCGGAATGTGTAGGCACCGGTGCTGGCGTGAAAAAGGCTGGAGCGCAGTGTAGTGAGCTTTGTGGTGTGATCGATCAAGCCAATGGACGTAGAGAGTAACGTAGTAACTGGTTAAGTTTCAGGTTAATTTATGAACCTTTAAGGTAGATGACCAGTTTTAGTTATGGTATTTTAGTAAATTCACAAAGGGCTCCACTGGCTAAGGCACTTAACACTAGAGATATCCCTGATTTGCACTACTCAACTGGATTAATTAATGTAGTGATGTCTACAAAATTTTTTAACCGAGTAACATATTGAGAAATTAATGCTTTGTTTTGAATTGTACTTAATTTATTTAATTAATGTTTTGGTCCATAAAGAAATTTATCATGTATTAATATCAAATGTTCTCTTTTATTAACGCATTAAGAAATTAAATAGGAATTAATGTTGAAGTGAGTAGTTGACATTACTTATTTATGATTTAGATACCCCTCTAAGTATATGGTAAGGTTAACTGGGAAAACCTCTTGCAATGAAATAAAGGGAAGGAACTTAAGAAATTACAGCAAGTGACTGTGCTCGAATTAGTCCCCCTAACACACACAGTGGCTCAAAAAAGTATTCGTCTTCCCACAGAAGTAATGTTTACAGATATACACTGAAGAGCCAAAAAAACTGGTACACCTGCCTAATATCGTGTGGGGGCCCCCCGAGCACGCAGAAGTGCCACAAGACGACGTGGCATGGACTCGACTAATGTCTGAATGTATGCACGAGGCAATTGACACCATGAATCCTGCAGGCAGTCCACAAATCCAATCTGTGCCAATTTGAGAAAGGGTTGCACGTCTGTCACGTTTGATGATTCTCGTCAGTCATCGTTTGTCCCGTTCTTTCACAATATTCTTCCGGCCTCAGCGATGTCGAAGATGTGATGTTTTACCGGGTTCCCGATATTCACGATACACTCGTGAAATGATCGTACGCGAAAATCCAAATATTATCGCGATCTCGAAGATGCTATGTCCCATCTCTCGTGCGGCGACTATAACACCACGTTCAAACTCACTTAAATCTTGATAACCNCTCGAAGATGCTATGTCCCATCTCTCGTGCGGCGACTATAACACCACGTTCAAACTCACTTAAATCTTGATAACCTCGCATTGTAGCAACAGTAACCGATCTAGCTGCCGACCGCATCGTGTTACTCTGATTGGTTCCATACCTCTGTTATTTGCATACGCACGCCTATACCAGTTTTTTTTGGCTCTTCAGTGTATATTTGACAGAAAATGGCATAGTAGGGTGGGCACATTAACACTACATTATTTACTGTGACATACATACAAAACATATGTAGCATAACTATATTTTTCTCCCGTAGAAACAGTAATGCATGAACCGAAAGGAAGTGCATACCTCATTTCACCCCAAACAAGTATTCATCCGCAATACACAAAGACATTTATAGGGGTCGTCCTTGTAAATTTTAATAGCTGGTTGGCCCTCCTTTCTTCTTTATGGTTTCTGTAACATTGTTAATCATATTGGGATTGATTTTACTGAGTTTTCGTTTGTTTCTGCTGGTATATTCTTTCTTATACTGTTACGTTCTTGAGATAATTTTTCTTCGAGATTATGTGCATTCGTATTCTTTGTTATAGAATATTCTAAAAATTCTTAATGTGCTTTGTGTCCAGCGACTGTGGAGGCGTTACCATCCAGTGTGCCGTGCTGTATAGCAACCACATTTTTGTGTTTAGGGCTTCATGTTTAGGATCGTTATCTTGGTGAAGACGTAGTCCCCAGTAAGGCACATAACGTTGACACTCTTGGGACGGTGAGACTTCAGAGTGTTGATGTAGAGTTTGTGGTCCATGGTACCATCGATCAAACACAGCTCGCCTACACCACTAGCACTCATACATCCTCGGACAAACATGGAACCAATCCATAGTTCGGTTTATCTGTGAGAAATTGTGTCTCTAGTTCAGTTTGTTATCCACCAAACTATTGATCGCCATCTGACTTAAATTTTAATTTAATTTCATCGTTAAATACGACCATTCTTCATTATTTATAACTATCGTTGTCCTGTTCCCTAGTATGGGAAAGTCACTTTTGCCTGTTTGTCTGGCTGATGTAGGTTTTTCTTTTGGCCATTCAGCCATTATATCGAACCTCATGAAGCACATTTCGTATTGTTTGTGATGTGACGTGCTTTCCTAATTCCAGTTCAACATCAGCTGTAATGTTCGGGACGCAGTTTCAGGTGTACTTTTACTTACCTCACTATGATACGTTGTTCTCTTTGCGTTACACTGGACAGAATACCACTTCTTGTTTTGTTGTGATACATTCCAGTTTCATGAAACATGTAGATTATTTTCTTAACTGTACTGACGGGCGTGTTTATAATTCCCGCTATATACTAGAGGGATTTTCGCATTTGGAAACACCTCATTGAAATTTTCCTTTTTTCTTCAGTTGTTTCCCTAGTTTTTCGTCCCGTTTCAGGGTAAGACTGCCACAAAATGTTCCACTGATGTAAACAAGCTGCCTTCTTCCTTCGCACATCGCATAAGAGGCATCTGCTGAGAATGAGTCACGGCACTATGTTGCCTAGACGAATACTTTTTTGACGTCAAAGTGGACATATTTTATAAAGTTCATGCTCTGATTGTAAACAATAGAATATATTCGCAAATATTAATATTATTTTTTAATAAAACTTCTAAAACAGTATTTGAACAACCCATATTAGCAGTTGGTTCTTTGCCTTACATATAGTATTGATATGATATGATTTATTATTCTTTCATACCTTAAAGGGACTATAGGAGCGTAGCAAATTATTGATAATAATTATGTAATGAAAACTATGTATGGAGTTTTTTTTAACATTAAATTTGTAGAATATTATTTATATATTAACATGGTAGAATATGCGTGGGAGGAGCTATACAAATATACTTAAATATTAATTTATATTAAAATATAAATATTGAACCAGCTACATTCTGAGTGAAGTCTAATTGGAGAGTACCCACTTTGTTCATAATACCGGAGGCTGAATAAGCTGGCGCAAGTCGACGGCCGGACACACCTATCTTCAGTGGTCTTCTCGTTCCAATGGCCCGACGACAAAAGACACCGCCCACGGACTACACTGTCCTATATAGACTGCGTTGTCCCCGTTTACTGGCCGGTGGAGGGTGTTTCTGTGGTTTGCGATTTCATAACTAATTTCAGCAATCACGGCCCGTGTCCTGCATAAATATGTGAAGGTGTGATCAGGCAGGCCGCTCAGTTAAGGCCTGATCACAATTCGTAACAATATGTACAAAAATGTAATGTAACTAGCCAGACGAATATTTTTTTCATCTACTGTATATGTTTCGATGTGGTTTGCAGATAGGCCATAGATATGGGGAGAGCAGCCCGCATTCGTGACAAAATATTTTTCAACAAAACAAGTGACGAGACTCGGCGATTTTGATAAGTGCGATGTGCACCGAATTACAGACATTTACTGCTTGCAGCAGAAAATCGCTCCTTATACGAAAACATGGGATGTTGTTCCTGCTGGAAATCAAGAAGTCAGATAAGAACGTATTGCATACCTGCGAGTAATAAAATAATGCTAAGACAGCGAGGCAGCTACATAGCGTACACGAACAAAACATACACAGTACTGAGTTCACACGCGATAGAAAGCATGGACTGATGGAAGCAAAGCAAGGCTTGTAAAAAAGGGAGAGCTAGTCATAATCGTACATACAAATTGTGGACTGGAAAAAGAGATGAGAGGATAAACGACAAAATAGGGATTATTTATATGCCCAATTAATACTCCAGAAGCTGCAGCCAAGAAAGCATCTTCAACTGTGGCGAGGTTTTCTTGAACTTATGGCGATATTACGTAGCGCCTCATTCACACGTCATAAACACTACTCAGTTAATTACATATTTGAATTATTGTTTACTATTCCATTTCATTTCAGAGAAAACCAATTTTTTTGTTAGTTAAAAACGAAACGAAATTTTGTTATTAAAGGTGAAATACATTATTACATAAAATTTGAAATTTACATAACATTGTGTTTACTGTCTGGTAGGCCTACCGACCGAATGGATGCCTCTATCAATCGAAAAAAAGAAGCAAGAAAAATTATTGTAACACTGCTAAAATAACAAACATACATATCGTAGTTTATTTTAGTATTTATAGAGTTAACTAATTATATAGGACAATCTATTTGATAAAATATATACATTACCACATGACGAGTTGCGAGATATAAGATGTAGGCTAGAAACATTTTTTCGAGTTTCATGAAGGTCGCTAAAAACCTTCAAATAATTGTGTACTTGATGTGACATGTAGCATTACCGACAGTGCCAAAAGAATATAAAGTGTAAAAGTGTACAGATATGAATGGACAAAGTAATAGTTACTAAAATAAATGGCCATTAGGTGACGTGAAGTTACTACCGGAACTTAGAACTCTTGCGGCGAATCGGCACCGCTTCTAATAAATCGCGTCAGTTACATCAGGGTGACACAAGAATACACTATTGAGTTTAATAAATTGGGCGGTGTTATTTTATACTAATTATTAAATGTATCTTTGCGTAGCAGCTAGTTAGATAAAAATTTCCAAAATTTGTTTTAAGCTCATACTAATGTGCATCTCATTGAATTGATTACTTTAAAGCTACATTGTATATTGCACTTCTAAAGTTCTTTGATAAATACACCTTAAAAAACGTCGTTCGTTCTGAATTGCCTCCCGTATACTATGACATCTATATACATACCCTCCATATATGTGTTTTTGTCACATTCAGGGTTTTTTGATGCATACAAAATAGCTCTGGAATGGTGCGTGTCTATAACATTTTCTCTTTAAAATGCTTGCCTTCATGCCAGAGATAATTTTAATTACATATTTTCATTGTACGCGCAATGAAATTCAAATTTCATGCATCTAATAGATATAATTAAATAAAAATCTTTGAGAAGGTATTCAAATACTCTAAACAACAAGTAGTGAAACACGAGCGCACGGAAGTGTCTGTTAGTATGAGTGATAACTATAAGACATATTTCAACGTGGATTGATAATTATCACTAGCAATAGATCTCCGGAAATATACAATCTAAGTTAAACTGACTCTACAGTGCTCCAAGCCTGTTGCACTCATCAATCTAGAGAGTATGAGAGAAAGAGATAGAGAGTCCTGTGGAGATGTGAGTAGCAAGCCAGAGCGTATGAAAGAAGTTAGAGTCTCAGATTCCTTTTTTTAAATACGAATACGAAGAGAAAAATCAAGGATACTACAAATATAAAGCTCATTTACATGGCCAGAAAACTTGACTTTGAGGAGTTTAAACCAATTTTTGACTTTTTTCTTCATGAAGTGGTGAAGAAAACTGTACAAGTAATTCATCAGATGAAGTGTCACAACTACCACACCTTTCTAGACAGTCAAAATGAAATGTACTTCTGCTATAGTGTGGCTAAGCTTATCAAGGCAGCTGGAATATTCTGTAATAAAAAATGTTGCGCATCTTCACTGACAGTTAATTTAGGAACCTAAAAGAAATTAAACTTTATCCTTCGTAATAAATTATCTGTTCCCTTTTAGTATTTATGGCAAATCAATAAACTAAATTACAAATTGCTACAAGTTTTGAAGCGGGGTGAGAACTTTTGGGAGTTTTCAGGTACTTCAGAAAGATACTAACACTAATGTAATTCCATACCAGTTTTAGGAGTTTTTCGGTTAATTTGGTTCCCAGTGATAGAAGCAACACCTAATGAATCTCCAAAAAAAAGGGGCGGTTTGACTACAGAGAATTGCTGTCTCTGTTAATAAGTGGAAAATAAGAATTCAGACTTACTTTCGTTTTCTCAATTGAAAAATCATTGTTTGTTTCAAATACTACTAAACTTCAAATTTGATTATAAAAAAACTTTAATTCTGCTTATGGTTGCATAGTAAAAGTTTGCGCAGCGCATAAAATCATTCAGTAACAATGAAAGTCGGTAAATTAGCATATCTCTGGGTAACTACTCGGTTGCTTAAGTTTCGAGCAAAGGAGCACAGTCCTCACAACAGCGCATATGATGTGAGACGTTCGACACTTGCCATGCGTTATGAATAATCGATATATTTGTCGAAGAAATGCGAGAGGTAGCAATACCAACAACTGATGAAATCCGAAAGAGTTCTGATAACGCAGCTGTGTGTTGCAAGGCATACAGCCCGCCAAATTTCCCGTCCTTTGGGCCGCTTGCACTTCGCAGTCAGAATGTGCAGAGAGCTACGGACATGTGAAGGTATCCATACATCGTGGTATGGTTCTGGACAGCCCCGAGCAGGAATTACCATTTTGTTGCAACACAGGCATGCACAGAGCCCGCAGCTACCTCGCTCACCATCCAGCGACAAGAAGCAGCTACATTAGATAAATGTATTATTACAAGAAGCATTTTCAGCCACCTAGCTCAACAAAATGCTACACCCCAACAAAATCAACATGTCTTACCATTAATGCCAAAAGGACTATGCACTAAATACACTGATGGCCATGGAAATCGCTAAACCCTATTTTCTTATGCGAAACTTTATAAAACCATTACAGGCTGATATATGGTATAGTGAAAATGAGAAGTGTTTAGTCTTTTACGCATATAGGGTGTGTAATTTAGCATCCTCGTTCAAAATGCAGTAACGCCTCCTCTCGCGGATATACATACGGCAGTGCGACAAGGCATTCCATCGTACGGGTGGCGGATAGTGTCATGAGGCCCTTACCATCATGCTTCCTGTAACTTCACACGTAGAACAAGCCATTGTTTAGGCAGGTGTTTGACGGTGGTAGAAACGTCGCCCCATCATATCCCATAATTTCAAGTTCAATAGGGGGCATATCTGGAAATATTGCAGGTGTCCACAAATTGTAAAGACTGTTGGGAGATGCAAGCTGGATGGCAAAATTTTGCTGCAATTTGGCGTTGGATACCATGCGCAAAAATTGCAAAAAATGAGGCCGCAAAACCTTATTGAATTTTTTTTTTTTTTGCCGTGCTGTCTTTGTGCCTTCAAAAACCAGGAGACTTGTCCGGGAGTAATAACTGGTGGCAGCCAATACCACAACACCTGCTGTACGGGACGTATGGCGTTCACGGATCAGTGCAGGAACGTTGCGTTTCCCACTGCTGCGACTATCTTATGCATTAATATCCAAGCGGGACTCATCCGAGAACACAATGCGTTGCCATTCCTCTGTCCATAGTTGACATTCGTGACACCGTGGACGGCATGCTGCACGATGCCGATGAGTCTAAGTACAACGGCGCAGTGGTCGCCGTGTCTGTAGGTCAAACGACGACAAATTGTTTATTGTTGAGAGCGGCAAATGCCGTGGAAATGTGTGTAGGTAGCAGCCTTGGAATTATCCGTGTAACTGATAACGTACCATTAGTACTGTCATGCAGGGAGACGGCTTACAAATTACCTTCGTCTTGCGAAAGTTTCAAATGCTAACAAGGCATTTTTGTGTCTCTCAGTTCAGAGCGAACGTCGTTTCATTTAAACGGTATAAGTGATTTTTTTTTCCTTCAAACTTTCTCGGTGACACTAGTTAATTGTTGCAAATTTAAACACAAAAAGCGTAGTCAAAATGCCTGCATGTAAATCTCTATTGTGATATATATATATTCATAATTCTTCACCAGTAATTGCAAGCTATCACAAATATGTATTTTTAATAAATATTTTTTTTTAGGAATTATTTTGAGAAGTTTATTTTGCTTGGGTAGCTATAAAAAATTGTTTTGCAGTTATTGGAGGAAATCAAAGAATTTACATATAATTATTAATATAGCATGTTAGTAATGATTTCAGTTTTGCAAATTGCATATGTATGTTCCTAATAAAGCACCTAGCAGTGGCAGTTGAAATATTAATTCGACAATTTTTTCTTTTTCAAATATCGATATTTTTTAAACGGAGAGTACCTGTTTAAAACAAAACTCTCCAACATTGTTTAAAGACGTACTGTAACGTGGCTTACTCACGTTACAATTATTTCCGCCCTTATTTGCATCAAGAACTGGGACCTCTGGCTGTGCGGGAGCGGAAGTGAACTTATCTGTGGAACACCCGGTGCCATGAGGCGGCGCGACCTGCTCGCGCGGCCGGCGACGGAAGACTAAAGCGGCCTACGCACGGGCCGGTCCTACGACCCGATACCGCGTCCACGACGCGCGGGGAGCCGAAATTGGATCGCGTGTAGGCTGATCGGCCGATAAAATTGGTCGGGTACGATAATCGAAGGCTAGGGTTTTTCTGGACCTTCGAATTTTCAAATCGTCCCGACTCCCTACCTTTTCTCCCTATCGATTGTCTCGTGCGTAGCGCCATCGGCACGATCTCCCGACAGCGAGTGCAACCTTCTTCTTTATTTATACGTATCTTTGTTTTGAGAGTGTGAAGTCAGGTTATGTTTACTGTTGTACTGTTAGCGAACAATACCCGTCTTAAATAAATTATTTTTAATGATTTACAATTTACTTAGTTTCTGATTGATAATTCGGGATGGATTCTCAATCCGAAAAGGACGTTTTGGACAGCATAGGAGACTTGTCAGTTGCGTATGTAAGCAGTAAAATTTGGCTGTTCCGCCGAGCGTACGAGCACCTACTGGTTCTTCCAATGATTGCCTATGTCCCTTTTCTTTCTGCTACGTTCTTTGGGCGCGAACCACGGGAGGTGAGGGATTTGCAGGGAGGATTGGACAGGGAGGGGTTGTGATGGGAGGCCGGAGTATAAATCACTGAGCCAACAACGGGTCAATTCAGAGCAACGATAAGAGGGCGTGGGACATGAAATAAGCTCAAAATAAGACAACTGAAATTCACACGGTTTTTGGAAGCCAGCATCGAAAAACTAAGAAAGAGCAATCCTGGATAACGGCTGTTGCCAACTTTGTGAATAACTATTTCCCCATATGTTTACATTTACATTATATAATACCCTGCGTCACAACAACATTTTAGTATATTAAGGTGTCAGAAATACCTCCAAAGAAATACATAGCTCCAGTAAGATATTTTCTCACGAAGTTAATAAAACCAATTATGTAGGTTTGCGCTTCCTCAGATTTTATATTTCGCTTTCCATAAACTTCTAGAATAGGTAACTTATGTCCCGCGAACTCTTAAATTAAATTCAAATATACATTGAATTGAAACGTGTTATTTTCATAAAATGACTTTTGACACCTCGAACTATTTAAATTCTAAAGATAAATCATGAGGCCTATATAGTACTACATCGCAAATTTTAACAAGTTGTTAGCCTCGCATACAATTTAGAAAATAGTTTACATCGGAAGACCCTATAATAGGTATCCGGTTATATGTACATGCTTTTTACCAGATTCCGCGCGGTTAGGAATATTCCCATACGGGTGGAGAAACTGTGGGGTTCGTCAAATGCCCCCCCCCCCTCCACTTGACATACTGGGGCTATAAGTATCGTGAAGGTATTATGACGACCCGCATTGCCACCTAGGTCATTATGCACACTGAGTTCCTTGTTTAATTGCAATTTTACTATCATCCGTTATAAAAATAGCTGACTCATGTTTATATTGCCTCTTCTTACTTATTATTGCCACACTTTCACTTCTGCATGCCACCTTTTATTCACGGGTCTATTATTTCCACTTCAGGTTTTTAATCATAAACTCGTTTAATTAACACAGGGATTTTAGACGTTAAAATATTTATATTGTTTCTTATTGTATAATTATGAGTGTTTTTCTTGATAACGTTTAAGGCTAGCAGTGGTTCTATGTAAATGCACAATGTCCCGAGATTGTTTATTTGTCTGCTTAGAAAAGTACTGGAACTCACGCGGCAATATCCCAAATCCACAATATTTTAGCATTCTTATTCTTTAGCTAATTAAGTAGTATTTCACAAGAAAATATTCACTTTAATTATGGTGAGTTCCTAGATGCAATCATTACCGCTGCTTAGGGACTTGTGGTGCTTGGGGTACTTTAAAAATTACAATAGTAAAATTAATAGAGCTTAGTTATATTTCCTTAGTTTTCTCTATTCCGCATCTGAATAGATATGAGTATCTTCCTCCCTTTATCTTCTTGTTTCTTTACTACGTTTTCTTGATGTGTCCCGGACTGGTTCATTATCTATAACGACAAAACTTACTTGTTACAACATTTCACTCCTAATCTGAACCGTTGTTTAAATTAGCTAAACTGCGCAATAACAAACCACAATACCTAATCTCTAATTATTCTTGTTTTTCTTACACTTTTCAAATTGAACTGCTACAGTTTTAATGATAGTAAAAATTATTTTACCGTTTATTTTTTTCTAATCTTACTTTCTGAAAGATAATTCAATATTCCTAAGATGAATGGCAAGAAATTTAAAAGAGGCATTAAAATTAATGTATATAAATTAATATACGGTGCTGGTATAAAACTATTTTATCCTTCTCCCAATGGGTGAAAGGAATTTAAATATTGGGCCGTTTGATTTAATGCTGCAAAGTCTCTATCTCTTTGCTTATCACTTTATTTCTAGTCCTTAAAAATTGGCTGATATTTCGGCACTCTGAAAAATTCTTCCAATTTTCTACCAGGCCACAGTTTTCTAGAATTCTCTGCAGTCACAGTCACTGCCAGTTAAATAAATATTAAACATCGTTTGAAATAATAAGATATTATTGGCCATAGCTCTTTTACAAAACAGTAAGAGAAAATCATTTATACATCAACAATTGACCAGTTAAAAGAGAAAATACAATAATAAGGTATTGATTTTAAAATGTTTAAAAAACTTCTTACAGAAGAAGAATACCTGCCAGCATGCAGCAAGCTTTCTACTGGAGTTCTATTGCAGGTGCTTACCTTACATTATTAAGCATTCTTCGGTTGTATGCTTCTTTGGTAACTCCAGTGTAATTAATGAGTGAATTTCCCTAGAAAGTTGGGGTTTAATGTAAAAACAGATAAGGAACTTCTCTGTTAATTGCACAACCTGAAAAATACTTCTTAGTAAAAAACACAGCGTTGTAAAACATCGTACGAAATATGTGAGATAGCCTCATAGATTTTTCCCATTCAATAGTTTAGTGAGAGTAACATAATAAGTAGCTTATCATCGTACATTTACTTAATACCCAGGCACTCAGCGCTTTATCTTAAAAACTTTTCGTATATTTGGCAAAAATGTAACGTTCCAAATCAAAACACAGATGAGTAAGCCACCTGCAGGAATCAGTTCCACCATGAGCTGTATAATTTCTTTAACTTACCATATCATTGTATATAGGCTTTTCAGGGTAAATTGAGCACTTTCTAAGGACCTCCCAACAGGCGTTGACCACACACACACACACACACACACACACACATATATATATATATAGGTGCATAGGTTTAGCCAAGGTTGCAACGATATATATATATGTTTATTAGTCACATGGCAATGTTTATATTAAAAATGTGGCGGGATGATAGAAATTGGCTTAAAGAAAAAAATTAGCAGGGCCTTAAAAAAATGATTACTTTACCGTGAATAGCCTATGCCAGCAAAGAGGTATAGTCCATTCACAGTTACTTCAAACTTTTCTGTAGACCTGGCAAAGTTGTACTTCTAGGATATTCCTCCGTCTCGTGCTAACAAAGCTTACCTGAGACTGCAAAATTACACCAAACGGACAACGCACAGCATTCGTGCGCACTCAGTGTAATACAACTTTTCATAAGGACTATTTCTTACTAGGCATTACCAAAACACCTATTTCATTAGTGTTTTTTTCATATTAATTGTAAATTAAATATTTTAATATATAAATATAAGATATGTAGAAGTTCAATGTAACCAAAACCAAGGTACTTGTATGAAACACTTGTGATGAATGGCATATTTAGGAACAAAACCAAGCACGTAATTCATGGAGTGATTTTTTTAAGGGTTTGATTCAAGATGTGTGAAGAAACAGCGAATAGACCATAGCTGGTCTCACTTAGTTTCATCTTTTATATTTGCAATCCTGATTTATAGGTGCATATATGTCTGAACTGCGAGCTTATTTACTGTCCGCGATGCTAGCCGGGCGCGAGTGGAGGATGCCAAGAAAACTAATTAGTGGATGAGAGCATGCGATAATAGAGTTATAATAATCATACTTCTACATTCTGTAATGCCAGTCACCGGGTCTCTCCCCGCCTTTCTTCCGTGCAGGTGATTTCACACTCGCCAAAGGAATTGGTTTCACCGAGAAAGAAGATGAAGTGAGAGGTATGACTGGCGTTGAGAATTACTACGATGTGACAGATAATTAAGCAACCTTCAGAAAGCCAGAGAACGGGGTTCATTCCCGGAAATGTTGCAAATTACCTCGTTTTAGATCTGAGAGAAGGCGATGAGGTACACAAGAGAGAAAAATATATATGAAAGTGACACGTTACGTCTCAATGAGTCGGTCGCGGACAGTGATGCCAACTTATGTTTTGGTCTTTTGCACGTGGTCAGTAAACGAAAGGACGAGGGAGTTGAGGACGATGTGTAGTGCGTCCAGAACGCTGCAGAATTCGAGACTGATGACTTTGTACGAAGTCGGCGAGTGGTGGGAGGGACTGACAATTTTATAAGCAAGCTGGAACCAGTTTAACTGCGGGAATATTCGTCACGTGGTTTGGAAGGCAATTATCATGTGGCGGGTGACCAAGAAATAATATTATCCTGACTTGTGTTTATTGTGGCTGTTGTCCATAATTTTTCTTTATCCAGTTTCTAGTATTTTGCTCGTTAATTTATGTTTTATAGACTAACATATTCTACTATGTTTCCTGACTATTTGTCTCTCATTTTTCAGAGATCAGTTTTGTTTTTCTTTTTTATAATTGTTCCCTTGATTTTTTCCTTAAATAAAAACAGTTCACTTAAACACTTACAGTAAATATGGCAATACCGTTGTATTACACTTTAAAAATTATATCAATGCCCGGCATGGAACTGAGGTGCTCATTTTTAGCAATAATATGTTTTACTGGGGTGATTTTATTTATTTCATTTAGTAGTTCAACAAAGAATGTTAGTTATGTAGATACATTTTACTCAGCTTTATCTCGGTAATATTTTATGAATAAGAAAATTGTTATTATCTCTTCCACAAATTTAACACCACCAATCCATCAAAAACCTTGCTACAACCAGAAATCTGGAATCCTTTAACGTCACATAATGATGTAGTTTGACTCCATTGGGAGAGAGAGCGTGATTGAATTATAAATAAGAGATACACTGGTTGTTTTTATTAAAAAATTTGAACGACAAGTGAAAATCAGTCTACTTTTTATACGAAATACTTTTTTTAATCATCACCTAATTTCAGAATGATCTTTCGAATGTATTGTGAGGCAGTGAACAGTATTACTTGGACGGGTTCAAAAACGTTTTCGAACTGTTGGAAGGGATAATTATGCGCTTTGCGTCTAATGGATACTATTTTGTAGGCGATTAAATTTTGAAAACATTCGGTCATATACACAATGTTTAATAAAATAACTCTCTTTATTTTTTGCTACTCCTTCGTTTATACCAGAGAACGCACAACCCGAACACAAATAGGTCATGTCAATCCATGCCTAACAAAATTAAGGTTACATAGTATGTCTCATACTTGCCTTGCAAGATTTAATATCCTATCTCTGTGGCCATCTAGCTCTATATATTTTTCTGAATTTTTCCTTTTCTTTTCTGAGTGAAGCCTCAATTTTGTAGCGCCGTAGTAAACAAAGCAAAAATAAATATTATCTGATTGCTAGAGGAAGCTCCCCCTGGCGTTCAAGACCTTCTGTAAGCTGAGGACCACACGTTACACATCTACAGATGATATTTTTATGGGTGCAAGTTAACACCGAAGATCAGCAATCAGTGACTCTTTCGTCAATCACTGAATCCACTGCGGAAAAGCATACATTACTCTCGCGGCAAGACCGTGCTGTTGGATATGAAGGGCGAAGTTTCTGTGAAGTTAGAATAGTGACAGCCCCCTTTTCAAAACGACTAAGCAGAGCATTGACCACACATGTATCACGCTGTGCAAAACTGGCAAGAGGATACGCTCGGTACAGAGAGACTGCCCGTTCCTGCTCAGCTGCCTAAAGTAAACATTGAGAAATGACGTCTAAGGCAGAAGTCAAATCAATTTGTATAGACGTCTCGTCCACAGTCCGGGCCTGTCCTGGAGTATAAAAAAGAAACAATGACTTAGACCACGCTAAAACCATATAAACACAGCCATATGTCACACAGTCACGTTAAAATACCACAGCCAATAACGCAGTTCTTGTAACTGTCACAAGTTTTAAAATATAATAGGTTAATGAAACCTCTACGTAATCTATCAGATACTGTGAATCGTCAAATTGACGTAAGGATATTCCGGCCTGTTGCTTGTTTCCATTGACGTCTTAGTCTGCCTCGGGGCCTCTTCCCAACGGAATTTTACCTTAAAACTGTTTCAGAGGCACAATTTCCCTCCATTCTGACTAAACCTTAAGTTCAATGTGTTTTATAGTTTTTGGTGTTATTCTAGGAGTGGTCTACCTTGAAGTTCTTTAGATATAGTTTCACTTCTGTAGTCCATCCATGGTTACTTTCAACTTTCATGAAACCCTGATAAAGTTCTACTTTCAGGCTATTCCTCCGCCCCATGAACTATCCACACAGCACAAAATGTATGAATAATATCCAGTAGATTTTCAACATGACTAAAACACATCCACATATATAGCATATTATATTATGGATGTAGTTAGGATCTCCTGTGAAGATATGCAGAAGGTAATATTTTCTGGATAACCAATAGCACAACATGATATCCTGGATATATATGAATACCTAAACTAAGTACTCATTTTTTAACATAATATTTGCTTTATTCTTTATGAACTATTTTCTTTTTTAACAGTTAAAAATGGTATCCATTGTAAGCGGTGCGGTACCCGACAAGGACAGATTCATAAACAAAGTAATTTGTTTTCTTTTAGTTCAGTGCCAACAATACGGAAGTATCCAATTCTTACATAATTTTAAATATATTTATCTCCACTCAATACTTATATCAACATAAAAATTAAGTTTTAAATGAATGTTTTAATACTTGTGTGTTGTGACTACAGTAAATTGTACGGTTCTTTGTCCACATTGGCTCTGTTCTATGTGCTCTGGCTCCATTATTTTGGATGTCATAATCGTCCTTGCGTCCATGCGCTGCTTGGTTTTGGAAACATGCGCATGGTTTGGTTTTGCAAATAAACTTTTTGTTTTATGAACTGCAATAAAGTAATATTAAAGGTAAATATTTATTTTAATTAACAAAACCATAGTGACTGAGCGGTTAGACTGCTCGCCTTCCACAAACGCGAACTGGGTTCAATTCAAGGCCAGTTCACTCTGGATTTTTGAAAGTGGGAATCGTGCCGGACGATACGGCTGGTCCGCGTGTTTTCTCTATGATCTCCCGTTTCCTTCATCTCTTCATTCCGGTGATACTCCATACTTATCTCACTTCACCATCATTGGCGCTCAAGACCACGATGTTAAGAGCCACAGAAATCTCTTCACTCACTTTTTCAATTTACTTAACATACGTATGTTTTCCGATGTTTGCACTTAAATATGAACTAGTCATAATTAATGAAAGCAAATGCTATTTAGTTTAACTGAAATCGTTTTAAAAGCTACAGATTCACATTATATTAAAACACTGAAGAGCCAAAAAAACTGGTACACCTGTCTAATATCGTGTAGGGCCCCCACGAGCACGCAGAAGTGCCGCAAGGCGACGTGGCATGGACTCGACTAATGTCTGAAGGCATCCAGGAGGCATTTCACGCCATGAATCCTGTAGGCCAGTCCACAAATCCATTGGAGTGCGAGACGGTGGAGATCTCTTCTAAACAGCACGTTGCAAGGCATCCCAGATATGCTCAATAATGTCCATGTCTGGTGATTTAGGTGGTCAATGGAAGTGCCTAAAGTCAGAAGAGTGTTCCTGGAGCCACTCGGTAACAACTCTCGACGTGTGGGGTGTCGCATTGTCCTGCTGGAATTATTCACGTCCGTCGGAATGCACAATGGACATGAATGGGAGAAGGTGATTGGACAGGATGCTTACGTATCTGTCAGCTGTCAGAGTCGTATCTAGACGTACCAGGGGTCCCATTTCACGCCAGCTGAACACGCCCCATACCATGACAGAGCCTCCACCAGCTTGAAAAGTCCCCTGTTTACATGTAGGGTCCATGGATTCATGAGGATGTCTCCATACCCATACACGTCCATCCGCCCGATACAATTGGAAACGAGATTCGCCATACCAGGCAATGTGTTTCCAGTCATCAACAGCCCAATGGCGGTGTTTGCGGGCCCAGGCGAGGCGTAAAGCTTTGTGTCGTGCAGTCAACAACGGTACACGACCTGCCATTGTAGCAGCAGTAACCGATCTAGCAACTTTGCTAGACGCTTGTTGTCTTATATAGGCGCTGGGCGCTGCTGACCGCATCGCGTTACTCTGATTGGTTCCATACCTATGTTATGTGCATACGCACGCCTATACCAGTTTTTTTCTCTCCAGTGTAATATCGTACAATATGGCCAATTAGCAGTTGTAAACGATTCCGTCAGGAACCCTAATTCTGTTATAGTTAGGTATCTGTATTCAAGAAGATATATCGCCTACTGTTTTGATAAAAAAATGTATCCTCTTTCATATTATATGGTAGGAATCTTAGATTACAGTATATTCCGTACAGAATAATATTTACAAAAAATGTCTAGAATTGGCAATTATTAAAAGGCAAAATAATACCAGAGCAACGCCGATTACTTCAGCTATTATTATAAAAATTGATCTCCATATTAATTATTTCAGTTTGCACCAGAACATCATAGAGTATAAATTTATTTTCTTTTTAGGGAGCTCAAATTACCGATAAAACTGTAATACGAACACTTTTATAGCCGAATTTTCCGAGGAAAGAAAAGCTTATGAGATCACTTTCCTGCCTGTGTGTGTCTGTGCGTGTGTGTGCCTAACACCCTACTTCTTTCGATATTTGAACGCGTGAACTTAATTTCACCAAACTCAGCAAATATACAGTACTAAGTAAGGACACCTGACTTTTATAGCTTCGACCACGCAGGGCGTTTACCTTGAAAATGGCGGGCACTTTAAAATGTACGATGATATGCCTTATATCGGAAACCATTCAACCGATTTAAAACAAATCTTGTATGTTGACAGAGAAAGGTGTAAGAATTGAATTGAGAGGTGAATATTGTTGTTGGTTCACCATTTTGAAAGAGAGCACCAAATGTATAAGTAACGCTTTTACGTTATACATCGCAAACTACTCAACCAATTCTCGCCAGATTTCGCACGTAAGTATGGCCCGTTGTAGGCCATTAATGCATTCAAATTAATGAGGCACTTATTTGCAAAATGACTGCCACGAAAATATTGTAGATTGATTGGATATAACTACCACACCGTTGTAACAATTACAACAAAATTTTGTGTGCTGACAGTATCTATTACAAGCATCAGATATACCAGCACATAGTCATTTTTGTCCTCTATTTTGTAAGATAGCGTGACGCGAATAAAGTTTTTAAGTCACCGTTTCGTTATTATCTTCTTTCTGGCGCAAAGAGATATGGGTCCGGCGCTGACGCCAGCCAGCCACCATTTTGTGAAGTCAATCGACCGCCATATTGGATCAGAGTGACATTGACCTTGACTTTGGTCCCGCTCCCGTGACCTTGGAAGAATTACTACACTTTACTCATGCCAACTTACCCCTGCAGACTGACCCCAGCAGACTATCCATGTAGACTGTTCCCTGCAAACTCACCCCTGCATACTGACCCCTTCAGACTGACCCCTGCAGACTAACCCCGCAGTGCTGACTCCATAGTGCTGACTCCACAGTTGCTGACTCCACAGTGCTTGCTCCTGCATATGAGTCTTTGCCTGCGTGCTATCGGCCAGCTTCAATCACGTGGAAACTCGGTGATCGGCTAGTCGATGTCCGCACAATGTCTTAATGGTGTAATGTGATTGGTGCAATGTCAACATGAAGTCATAGGGCTTCCAAAAGTGTATATTATAAGCAGATTGGGAGGCGGTTTGACAGCGGTTGACGTGAAAGGTGACTCGTTTCAGGTAGCTTCTACACCAGGTAAACAATGACCAGTTTCGTTAAAGGGGAGTGGATATTGCCCACCGATGGTTTCTCGCCTTCGATTTATTCTTCAAGTGAGATGTCTCCTGTTTTACCTACACCACCGACTCCTTCAGCTGTGATGTATACATCACCGGCATCTACTTCCACCATTGCAGTACCATCGTTTCATATTGGTATGGCACCATCGACTTCTTCAGCTGTGACACCTACATTACTACCAGTATCTACTGCAACCAGGGCAGCACGATCATCTACAGATGGTACAGCACCAGCGTCTTCTTTGGCTGTGACGCCTACGAAATCTTTATTGGAGCCATCAACCTTTTCGGCTGTGGTACCTAGAACACAACTGCCGGTGTTACCTGGTTCTTTAGCTCCATCACCTACATCTCTAACAGGTCCATCCGAGTCTTTTTCTGAACCATTAAGTCGACTTCGGCTATTGTGTCATATTTGTGTAAAAGGTGCGGTAAGCAGTTCAGCCGTACCGACAATTTACTTAGAAGTGCAAAGACCTGTAAAGGTGAAGTGAATTTCTCATCAGTACTTCAATACAAGTTTTTCGGCAAGCAGGTCTCTTGAGACTTCGGTAAATGTCCTCAAACATGCAATTACCTACAAAACCAGCTCTGCACATTGTGCATTATGTCGCTGTAATAAATGACACGATATTTTCTCATAATGACAACACGAGTGTGAATAGCGAGATGCATATATTGAGATGCATATGTTAAAATTCATTTCTTGAAAAGCATATATATACATATATGTAAGAATATTGTAATTTTTATCGAGGGCATGTGCGACTGTATTTGTAGGACATAAAATTAATCATAAACATGTCATGTAACATCATAAGAAATGAATATTCTTTACATAAGCTAAGAAATAATTCTGAAATTTTCCATATCAGTGTAAACGTTTAGTGAAGATGCGTGAATCGGAAATTATCTTCCCATACATCTATGGTAGCGATTTTACATTACCTCACGAAAAAGTCAAATGAGTAGGGTGTTACAAACTTTGTCTCGTAGCGACGCTAAAGTTTCTTATATTTGCAGCCTGATATATAGCATTATTTCTAACTAATGTATAGGTTAAAAACAAATTTCGTTACAGTTTAGTAAGTCTGCCAGAATTTTTTACGGTGCAATTTACGCCAGTAGAGCAATTATACGCATTCACAAGTGGTAAGCTGCCCTCATGTAACTACTTAATTCCCTAATGTGTAAATAGGCAATAACGTATATTTTAAAGTATAAAATGATTTGCCTGCAATGCTATAATTTTTTAATTAACACAGTTTTATTCAAAACTAAAAGTATTTCAAATGAAATATTTTGATATGAGAGGCTTGTGGCTTGCTTGAACAACGGAAGGTGTGAGAGGAGATTTGGGTGGTGAGGCAGAGAAATGAACATGGGGGTAGGAATTTGAAGCATTTTTGAAAATAAAACAACAGTACGGCGAAATTTATCGCACGACCTAAATGAGACTCCTCGGTCCACTAAGGACTGTGAGTTGAGTTACGTTGATAGATTTGGGTGGCTCTTAACAACGAAATCTTTAGAGCCAATGGAGGTAAGACGAGGAAAGAGTGAAGCAGCGTCGGAATGCAAGAGCGTAGGAGAAAACCCGCCAACCAGTGGCATTGTCCGCCACGATTCAGAATTGCGAAAATCCGGGAGTGTCCAGGCCGGGGATTGAATCCGGTTCGCCTTGGTGGGAGGAAAGCAGTATAATCGCTCATTTACCGAGATGCCACCAAAACCTGTGATTAATCCGTGAATATTAGCGGTGGGATCCATAATTAAAATACACTACACCCCTCCTAGAAAATGTTTTCTTTTGTTATGAATAAATGGCTGCCGTTCTGTAGTACAACCATTCAGGAAAAATACGCATCAACAATACTTGCGTTTTTATCTTCACTCTCATTCGTAACTCATTTCCATAACCCCCTTATGCAAATAACTCAAACGTTTCACACAGAAATTACACGTCAACCGTGTCCTTTCGTAGAGTTGGAATACTTTTTACGCCACATAATGTCTTGTGCGTTCTCAAATCGCTGCGAATGCAACCTTGAGCTTTGGGAACCAAGTCAATTCCCCTGTTACCATCTAGAGGAGCGGATTCTAATTGACCACTAAATGTAATGGGAAGCCACCTACGAGAATACCATAAACTTAACTACAATCAGTGAACAGCACTTGCATTAATGAGCACTCGTAAAACCCAAATCCTAAAAGGGGTCACGCACCAAGAGAAGTGTTTTAAATCACTCTAACTACTTCGGGAACATACTGCTGGATTGTGTTCGTCCACGTTGGGTATAGGCTGTTCACTTCATAAGCACAATCTAGGCTCTACTGTTCTTCTCATTCGTATCCTACTGCCAAATGTAAAATTGACATGCTACAGGCCTTACCACTTTATTCATGCGTCATCCGAGTGGATCAGTGGAATGGTTAGTAACGTAACAATGCTAGTGAAGGGTGTTCTCAGTAAAGTGAGCACTTTTGAAATCAACCTTTGAAAAATGTCACTGTTCCTATTCTGCATATAGTTTAACGGGAACACTGACTGCCATTCGCCCAGTAAGATTGTTAATGATTAAGTGAAAAGTAGTTCCGTACCTTAAAGTTGAATTTAAAATGTTAGATAAACATCTGTTAACACTGAAGTTATTTTCTCTGCTTTCAGTATTTTTCCTGCATATTAGTGTATGAATTATCAAAATTTGCCAACCTTGTATAATAATTTCGTAGTTTCAATTCACCAACGTATGAATAAAGTGATGACGCCCATGGCGATGTTAGTTTTACATATGGTGGAGGAATATACGATGTGCATACAAGTATATCTTAAACAGGGCTTCCAAAAGTGCTCAGTTTACCGTAATCCAGAAATATCATGTATATTCGTAATCAAGAAACTTTAACTTCAGAGGTCACGAATTTAATTATTACATCCACAATGCAACGCCGAGTTTAGATTAATTTTATTTATTCCGTGGCAGATTACACAGGCCCATACGTTACAGTGTGGACTATAAAATATACATAGATAGAGGCAGTAGTTTTTTAAACGGTTCCTTTCAAAAGTACTTACTTACCATTAACAATCTGTACCAGTAACATAAGTTACTGAGGATAAAAAATTTGTATGTGCAAGGTATATAGGAGTAACATGGAAATTAAACGTCTGTCGACGTGTAGCCGACTTTCCGCAGGAAAGAAAGGCTTATGAGATCACTTTCCTGTCTGTTTGTACGTGTGTGTGTGTGTGTGTATGTTTGTGGTGTGTATGTTTGTGTGTGTGAGCGTGTGCGTGTCTCCTCTTTCAATTTTTTAACGCGTTAACCGAATTTAATCAAACTCGGTACACATAGTGTACTAATTAAGAACACCTGACCATCAAAGTTTTCGACCACGCCGGGCACTTACTTTCAAAACGGCGGCAGTTAAAAAAATTAGGGTGATATGTCATATCTCGGAAACCATTCAACCTATTTAAACCAAATGTTGTGTGCTAAAAGCGGAACTTGTAAGCATTGAATTCAGAGGTGTATATTGTTGTTGGCCAGCCATTTTCGAAGATAGCGTCACATAAAACAAAAAAGCTTTTACGGTGTATCTCAAAAAATACTCAATCAATTTTCGCCAGATTTGGTACGTATTTACTACCATGATAGGCCAGATAAATGTAAGTAATTTTACTTAATTAGACACTTATTTTCAAATTGGCGGCCACACGAATATTTTAGGTTTATTTGGTATTACTACAATACCGTTTAAACAATTTGAACAAAATGTTGTATGCTGACAGTGTCTATAACAAGCATCATGTAAGCCCCAAAACAACAACTTTTGTGAGCCATTTTGTCAGATAGCGCTGAATTAATTAATAAAGTTATAGTGTAATTTCTCAGGAAACAATTGACAGATTACTACAAAATTTAGCAAACAAGTAATACTGCAGCAGATGATTTTTACTAATATTTTTCAAGTATGTCAGACACTTATTTTCAAAATGGCGGTCATCTGGCTATTTTAGCATAATGTGCCGTATCATCGAGACCATGTAATCAATTCAACTTTAATTTTGTATGCACGGAATATATAAAACAAACATAAAGTGCGTCTTTACAGAGCCTCTTTTGTCCTCCGTTTTGTAAAATAGTGCCACATGAGCAAATAAAATTTGTATATCATATCTCGGGAAGCAATTGACCGACTTCTACAAAATTCGGCAAACAAGTAGTACTGCAGTAGGTGATTTTAAGTGATATATTTTATGTATGCCAGGCACTTATTTTGAAAATGGCGGCCATACAGGTATTTTATTTTGTATGCTTTATCGTTACAGCTATGCAATTGCTGCCAATGAAACATTTAATGCTGGCTGTATATACTACAACTATCAAATGCGTCCACACAAAATCACTTTCGTCAGCAATTTTTTTAAATAGGTTCATATGATATTAAAATTATGAGATATTTCCGAAGAAATAACCTATTTCTACCGATTTTGGCAAATAAGTAGCACTATGGCAGGCACGTAAACTGAATAACTTTGAGAGGGTCAGACATATATTTTAAAATTACGGCAATATCAAAATTGTAGCTCAGAATATGTTATCAACGAAACTATAACGCAATTTTCGGCGTAATTTTGTATCCTGACAGTATCAATTGTATCATCAAAATAGTCATTGTGAAGCCTAATTTCTCCACCATTTTGTAATAGAGCTCCACATGATACAATAAATTTTTTCTGTCGTATCTTGGGGATCAATTAACCTATTTCTTTCAAATTTGGCGAAAAATTTGTACTGTAGTACGCCATAATAATTGATGTGTTTTAAATGTGTACGAATCTTATTTTCTGAATGACGCCTATACAAACAATTTAGCTTAGTGTGCTATATCTACAAAATTATGTAACAGATTTTCATTTCACTTTGTAGATTGTACCTATCACTACCATCGAATGAGATAATACATAAACTTTTTGTCCTACATTTATGAAGATCGTCACATGAACAATGGAGGTTTTTTGCCATATATTGAGAAACAATCAACAGATTTAGACAAAAATTTCACGAAATATTGGTACAATAGGGTAAGTAAATTAACGCGTATAATGTGCGGCAGGCATGTTTAAATGCGGTTTATATAATTAATAAATATTAATTTGTTGTATCTATTGAACGTTTCAACAAAATTCAACCAACTTTTGCACGCAAATTGTATTAATTAGAACCACAATTTATGCAAACATAAATCCCCTTTTGAAGGATATTTTTTTCAAAATATTTTCACGTGAGTAAATTGAACATTGTGCCATATTTCCGGAACAAATCAAATAATTTCCATAAAATTTTGTACAACTACAGAAACCCGTATAAAGTTACATGATATAAAAAGGGCCTACATTGATTTTCGAAATGGCTGCCATATAAATATTTAGATATGTTTGGCATATCTATCTAACAATTTAACGAAATTCAATCAAACGCTTTATGCTGATAGCATATATTTGAAACATCCTATACAGAAAATAGGCAGTTTTCATAAGATATCCCTGTTTATGAAAATAAAGTTTTTATGCCATATCTCTGAGACCAATCAACCGATTTACACAAATTTTTCTCATAAGTGGATTTATGGTAGGCCATGTAAACTAACGTGTTTTTAGTAGCTAGGACACATATTTTCAAAATTATGGCTGTATAACTATTTTAGGTTAGTGAACCGTATCTTTCAAGACAAAAGACTGATTACATCCGAAGTTGATGCTCCGAATTCTACCTCGGTGATGCAGTTGATAGCACGCTAGCTTAATTTTACGATTTGTTCTGAATCCGAATCCCGGGTAAGTCACTCTTGTATTTTAATTATCTTGGTACTGTTTCACACGTTTCTGGTTTTACCTCTAATGATATTGCTGTCAATGAGACATCAACGCCTACCTGCAATCTAAGCTTTTAGTAATTTCACTAAAATTTATTTGCACCCATGTAGAGGAAAGTAGGCTCATTAGTAATGAGTAACTTATTGTTATTATTGATAGAAATATGAACAGTAATATTGGCGCGTAGTTGCTGCCTTATATGGTGTGAACATGGATGATATGAGGGACTTGTGGCCAGCCTGAAGAACTGATGACGTGAGAGAAGATTGGGTGGAGCAGCAGCGGAATGAATACGGGTAGGTAATTGAAGAATTTTTAAAAAGAAAACAACACTACATCAGTGACTATGGTACGACCTACAGGCCCACCGGAGCCTGTGATCAAGCCGAGAACTTAAACTGTGGGATCTTCAGATGAGCATTTGTTTACATCCTGCACAACTCAGTCCAAAAGGAGCTAAAACTTATGACCGATAAATCTGGGAAGTACGGATCTAGTGCTGCGCGTATTTGGGAGTTGAGTTGAAAGATTAGGACAGCTCTTAACGACGAGGTCTTGCAAGCCGAGGAGGAAGAAATTAAGTGAGAATGGAGCAGTTCTGGAATGCAGGGGTGGGGGAAACGGGAGATCTCCGAGAAAACCTGCCAAACAGCGGTATCGTCCGGCACGATTCCTACCTGCGAAAATCCGGATTGACCCGACCGGGGATTGAATCCGGTTTTCTTTGGTGGGAGGTGAGCAGTCTATCCATTAAGCCACCGTGGCCCCGCGTATTTAGAAATTTTCTTGTGTGACTGAGCAACTAAATCACTGAACTGCCAGCATGAAAACGAGCGAGATACGGCTGTGGTAACACGGTATATTCGCATCAGGAACTACCCCGGTTAGTTTCTCTGGCACACTACCCTGATTTCAGCTTTCCACGATTTCTACGAAATAACTCAATGTAAATGCAAGGATGGTTCCTTATTATAGATCATAATGATAAATTTCCTCACCGTTCCTGCTTATCCGATCTTGTTACGTCTGTAATTACACTATTGTCAACGAAATTACGCCCTTCTTTACGCTAATCGAGGCTTCTGGAAAACATGCGATGCCGTATTGCATCTACTCGTGCAACCGTTTAACATTAAATGTGGAAAATATATTAAGAATTAAAACATGCACTTTTAGATTATTGTCAGAAATTGTGGGGTAAAGTCAAATGCAACTGGCTGTCGTAGTTTCACATGTGCTCTATTAGTACAATAAAAAAACATCGTCGTAAAAATGTTACATTCAGTTATATTTTAGAATGCCAAAATAATGTCCATGAAATATTTGACAAGGACAGTATTACGCAGTCAGCTTACATATAAAACTAACCAAAATTTGTAATTACAGTTACGTAGATGTGAGACCTCGGTGGTTTCTGTGAGCTGTGTACTCTTCAATTTATTAAGCAGCAACTAAATACGATTAATGTTGTGTCCATAATGTCATTTGGAGAATAATTTTTACACAATTATGGCATGGTAAAGAACACACTGTGTTAACGTCGACACATTTTCATGTTTGTCGTTTACTGCACGTGGTTAGAGCAATTAGACAGACATGAAAATTATTAATATTTATAAGTGTATATTGTCTACACTCTAGAAATTTTTATAATTCGTACTATTAATGGGACAAAAATAAGTATGCCTATGCATTTATTTGACAGTTTTACACTTCGTTTTGATAAGTCGCCAAAAAATATTTGCTTAATGGGGAAGGGAATAAAACCAAAATTTCAATCATCTTACATTCCTCAACCCGTTAAAAGAGTTTCTGATTGTATTCTGATCCTTGTCAGTTTTCTGTTTATAAAAATGTCTTATGTACAGCGTATTATATCTAATTTTTTTCAGAAGAATTAAAAGCAAACTTTTTTTACTGCGAAATCTTTTAAACACATGGGCAAGCCAAGCAAACACATTGAAACTGCATAAGTTCATATATACACAAATAATTCTGTGCAATATTCTTTTCATTTAAAACGACTGGGGACTCTACAAGAGCAAGTAGAGCTGTTCTGTAAACTTAAAATAATTTATGAACCAGTGTGTGACACTGGCCTTACACACTTATTCTATAGGCGACGAAGTCTAGAGTCATAACTGGCCAAAGGAAGGTGCCGACGTTACGGAAGCTATCATCTGAAATCGGTGCTGTACGTGGGTGAGCATTATCCTGTTGGAAAACTGCCCGTCAGAGCTTCCGGCGCGTGTGTCCCCTCGTATTCCCACTGCCCCAGCGTCGTCGCACAGTGCGATCCCGACGGTCCAGGTAGTGGGTACGGAACAACCAGTGGCGTGTGGTGAACTGTTGCAAGGTAAGCTTGAGTTAGCTCTGTGCTGTACACTGTTGCTTGACTTCCACCATTAAAACGTAGCTCGGCAGCTGACGCCACATGACGCGTGCAATTGGGACCTTGCTGCTCGCTTGTGAGTGGTCGGAATGCATTGTGTTCCTGTAGGCTGCACGGTGGTTACTGGCTTCTGCTGCGTGCACTGAGAATGTACAGCAGTGAGCAAGCACGAGCTTACCTTGCAACACTTCACCACATGCCATTGGGAACAACCATCCTGTCTCCCGTAGTTCAACGGATTTCCTTCTCTCAAGCTCTCTAAGTTGTTCATTCCTGTGTAGATGGCGTTTACTGAGGCATGTTAGCTAATCAATGGCGTTCACTCCACAAGGACACTTATACTGCATAAAGTTTCGTCCTATGATTATTCGCTTTAACCTGGCTTTAGGGATGTTAACGTGCCTTGGCGGCAGTTATACGCGGCCAGTCACAGCCAAATACAAATACTGTTTGCTGTAATCCGTGTTAGTGCCATATATCAAATTTTTCCCTTCGTGGGCGCTTCGTTATAGGTGCCGCTTTTTTATGGCAACGAGTGTGCTTTCTGCTATGTTTCTTCATACTAAAACTATCAAATCTGTGAACCAAACTTAGAATCAAGTTGTTGTTTTTGTGATCATTATGAACACTTATTGATAAATATATAATCCGCACTGTTAAAAGATGTTATCTGAAAATAATCTTTAATACCGAAATTAAATAACTTATCATATGAGTCCCACCATATTTTGTAAGGCAATGTTACTTTGGAAGAGGACCCTTAAACTTTTGAAATTAATCTTCCATTAAAAAAAATGTGGTTTCATACTTTATTATTATTTACGAAACCATTAAACCAATTTATCTTAGTTTGATATAAAACATGCATACATTTAAGTATAGAATTGAAAGGAGTGAAACACTTTGTTTTTAAATAATTGTTTAACATTTAATATTAACTAAGTATTATCATCTTATTTTTCTTTGCAAAAATATAATAAAAAAATTCTGGCTTAGTTTTCAGACAGTTACTCTGATTTTTGATAAAATTGGTCAAAAAGTGTAGTGTGATTTTTTTACTATTCACAGGTATATTCAGTCATATGGCCCTTGTAAACATTCCGACGTCTGACAAAAAAAATAATCCATGAAACGAGTAGCAAACAAACTCACATTATAAATAATGCTACAGCCGAGACCATACGGAAACCAGGAACTTATTATGTTGCTGTCGATGTTTTATCGTCACACCATCTTCTGCGATGTTCAGTTTGGAGCAATAATTGATATGACAGCATTTGATTGAATGTGCGGCACAGCATGTTGCAAAAATATCCGCAGAGAAGCGAACGTATTTGTTATCTCATGGGACAATCAATCAACCTGCGAGGATTCGGGTGACGTTATAGAAACTCGCCCAAAACGTGGAGTTCCTCTTTCTTTGGAATTGCCTGTCACCTAGAAGAACGGTCACATGTCTCACTCTGCCGCAGAGCGGGTTGCCCTCATCAACAGGCGCTACTGGTCAATGTCCTATAAATAATACCTGCAGGTAGTGTTATACGTTGAAAATTTAAAACAAAAAAATTAAAATATAAAAAAAAAAACAATAAAACATGATGTACCCAAAATGACGCATCGACATTATAGTCGGTTTTCAGGTCGGAAAGAAAAAGAAGAAAACAGTACAGAACAGACCGGAAGAACATACATACGGGGGGAAGGCCTGCTTTGACTAGCATCAGAATAGATTTTGGTACCAATCTACAGGAAAATTCAATTTAAAATATATTACTTTTGAATTACTTGTATGCAAAAGGTATGCCTTAAGCAAATGTAGAAATTTATTAATTTTGTTACAGTAATAAAAAAATTACAAATGATTACGTGCCCTCAGCGGATATATGTGTATATATATACATATACGAAAAAAAATATTCCAATATCACTACACGTCCACACGATCAAACGTATACCGTGGGCTGCCCCGGGAGACTAGGGACTCGCCCACACACTACATGCAAAATTAATTTGCACACTTGCACAAAACAGACCAACATGTCAGACCGACATCGCGACACGGACAATCACTGTAGCCGGGAGGCTGGAGGGGAGCTTCACTCCCCCGCCGAACGCAGAAACACGTCATTTCAATTTAAATTTGTCAACACCAACAAACAGCCTTAATACGTGTCCGATGCCCAACAAAACACAGCTACACGGCTCCCCGCCACCGATCCAATTATTTGAGTATGCGTTGGGGTGAATTTGTTTTACGAACACCCTGTGAGTTATGGGAGTCGAGGCTCCCGGTCTCACGGCACCATGGCCATTCGGGGGCGTATGAGGGTTCGGCGGTCGGCGTTATGCATTGGGAACTTTTAAAATGGACACGCCCGTGCACACACACTCAGATTTCGTGAACTTTTAAATGAACGCACCCGTTTTACACACTAAGAAGTTTAACCTTCCTTCGTTTCTTGATTTAAAAAACTTTATTAATTTCATGTCACTTTTTAAAACGTCATACGCCGTGATAATTGATAGGCGGTCTCTAATTATGCGTGTCGAGAGCATGTAAACTGTGATTTATTTATCATTACTAGACAACCCTAGTTGAACAACTACAAGAAAACTTGGAAGTTACCTCCAGTTACCATAGGCGTATATAAATTCTAGCAAGGTTTTCCAGTTCTGAAAAAGCTGTCGTTACACGTCAACACTGATATACCTTCGAGTGCTACTGTAGAACGTATGTTCAGATTAGGTAGCGAAATATTCACCTGCAAGTATCATTAAAAGTGATATACTCCTTAAATGTTACAAGGGCTATTTTTTTTAACCTACCTCCAATAAGTTACCATATGCAATACATCCATGGAGATACGTAGCACATCAGCCATGCACTTAACCCTTACACATCTTCTTAGCGTTCATCTTTCATTCAGTCATCACTGAGTAGCAGGCATGTAAATATGGGCACGTTAATAGAAGCAGCTGCAAAATACTGCGAGCCATGACTAGCTGTCTTCTTGTAGAAGAACATAATGCGGCCCAAATTCATCGTCTGATAAGTTCTGTTTACAGCAAGAAAGTAAACGGGCGGGGGCTCTGGGCGAGGATGTGCAGGAAATTTAGAAAGGGAGGAACGACATTCGTGTTGAGGGTGACCAAGGGTGGAAAACTGCAAAGATGGAAGACATCGTTCAACAAGTGAATCAAGCAATTCTGCGGAAGGCGCATGTTTACGGTTTCCCAGCTGTCTGCTAAAGAATACCGTTAACGGCTGGTTGACTGAACGAACGACGGTCTTCTTTGATAAGGACGTAGGGAATTTCGTACCTCGTATGAGTGCCTTAATCCACATCATAATTATTTCAATTTTATTTGACACACAGCCTTATTTATAATTACTTATAAACATGGTTCAGCAAAGGAGTATTAACTGCTGTAGCAAAATTTTAACAGTGTTTATTTCAACAGAATTTTCACATTTACAAAACTAGAATATATCTCTTAAAGCAGTGTACACTTTAAAATTGTAGTGGTAAAAAGACTGACAAAAACACAGCATAAACATTATTGTTATGTAGGCTATAGAATAATTTGGTATTCAATTTTACCTACGAAATTACTGGTGATCTTTATCCTTTATTTTATTTTGTCTAATCTGACTCTCTCGCGGTAAGGCTGTAATGAATATTTAATATGATTTGCAATGGTTTAATTATTGATAGCTGAGAATTAGTAGAACTGTATTGTATTTTTTCTTAAACAGAAAATAATGGTAATTATTATTTTATCAGTTTAGTAAAAGATTAAATACCAAATATCAATCAATATATGGAACACATTCATTCAAGTGCCAGTTTTCGCATGCCATTTTGCGTTCTTGTATTTGTCACAGGAATAAAAAGGGAAGTTCTTTCGGTCGCTCGGTTGACACTCACTGTAGAAATTTCAACGTCGAAATTTTTCACGATATTTTAGATGTTTCTTAAGCAGCATCTTAGTTACAATGAATATCCCACTAAATCACAACAAATATTGTGTCGGTCGTTGGAGATACCGACTATTTAACAAATATCTAATTGATTGGTAAAGATAACCTGTGAAGTCTGATATATTATTTCACGTAATCTACAATGCGTTGCAGTTTGAAAGTTAGACCACGTATATGATAACGATGTGGAGCACAAAGCTCGGAAATGTTGAGGAAGCACAAAATGTGGGATAAACAGCACGTTTATTAAATCAGAAAAAGATAAAATAAAATATACAATGGAAGTCAAAAACAGTGTCAGTACAGACTGTATTAAGCTGATGTATATTTTTAATCAACTTTTTTTTTAACTAAACACGAATTTTAAATAATAAATAAATGTGTAAAAATATTTACTTAATTTACTGTAGTTAGCCATTTACATGTGCCTTTTTTGATACATTGTGTCTGAGGGATTTTTTACACCCAGTGTCCTTTACCCTAATACTACGGAGTTGCATAAGTGATCACTAATCGATTTAAAAAAAACTGCCTTAAAATATAGTGACCTACGCCAATGGCCAGTCACTAACGTTTATTAAAATTTTTTTGTTGGTGTTTAGTTGTTTAATTTTTTTACGTCAAAATGTGTACAAATTACCGACGGAAATAGTTACGGAAAACTAGAGCTATCTTGTCATGGATGTTAATTAGCAATAACTTCCCTTTTATTTATTTTAAAATCGTTTATGCCGTTCCGTTTTAGGGCTGAGAGATTATGCAAGTTTATTTAATGCTTAAGTTGGAGAACATTTTTGATTGCGAAATACAATAATTATCTCGGAGATCTCATATGATCTCATCTTGGCGCGAGGGCTCTGTTATTATCGAATCAAAACACCAAAGGATATAAAAAGCTCACAAGACCACGCAAAGCTTAAGTAAGTAAGTAAATTTAAAATTATAAAAATTTTATTTTTCTGAAAAAATTATTTTGTATGTGCTGTTTATCCAAATTTACAAGAGAATTGCAGAAAATAAAAGTTAATTTGGTTTTTTTTTATTCCTATTTTTAATAACTACGAAAACTGACTCAAACAGGAACTCATTTATATTTATTAAGTTTCATGAAATAAAGTCAATTTTCTCAAGCTACATTTTAATAACTACGTGAGCTAAATACTAAAAAAATACATTTCTGAAACGGTATTTCTTGACAAAATTGACTTTTCCTAATCACGAATGTTTACTATTAACGCAAGAGAGCCGACTAGTTGTGGGGCTCATAAGAATGAAGATCAACAGCAATTCACTATTTTCTTGATAGCATAATTAGTAATCAGTTACAACAAGTATTAGTTAAATATAATACAATTTGCAATATAACATATAAACACTGGCGCACATGTTCAAGTACAATTTAGAAACACCGCATATTTATTTACAGTCTCAATACGGACAAATTCATAGATGTTTTTCGCTGAAAAGTTGAAAAATTTATCACTGTCAGTTCATGAATCCCTCGCAGACATGTTTAAATCATGCAGTGAATAATTTAATTCACAACTCTCACTACGAAGAAATTTACGTGCACTTATGTTTTGAAAAGAAATACAAACAACTTGGGAAGAAAGTTGTAAATATTCGTTACGAATGTCACTTTAGTGGTTGTGTTTATGAAGACGAAATGTACATTTAGCGAATCGTCTGAGACAATTTAAGATTACCAAACAGTTACCATGCCATTTTAAGCGTCCAGGGCCGGTCGACAGACAGGCCACTGGTTCGTCGCCACCAGACACTATGCTTCGAAGTCCGATCGCGTTTAGTTACAAATCACAAGTGTTTCGCAGAAACGTCCCGTTCGAAGCTACGATGCGTGTCGTGTGCAGCCAAGCCGCCCACAGCGAGCTCCAGTCTTTTCAGAACATCAAGATTGAACGTTCTTTTAAGGCAAGTTGGTAGAAAGGCGTGTACAAGACTGAAACATCGCAGGATGGGCACGCACACGATATGAACAGCCATTGTGCAGGATATAATTTTGCCAGAGGTATTTCTAAGTGGACAGTACCGAGNGACGCACAGGGGTACATCAATAGATTTTAAGGTGTTGAGACCGGTAAATATCGCTCGCCCACAGTCTAATAATATAAAAAGAAAACATATTTAAATGTAGTAGTTAATTGTGCTTATTTTTATGACACTAAGATGACTAACCTCTGCCTGTAACTAGTTTATCATTACAGGATACTTTCATTTTCGCTTAAAAAATAAACTATGTAATAACTCCCTGCCACTTCAACCTGTAGTACTTTGTTGTGTTAGCAACAAAATTTTTACTTAAAGTAGACCTATAACTTGGTTGCCTGTAAAATTTTGTTTATTTTTCTTTTATACATAGTGAAATACCTGGCCCGATTGTAATATATTTGCGCTTCTTATAACTTCCCAATCTTATTTTACGGACGCGTGGTAGTATACACATGGCGCTGTTGAGTTTTACACATAACTTATATGAAAGGTATCCCTCTGGAATAAAATAATGCGCTGTTTAAGATAAACTGAGCACTTTTGAAAGCCATGCTTAAGATATACCTGTATATTTATGATGTATTATTCCACCATTCGTATAATCGAAAATTACAGGGTATTCATCACTTTATTCAGGCGTCGGTTAGGTTAAAATATTAAGTTATTACAAAATTAAATATTTTACAAATTTGCTAATATAATTTTTGAATTCATTAAAAACAGAAAACCAGATAAATCACTATGGTATTCACAACAATGTATCCAACACCGTTAATTCAACGTCAAGAAATAAAACTACTTTATATTCTTCATTGCCAGCTATAATTGTCACATGCCAGTCAGTGCGTCCGTTAAAATATTTGCAGGCAGGCGCAGTAATATTTTTCAAAGGTTGATTCCAAAATTATTTGGTAAACCGTGGACCGTCTACAGGAGCTGATCGTGAAATCCGTAAATGCTCAATAAACAGTGAACTATACCCGGGCACAGTGACCCATGTTGCTGCACCCCTAGCGACACGAGTGACATGTGATTGGACGTAATCTCGACTCGTTGTTTGTGGAGAGGCGTAGGAGCAAGAATTGTAGAAGGCCGGCCTCACGCCGTACGTTATAAACAGTACTGTGCAGGGGGCGAAGATTTTACCGTAATTATCCTGTTATTTATTGCAGTGTCTTGATTCTACCAAGGTCACCCTGTTCGTGGAATATTTTTACTGGAAGAAAAACTTTCGCAAGATATTTCTCTTTACATTTCTGAAAAAAAAGCAATCATACGCACCATTGTGGTGTACCAGTGGTGGGCGTACCGTTGGACTCTCATACGAAGAGAAAAAGTGAGCATATAGTCTCATTTGGGGAAAATGATTTTACTTTTCTGCACTTGCCTACGGAACCCGTCAAACACAGGCGATCCAACCGGACATTTTGAAATCAAACGTATTCGTCAGTTTAGAAAAAATATTGCACGTGACTAAAATACATCCTAATTGAATTGTGATTTGGTCAGATGCTTCAGAAATGATACTACGTGGTCTCGAAGTCTTAGAGGCAAAACTGCAGGCTAGTGTGGTTATTGGGAACTTGATTATTGCCTGCTCATGATTACTTCCAACTTTTCTGAAGTCCTGCTCAAGTTCTGCTTCCAGCATGTTCCTCCGCCTCACGCAAACAAAGCTTAACCGAGTCTGGAAAATTACACTAAACGGACAACGCACCGCATTCGTGCTCATTAACTGTAATAATATTTTCCACAAGAACTATTTTTTAAGAAACATTAACAACACACCTATTATCTCACTGTTTTTATTCATATTAATTATAAAAAAAAATATCACAATCCAGAAATAAAATATAAGTCAAACTTTAATTTAAACAAAAATATGATACTTAAATGTAAACAGATGTATAAAACGCTTGTGATACTTGGCATATTAAGGGAACAACAAAACACGTCATACATGGGGTGAAGTTTCAAACGTTTGATTCAAAAAGTGCGAAGATACCGCGAATAGATTATAATCCATTAAAGGTTTCTTCACACTTTCTAAATCAAACCACTGAAAAATCATTCCATTTATGACGTGTTTGGTTGTTTCCTAAATATGTCGTGTGTCTCAAGCGTTCTACACTTGTGTTAACATACAAGTGCCATATTTTTTAATAAAATTGAACTTTTATTTATATTTGTTTCATAAATAAAAACATTTGATTTATAATTAATATGAATAAAAACAGAGAGAAAGCTGGTGTGCTGGTCACGCCGAGTAAGAAAAAGTTGTTATGGAAAATATCAGTACATTTTGCGGGCATGAATGCGGTGCGTTATCCCTTTGGTGTAATTTTCTACAATTGGTTGGGCTTTGTTTGCATGAGACGGAGGAATATCCTGGAAGTAGAACTTTAGCAGGGCTTCAGGAAAGTTTTAAGTAACCGTGAATGAACCATATACCGCGCCAAGGTCAATTCTACTCAGGTCAGGAACAAAATGAGATTTCTTATGGGAGAGTTTGTCATAGGGAAAATTTCCGCCGCTGTTCCAAAAGTTCACTTTTAATTACAGTTTTAATATATGTGAATGATAAAAGAGAAATATTTTACTTAGTTACGAAGTTATCTTATATTTTTTCATGATTATTACAATTGTTCTGTCTTAGCGTACGAAATAGACATGCGACACTAGCGCTTATCTTGTGGCGAAATATTTTGGTTGTAAGACCTTAAACATTGATCTTGTCAACCTGTAGTGGGAGTAACGTTATCCGCGCGATGGCATGCGATAGTTATACTTGTCTGTCGGCACAACAGAGTGGCAGGCACGAGGAAGCTGTTAGAGATGAGATCCGAGTCGAGGGGAGAATCGTAACGTCGACCGCCCAGGAGGCTCAGACGCTGTCGCGGGCGGGCTTGCGGCGGGCGCCCNCTGTGCACCTCGGTCTGCGACACGGGCGCCCACTTGGCGAGCGCCGGCCGCCGCGGCCGGAAGAGCTGGCGGAAGGCGGCGCGGAACTGCCGGCTCATGAGGCAGTAGAGGAGGAAGTTGATGGCGCCGTTGAGCAGCGCGAGGATGTCCATGAGCTCGCCGAAGCGGTGGTAGCACTCGTGGAAGAAGCAGCGGCCGAGGATGCCGCTCAGCAGTCCCAGCACGCCCTGCGGCAGCTCGGTCAGCAGGAAGAGCAGCAGCACCGCCACCAGCATGCGGATCGTGCGGTGGCTCCGCATCTCGGACTTGTACAGCTGCAGCTTCTCCGGGCTGCACGAGTCCGGGCCCGCCACGTCGTTGCCGCCTGAGACACACCCACCAACAGACATCTTCCACAAGCCACACGTACACACCTTCTATAGTCCACTCATGGTTACTTACATCGTGTGTGAAGCACTGATAATCTTCTACTTTCACAATATTCCTCCGCTTTATGCAAACAAAACATTACCGAGTCTATAAAATTACACCCAAGGGACCATGCAACACATTCGTGCGCACTTAATGTAATAATAATTTTGGAAAGGAACTATTTCTTACTACGCATTACCAACACACATATTTTCTCTTTGTATTTATTCATATTGGCTATAATAAAAAACATTATATTTTAACCATAACATGTAAGTAGAAGTTCAATAAACCAAAAATAAGGTACATTTATGTTAAAGTTTAAAGAGCTTGAGACACGATTATTTTTACGAAGCAACCAAGCACGTAAAAGATAAAGTGATTTTTCAAATGTTTTAATAAAAAATAATGAAGATACCGCGAATATACTATATATGTATTGTATACGTCAAATATGGTGATTTACGGCATGAAGTCGTATACAGAAAAGAAAATGATGGGACTTAAAATATTGACACGAAATTTTCTAAACTTCACATTGTTTTCTAATCTCTTTGCTTTTTCAGTCTCGTGTAGATAAATTTCTGATCTAGTGGCGCATACTGTATATGGGACTTATTTTCCTCTCAACTGTCAGGCCAGCAAATGTTGTCAAGTTCTTTAAAGGCTCAGGTTCGGCTTTTAAGCAGGAAACGTGGTGTAACGGATTCCGTGTGCGCGCAGCTCTCGATTGACACGTGTACTCTTGATGTCACTAGCCACGTACTGACCAGATGTGCTAGGTGAATTTATACCTTACCCCCCCAACCCCCTTCCTCCAAGGACATTGTTTGCTGTTAAGGCACTTGGTATGTTTCGGGAAAACGTAGTGTAGAGAAAGAGAGATGGCGGAGACATTAAGCTGGCTTTTGTCAACAGTTCTGGAGGCAGCAGAATGCATGACAGGCTTCAGTGCTGGGGGAGGGAGGTGGCATAGTCTTAGCGCATACTGGTAAACATGTGAAGTAGCACAGTTTGCAGGCTGGGGTTGGTAGGACGCACAGTCGGGAAATGGTCACCAGCAGCGACAGACCCGACGTGTTTTCAGGTGCTGGACGTCGGTTTGTGATCAACACCTGCCGAAAAGACTGCAATAAAATGCAGAGCTAAGTAGCAGCACAACTTATTCTTTGTATTGGTATGTTTCCCACACAGAGAGAAAACATGGTTCAAGTTAGAACAGTTGGCTGTTAGTCAGGTCTGTCATGAGTGAGTCTGCATGAAGCTACGTACAAACGAATATGACCGTTGGGGGATCAGTGTCTTTAGCCTTCAAGGGGTTGTAGATGAGGCGTAAGAAGTATAACTGTTTACATGAGCATGTAGAGTGTCTACAAAGTTGATGAGGTGAGAAGCCTCTGCTGTTATGCCAACAAATATTTTATTCAATGTGAGTTTCCCGCGATATTTTATGATTTCCTTCGCTTTGTTTACTTACAACTGAATTATTCAATTCTTAAATTGATTTCTAAAAGTGGACTTCGTTGCTCTATTTTGGCAAATTTGTTTTTGTATTTTGTCAGGTTGAATAATCTATTTTTAATGAGATGTGGCTATTCTAACCTGAATACAGGAACTTTTCCAAGGTAATATTTTGTTTTGTTTATAGATTCTCAATCCAATTTGGCGTTTAATTTGTTTTTATTTCTCTTTATAGCTGTGACATAAGAGATGATTCGGTTCTATAACTAAATTAACACGAATACTATTTCATCCATCGTGTTTGTTGCTTTTCAATAGTTCTTGCCCATGCAGCAAAATACATATGGCCCATTAATGGTTTAGAGTCGGATGCCAAGCAGGCAAAACTTTGGCCAACAGCTCGCATGCACCCGGCACTATTGCTGGTCCAGGTGTGGTGAACACAAATGGCCCAAGCATGGCCCATATGTTTACAAGATCAATGGCCCATCGACGTACCACTTCACAGCCATCAGATGACCATGTATGGCTAGCAATGCTTCCACATATGTTAAACTTTATCACTTAAAAATAAATATTTTATACCTACTTTTAACTAATCATTGTTTCTAATTTTCATTTAATCCACTACTAAACATATTACACGATAATAAAATATTATGCTTGTCGAAAATGGAGGGGGGAGGGTGTAATTGCTCCTCTTATAGTGACACTCCATCATGCTAACCGTTACTCCACCGTATACTCTTATGTTAGGAAGATGTAATTGAGTATTTTTTCGTGCTTGGAAAATAAACGAACATTAAAATAATATAAATCACACCAGTTATTCCATAGCCTTAATATTATTAGTACGTGCTTGTCCCTCTCAAGTGCAATAATCCTTAACAATTGTGGAAGTATTCACCAGAAGGACCTGAATATAATTCACATAATTTAATTAGAAAACTCATATCACTTGAAATAATAAAATTATGCCTATCCAAGATTTTCGAAAATACTATCTGCAAGATATTTTTAAGCCTTACATCCTAGATCAGATTCACGATTGAAAAACCAGTAATGATGATGTATCGAACATTGATCAATTTCATAAGCTGCTCAGCTTCCATAGCTGCAATCCGACTAACTAGCCTTTCTACATAGAAGCAAGGGTGTTAAAAGGCAAAAATATTAAATTTACTATCATGTGAAATTATATTGTAAAGTCAGTACAATGTTTCTCTTAGCGAGAAGGCAGAGGCTAGTTTCTGAAAAATACTCGTGCCTGTAATATACACATTTTGCAGTAATCAGCACTGTATGGGTAATAGTGATGCACGTCATCACTTTGTCATAATATGTTTTCATCCTATAATCTTAAATTGCCACCGTTACAACGAATACTCTTCAGGTGCCCGACTGCCAGCAACTATTTTCCCGTTCGAGGCATAGAAACAAGGCGACACTGGTATGTGCTTAAAGTACCTCACTTTCTCTATATACGAAGCTCTGAGTTGGCGTGTAGACTTTCTGTCGCGGGACTTAAAGCTGTGATTCTACAATACAAAAGTTAGTAAAGGGCAGTGTACAAGATTTTCATATAATAAATTAAAATACGTTAAAATGAAGCTAGTCACTTTTGAAGCCTTCTTTTCTTTTACAAACTTACCAGGAACACAATGAAACGTATTTTAAAAACATACTTTTTAAAGGTATGCACACTAAATACTGTAGTATATAACATAACAGAAATTGTTTGGGTAATATAATGTTATCTTCGCTGAGAATATTTTGATACTTTCCTGACTGTCGTATGATTTCGTGTTCAGACTTAATCTTTGTTTGATCTTGATTTAAACTTTGTTTGTCAGAGCTCATCAACAATAGCTCCCATGTCGAAGAAACGTTAGTCCTGTCTACAATAAATACTGCAACAGTAATCTTTGCCGAAATGTTGGGGAAAATGTGTTCAGCTATATGTACCAGCGTTACAAGTTTAATTATGATGTAATTGAATTATTTACAAAAACTTTAATGGTTTATAAACTTACATCACAAACGAAAGAAATTACATGCCGTACCTAAATAGCGCATTGATTATTGCGAACACTGCCGTATCTTCACTTCTAAGTTGTATTCGCATCTTCTGCAATACACAACACTGTGCACAAAAACCACTCATCTGCAATAGTTGATAACAATCTAAATTACTATACTACATAAATTTACAAAATAGTGAAGTAGCAGTATATTTGTCTATCTGCGAACTTTGTGAAAGTGCACTTATAGACTGTGCGATTTTTCAGCTATACAAATGATAAATAACAATAGCATATGTCACTGAACAAAATATCGGCCTAACAGTCTATTTAGAGACTACCGTATTGTTAGATTTACTGAAAATATCACTGGAAATTGAAGGCACCACATCTTGTGTTGTTCAACGAATTCACACGCACATTTTATTCACGCTGATACACCAATTACCAGTGATAATAACCGCATAATATGGAGTATGTACCAGAGTGTCTACAGAGAACCCTGTTTGAAATTAACACAACTCATTCTCAGTATGATTGAAGGAGGCATTATTTAGACACAAGAGGTCAGAAAGCTCCTATCATCAGCACTGGGAAACACCCTCAGTACTCTGTAAAATGGACATTGCCTTAGAGGTACTTAGAGATTATGACTAGGTCAGTAACATATTCCTCTAGGTTAGCGTCTCGTTTTGTTCATGTTCCCTTCGATTGAAGTCGGTTGATGCATGTCTTGTGCCACTACTTCCAAAATGAGTATTTTGTTGTTCCAGGCTTGACCGAGACTGTCCGTTCGAAGATATACCAACCTTATCATCAGACTGCAGTTGCGTTTGCAAAGAGCAAATAAGTGGTTTGGAGTAGATATGCAAGTTTGTTCGAATCAATATACATCACACCAATTAGCCGAGAATCCAGAGTAAGCTCAAAATGAATGAGAACAATATAAATCTTAAATGTGAGCGGCTGGGTCCAGATTACCTTGAAGAAAAGGTATTTGGCAGATTTCGTAGCAGTGTTCCAGTTTCCGCAAAGTGATTAGAGAGGATTACGGTAGTCTATTTCTTGGCATAAACAAGAAGCAGAAAGACTTGTGGGTGAATATATGTGTTTACACCTTCTCTCAAAGCTTTTTATGCATTTATTAAAGGGTTGCTGAATGAAGTTGCTTGTTCCTAGTAAAATAATATTTTTAAGAAGCACTGACTGCAGTGAGCCCCAAGGTGAAGAGAGTCTAGTTCAATAAGACTTAGTATTTGAACAAGTCTCTTTCGTGTTGTTATGGAGAAGATATATATTGGTAAGGGAGGTCCGATTTGGACCTCCCTTTTACTGCCAAACACAAGGACAAAGGTCATTCACCAATTAAAAATAATGCACATAACAAGCCATTCAAAAATTTAAAAATGTTCTAGAATGCAACTCCGTTCAACAACACTTGGTGCCTTTTCTCAAAAGAGATGTCAGAGAGGTGTAGTTGGCCACCCACCATGAGCAAGAAACCTACCTCAATTAAAAGTTGTGACTACTTTTGCTTAAGGACTGCAATCCACCATATTTAGATGATGGAATTATACAGCATAAAGTATATGAAAGCTTTTGATAATGGTCATCAGAGCCTGTACCTCTAGACTGGAAAGGTTATGTGACTGAGGCACAGCTGCGTCTAACATTGTATTCAAAACTTAGGACAATGCAGTAACTCGATGTACATTCTTCAAACTGAAAAGAAAGAAATAAAGTTAATGTAACAAGAAGTCATCTGCAGTAGTTTTCAGCACAATTTCTTTACATTCCTCTTACAGTGTAGTGACCACGGTTGTAGACTGAGGCCACAATTCCTCTAGGCCCATAAACCATGAAATTCAATGTCAACACAGAGGATGCTTGGTCAAGTAAGCTGATATAAGACCACAAGATGTATAATCTGCTAAGTTTTATTCAGAGGATACATATTGTGACCAAGGAGAAATCAACACCTGTAGATTGGCGACCAAATTTGCTCTCAGGCTAACATACTACGCAAAGCTTAAGGTTAGGAAGCGAAATCGTTGTCAAATTAATACTTCGATTTCACGTACAAGAGACCATTCAGAATTTCACTCGAATTTTAAACTTTTGTGTATATACGAAAGCAACATAATCCTTTTCCGAGCTAATAAGATCCATGCAGCTGGTACAAGACCGCAGATTTTCTGAAACGATGAAACAGTCAACCAAGCTATTGTCACAGGACAACTCTTCTTCAATTTCAACACCGGATTATCTATACTTGTTGCTGGTCTTCTTGAGCCTATTCTTGTAGTTTCTGCCCGAGATGTAGATATGGTGGCCATTAATATGCCCCAATAGTTATTTGATCCACATGCATAACGGCGAGCAACCCTTTTTACAGCAAAAGGGAAATTGCTTAGCTCATAGTCTGCGAGTTTAATACGCTCCATTCCATTATGGAACCAACACCAGCTGATCCATCGATTCATGTGGTCATCTGCACTGGTGAAACTTTACTTCTGCCTGAATCGCATGGAAACTTTACTCGTCAGATTAGACGATGTCCTTTTGTGTTGAGTGTCCGTGTTCGAGAACCAAAATGAGACACGTGGTTCTTTGTCGCATAGTAACACTGGTACTGTAGAAGTTAGATGCAGATGTCTATATCATGCAAGGTACATTAGACAGTTTTCACGCTGATGTGCGTAGAGCCCCAGCATTTATTTCCAATGTCATTTATTGCAATTTCTCACGAAAGCCTACACTGGTTACCATCTTCTCGAGTCATTCAACGGCCACACTGCAGTCATTCGTTTTATTTTTCGCCGGAATTCTTATAGTAGAAATGGACGAACCTGAAGATGCAAATTTTGTGTATATCGCTGAAACGTTATGACTCGATTCACGAGCTCTTACTATAAAACCGGCAATGTGGCTTGAATCATGGTAGCCTTCGACCCTAACGCGCAAGCAGCTCTGTGAGATTCGCCGCCACCATATCTCATCACTGCTCAAGCTTTGGGTGAGATTGGTACAGCAGCCACCAGGACGCCTTGACATCTCAATGGAATCGTTGGAAATTCCCGATTAGGGCAGGCAAGCCCTCCTTCGCCTGGCCATTCTCCAGTTACTTCCAGCGACCACAGACGTACGTCACTTTATATACGTACTTGGCGGACGAAACATTTTACATGCAAGAATGTTTCCTATGTCGTTCGCAGATGCTTTTATAACTCAGTTTTCCATCTATAATAGTATAAAACAGTTTGAGTTTAAGTACGGAACCTAAGGTTGCCTAAATAATCGTGATGTAATTTAGAAAGATGCAAAAATATTTTTTTTTTAAAACCTAGCTTGATTGACGTAAAAAACAGATCTTCCCTCTTAATAAAAGGAGCTCCCCTTGATACTATCAAACCTTAGAAATAACTATTGACTGACGATTCAATCATACATTTTCTATAAACTAAACTATTAAATTAAAATCTTCAGTGAACAACAGTGCTACACACAAAATTAGAGAGGGTATTAAAATTAATCGTTTGGAGATCATTTCCATTGTTTAACTTATATCGTCAGCTTGAGTAAATCATCCATGCCAATGCAGAATTTCTGTATGTTAAAATTAATTTTAATATTTAAACCACCTCTGGTTGCTTGAATCTTCATATTAAAAATTTAAGCATTATCTTACAGTCCCTTAGTGACAGATGTACTACGAAAAACTCGCAGGCCAGTTTACAGCGACCTGCATTTAGTGGTGATATGACACTTTATGCGTGTATTACTTTCACCCTTATCACACCTGCCTTCTATGCCTTTAAATAACTCCAAACAGGGGAATGCCTTAATGTGAATTTTTTTGGTGGCAGCCAAACACATATTTTACTTCAGAAGTTTATGCAATCGCCACGGAAATGTTACTTCACTAACCAACCCCTTCACCCACCTCCTGAGTCTGGAGCGAAAAAAAAATACAAAAAAAAAAAGCGCGCTCAGTTTAGAGCCATGAAATCAACGTAAACGTAACTATGAATTTTGTTTTTGTGATAAAATTATAGCTTATTAAGGAGATATAGAAGAAACTGTAAACTTGCTCCCTATATTGTGAAATAATTATTTAACTCTACAATCTTCGTCATCAGAATTGCTATTATAAAATCGCCGATTAACACAAGTAAAAACCAAAACCATTTTAAAATGTTCTCATAAGAGTTTGTCTGATCATCAAAATTATAAACTTGGTTGCTCTAAATTGTAAACGAGAATGATAAATAATTTTAATAGAAGTAAGAACAATGTTCCTTCATACTGGACGTTTCCATATTTTTTTAAATAACGGCATTATTTTTCTAAGGAAATTTTAAAATGCCAAGACCTAAATTACATTTGTTATTTGCCTTTTATTATACTAATACATATCCCGTTAAATATAAATTCATATATAAAACTAAACCTAATAAGAAAAATTTAGAAACTAAATAAAATGTCACAAGAATTTTTTTTTTTACGAATTTCTTTATTTAAATCATATTACGGCAAAAGGTTTTCATAAAAAAAAAACATTAGTAGCAGAGAATATATTACAAAACTTAATTGACTTTAATAACACATATTCAATTAAGAACAGAGTGCGAGTAGGAAAAGTTAATGAAACGCACAAAAGAAAAAAAGTTACCAAATCAAAAGCATCGTGCAACGTAATCAGCGATTTCCTATCGGTTAGCAAAGAAAAGATTGGCAGAAAAATTTCCTCGTAATCTAGATTATAAAAATTGAATTTTAGGTCATATCATTGATATCTGAACCAGAATCGCTTTTTCTTGGAATTTTAATATACGACACGAATGATTCATTGCATGGGCTATAGAGAAAACCCATTCATCCAATAATATTACTTCCTTTATCGGTGCTCAACTTCTCAGATGAAATTTGCAGCAGATAACGCAGACTTCTCGCTACAAAGTATCAATAGTACCCTTCTTAAACCCTGACAAAGTTTTACAAGTAGTTTTAGGTACGTTAAAACGACAGTGCCATAATTGAAATCACAATATTACAAACTTCTTAATTATACGAACAGAACATGTCACTGTGCCTGGAATATAAAGATAATAAATATTTGTTGTATTTTACTGATAACTTACACACATAATTAACACCGTAAACAAAACCTAACTGTTACCGACCATTATAATTTCTAATCACTTTTTTATGACATGTTTTGTAAACTTTATGTTTTTTTTTTGTATCAGGATAGCCAACATTACAAATATATTATTTTAATTTTTGCACTGAAGCTCGCAGGTAAACATTGGTGTGATCAGGCATAACTATTATTTGCATCGTGCGTAAGAACATTAGAAGATAATTATGAATTGTGTGCAGATCTCTAAATTTTAGTAAACGGTGGGTAATGCAAAATGCATATTGTAAATCAGCGATCTTCAACTCGCGGCCTTCGGGCAGCTTGAGGTCCATCGAGGTATGTCTTGCATTTAGCGGACAATTTCTACATCAAGCAGGTATTACTTCTGTATAAAATTTCTGCCATGTCCGTAGTGGACTGTAAACATAAATGAAACAATCTATTGAATTCTTTGGCTGAAACGTCGATTTTCTCTCACTAAAACTACCCCTACCCCTTTCTTCTCCAACGCTTCTACCTAATGTCCACCCTTAGGTTTTATATTTTTTATCAAAGAATGACTACTCACTAAACTCAAAAATATTTTAAAAGCAAGTTACACTGAAGAGGCAAATAACAGGTACACCTGCCTAATATCGTGTAGGGCCCCCCGAGCACGCAGAAGTGCCGCAAGACGACGTGGCATGGACTCAACTAATGTCTGAAGGTATGCAGGAGGCAATTCACAACATGAATCCTGCAGGGCAGTCCACAAATCCAATCTGCGCCAATTTGAGAAAGGGTTGCACGTCTGTCACGTTTAATGATTCTCGTCAGGCGTCGTTTGTCCCGTTCTTTCACGATCTTTTTCCGGCTACAGCGATGTCGAAGATGTGATGTTTTACCGGATTTCAGATATTCACAGTACACTCGTGAAATGATCTTACGCGAACATCCAAATGTTATCGCTATCTCGGAGATGATATGTCCCATCTCTCGTACGCCAACTATAACACCACGTTCAAACTCACTTAAATCTTGATAACATGCCATTGTAGCAGCAGTAACTGATCTAGCTGCCGACCGCATCGCGTTACTCTGATTGGTTCCATACCTCTGTTATTTGCATACGCACGCCTATACCAGGTTTTTTTTTTTGGCTCTTCAGTGTATTTTGTAGATGCGTCGTTTTATTTTGTACATTGTTTTAAGAAAATTTTGTAATTTTTTTTTAATGGGACTTTCTTTTGTACCATTAATTCTTTAATCGTCACAAATTAAATTTAATACTTTGAAAAATATCGGTTGGAGATAAAAAAATATGTTAATTAAAAACGTGTTTTATTAGTAGTGAGTGGCATTAATTTTTATTTAATATGTCACCTTGAGAACTTACATATACAAATATTTATGAGAGAGTCATTATTAGATTATAGTGATGTACAATGCGGACCGCAAACTACGAAAGAGTATAATTTTTAATTAACAAAGGTTGAAGACCGCTGCCATAAATGTTTCAAATTTCTGCACCTCAGCCGCACCAAAAGCGATCGTCTCGTGTTCACGGTAATAGGGCTGGCCACTCAGCCCGTGTTTCCTCTGCAACCCTCTCCCCCCGCGGACATCCATCCCTATCAAGTGACTCTAATGGTTCGGGAAACTGCCAGCTGCCGGAAGCCACAGAACGTTTTCCAGCCAGTACGACATGGCTCCCGCAGCATGGCATGAGTTCGAAACACCGCGGTACATCTAACTTGGTGTAACTATGAGAAGTTGTTTAAAGCTAGTCCTAGTCGTGACTTCCATTGCAAAAAAACATGGCACAAATTGATAATAGCTGAATATAGAAGCCAAGCATGGAATTTTTCAGTTTACTATGAGAACCGAAATGTTAATTCCCAATATTATTTACAGGTGTCACGGGCATAGATTACGTGTAGACATTCCTTCTCTCTGAAGGATGTAATTATTTTGTATTGAATTACTTTTTCAGATACCCTCTTTGCTATAATGGAGACGAAAAAAGAGTTTTAGGTGCTTTCGAGGCTTGTTTAGGCCTACCACGCCCAGACTAGCCTGTTGTCAAGTTCCTTGTCAGTTCAACGCTTCACGATGTAAAGTCTGTTCACGGTTTCTTCACACTTTTTGAATCAAACCCTTAAAAATAACCCAATGGGTGACGTGTTCAATTTTTTCCTAAATATTCCATGCACCACAAGTTTATATACTTTGTTAAAGTCAAACTATAATATTTTTTGCTTGAATAGAAGTTTTACATGTATTTTATCTATAAATTTAAACATTTCATTTATAACTAATGCGAATAAAAACGCGGAGAAAACAGGTGTTTTTTTTAATGACTAATAAGAAATAGTTCTCATGCCAGATGACATTGAACTTAGTGCGCACGAATGCGGTGGGTTGTCCCTCTGGTGTAATTTTCTAGATTTAGTTAAGCTTTGTTCGCACGATGCGGACGAATAGGCAGAAAGCAAACCTAGTAGGGGTACAGAAAAGTAAGAAGTGACCGCGAATGGATAACAAGAGGACACGCGTTTCCTTCGCGGCAGTCTGAAATATCCGGGGGAGTATAAATAGCCAATCAGGACGCCCTCTGGAACAGTCCACTACTCCGAAGACCAGGTGAGGAAAGGCGTCTATTTCAGGTACATTCCCAGCCTCGTGCCATATCCGGTTACTGGGACTGCGGGTTTTGCCGATCCGAGGACGTTGCGTGCTGCCCATAGTGGGCGCAACTAGCCTCCTGATCGCTCAACGCCAGCTTGGGCGGCACGGGCAAGCTCCGACTAACTGCCATCAAGCATAAATATTGTAGAACAAATATCCAGCTTCTGCGGCAATATGTTCGGCTACCAAGTGTGAAATCCTTTTAAAAAAAAATCCCTACCCGGCCTTCAAACAGCGTGGTTCCACGCAAAATGTTTTAATCTACTCTTTTCCGATTTACTTAATTTGTTTTATTTCGTAACGGTTTTGCGATAATAAACCCGCTAAGTTCGTATTTCAATGTGCTAAAATTCTACACGCTTCACCGAGCTTAAAGCCGACCCGGCCTCTTAAAGCTGACCCGGCCTTGACGTAACGTGGAACATAACCTCTTGATGGCAGTCCATTTTTTTTTCCAAACTCATAAAATCGTTTTGATCCCCGGGCTTATTTTATGTTACAACATTCAAATCACAAAAAAATATTTTAATATCGTTTATTGTATTTCAAAAGCATACGTATGTTGTGCACATGTGTCAATTTCACGGGCTATATTCAATTATATTACTGAATTCTTGATGACTGTAATTCACACTACTTTACGAGTAAGAGGCTGATCGGGATGCCTATTCCTCGTGAGCTATCTGAACTATGGCATCCTTGGAGCGTGATGATGATGAAGGGGGCAGAGGGTCTGAGAAATTCCTTGAATTCATAGCGAGGCAACATATATTCCCACTCCTGATCCGCGTGGTAACATCTCAATAGCTCCTACGAAGCTGACAGTATCCCGGGTTCCCTAACTACCTGCAGCTGTGAAACAGAATTCGTTTATCACTTGATAGTTCTTCTGTTGCACTGCGAGCATTTTTCGGCCACTCACAATACTACATTTTAATAAATGGGGCTAAAAAATTCCTCTTATGATCTGAATTTTTTTTTGTTATACATGGTATTACTTATTGATGAAATATCAGTAATATAATTGAATATATATCATGCAATTGACACATGTGCACAACCTACGTATGCTTTTGAAATAAAATAAACGATATTAAAGTAATTGGTAGGGTGTAACATGAAATAAGCCCGGGGATCAAGAATAGTGAAAGTAGGGTAACTTTGTCGGCTGTCCGTCCAGTGATTAGAGGCCTTCTTGACAACCACTTCTGTCCTAATTTAAAAGACCGTGACACGACAGCAACCTTAAAAACCTCTATATCGATGCCTCTTTCTTCTCGGTTTCAAATGTACGTAAATACGCCCGAGTCAGTGATTTCACAACAGGTTGCTTCATTTCTTGATCCCCTTATAAGGACTTGCGCGCTGAAGATGAGACCACAGCAGTTGTGATCCGACAATATGTTTGCCAGATTGTGACCGAGTTTTCCACACATACAATGGAAGACCAGCTTAGTGAACAATCAGGTGATAGAGATTCGAATTTTGACCTTATATTTGCTACACCCAAACAGAGATCGGATGGCACTTCTCAGTTTGAATATTACCTCAGTGAACCTCAGGTTGGTCACCACGCAGACCCTCCTGAATGGTGAAAAGTGCGCTATAAGCCCTACTCCGTGTTACCTCTTTTAGCAAATATATATTTGGGATGTCCAGCATCTTGCACTAGATCAGAGAGAACCTTTTCGACTGCAGGCAACATAGTTACTTCTAAACGTAGTTCTCTGTGCCCAAATAACGGTAATTTACTTGTATTTTTACGCATTAACCGAGCTTTCCTAAACCCCAAAATTGGTGATCTCAGTAATTTCCTTCTTTATCATTTTTGTTAAAACAAATGTGTAACATACTTTTTGTTTGTTTGTTTAGAGATAGTTGAGAAAATGCCACCGAATCTTTGAAACAGACTCCTCCGTTGGTTTGAATGGCTATTCGCCAATTATGCGTTATTTTAATTAAAACCAGACTTTACGGTGTATTTGTAAGATTCATTGGAGTTCCTATTACGTTCATGTGAATAAACGACTAAACGAATAAAGAATGAGTAACATATACGTATTCAAACTCGTTTATGGGTACATGCCTGTTTCCCATAAATAAATTCACCGATGTTCACATGTACAAATATGTAGGAAATAGATATACACAAATTAATTTACATTTGTATTAATGTGCGATTTACAGTATAAACCATACTAGCCATAACATATGGTACAATATATTTTCATTTACAATAGAACTGTTCAGGTAGAATATACATTTCATGGTAACTAGTATGCATTCGTGTTCTTCGATCACACAATACATTTTACACAATTGCACGGAACGGGTATATGTGAGCTGGTACCCGGGTACCCGCTTATTTGTACTCGAGTACCCGGGTATTACCCGAAGACACCGGGTAGTGCTCTGGTACCCGGGTACCCGAATACAATTGTACCACTAGGCCTACTCAGCATACGTCAAAGCCCTACAAAATCGACGCGATTGAAAATCACGTGGTTACAAAACTGTTCGGTTTACGAACAGACTCCTGTGTTGCAAGACAAAAGGTGGAGAAGTCTTACATCGTGTGGAACTTCAATATTCAGGAAGGGCTGGCGACAGTTTCTGGCGGGAATACGGGGCCAGTCGAGTGGCTGACGAATCTAAACATTTGGTTTCATACGTACATATGTCGCGGGGGCAGCCTCGCCTTACCAACACTTGTGCGGCATCTCTTCCTCTCTGCATTAGGGTACGTACAATCTTGGACATTAGTGCTCATATTACTCCCCTCTCGAAATAGCAGATGCTGTATGCAAACGTAAGTCGCTAAATAGAGGCGTTGCTATAACAAGCACGTTTCATTAGGAACGTTTCATTAGATGTGAGGAATTGAACTTTCCCCAAACTGACATTTTACTATGCGGATACCACTTAAAAGTAAGGTATAACCTTAGTCAACGTGGTTTATTGCCAGTCATAAGTATTCAATAGCCGGTGATCCAACAACCAAATAGTGCATGTAATGATATTGTAAAGGATGCATCACTTGACAGTTGTCTACTACGCGTGCAGTGGTGTGGACGGAGTGTCTGGTGTGTTTTTCTTGCACCAGAGAGCGAAAATGGGTCCACAATGTAAATAAACAACAGAATAAGAGATATAAATTATCATATCATTGCACTGCTAGAAGAAAATTACACTGTCAAATCGTAGACATAGTTGGAAGAAGTCCAACTGTACAGAGTATTATCAAGCAAAAAAAAGATAACAAGGATTTAACAAACATGAATTACTTGGTCGTCCTTTTAAAATTACTACCGAATGGAAGAAAATGCTATTTAGATTCACGATGGAAAACCCCAAAGGAACCTCAGAAATAACAGCTCACTTACAGACACACTTTAAGTAATAGGTCCTCTCAACAACTATTGGTAGGGTTTTTAACCGAACAGGACACAAAGCTAGGGTACCTGGAAAGAATGCATATATAAATAAAGCTAAACCAAAGGATAATAAATTTACTCACGACTATACAAAGGAACCGACTTCTGGGACAAAATTGTTTCATAGATGAAAGTAACTTCAACATATTCCAAAATGATGGTAGTGTGTTAGTGTGGAGAAGGACAAAAACGGAACTAGAATCTCAGAACCTCCATTCAAGCTACTGTGAAATGTGGTTGTGGTGAAGTTATGATCTAAGGGTCGCTTCTTCAATTAGAAAAAAAAACTATTCAATTGTGTTCAAGTAAAATTTGGCCGAATAGCATACAGTGAAATACAATGCCATAAATGTATGACACCCAGAGTTCTAAATGACGAAAACGAGCGAGTGTTTGTCTGATACGCAGTGTAACTCTCTAATCTCTGTCAAACTACTGATTACTTTAGTTATTAAATGCTACTGATTTCATGGACTAGCGGTTCCAAATAATGCATTGTACAAGCACGATGTGTTTCGTTCTTTCCTAAATAAGTCATGTCCCACAAGCGTTTATACTTCTGTTAACATGGAAGATACGTATTTTGGTATAAATGGAACCTTTTTTTATCGTACCTATTAATCATGATATTTTATTTATAATTAATATAAACAAAAGAGAGAGAGAAAGTAGGTATGTTGGTAATACTTAGTAAGAAATAGTTCTCATGCAAAATATAATTAAACTGAGTTCTAATATATGCGGTGCGTTGACCCTTTGGTACATTTTTCTAGACTTGGTTAAGCATCGTTTGCATGAGGCGGAGGAATAGCCTTATAGAAGAACTTAAGCAGGACTTCAGAAAAGTTGTAGGTAACCATGAATGGAATTTAAAATATCACTTCGTCTCTTTTTCTGAGACTGCCAATCAGACTCCAGACTCCGTCTATTTTATGGCGGTGTGATAAAGGCTTGCGTCTTACAACGCCGTCACCACATTCGGAAAATATTTCAGTTGTACCACGTCTCAGGCCACGAAGAGGGCCCCAAAAATGTGGATAGTTTCCGAAGAACATTTCTTCAAAGATATGACTACATAACTGTTATGCAATCAATTTTCATAGAAGCAGCAACCAAACATCTGAGCTAATGTTAGAATAACCCGTTAATTAATTACTGCTGTATTTGCTGCGGCAACAAATTCCAGTATATCTGCGGTTCTGTTACGAGAACAACAGGCTCTATTGTTGGAAAAGGATGCTCTGCTTTTGTTTTTGAAAATAAAACTTCACATAACCGTGACAGAAGTCTGTGTTGATAGAGCGTGTTCGCAGTTATTCGAGCAGTTTTGAAATGCACATTTAAAAAACAGTCCCTTCTTTCAAATGCAAGCATTTGAACGAGTACACTCGCTGGCACGCTTCCCGTAATATGGCGTAACATATAAAAATCCGCTGCATATAATTAACATCATAAAAAACGCATGGCATTTGAATTTGTTCTCATCAAATTTAATGAAGCTAATTACCACTTTGAACGAACGTGTATAATGTGTGGTCGTCACATCCTCCTGCATAGACGATAAACAAGAATTACTATCTTTAAACGTTGCAGTGGAGTGGAGATATATGGGTGGCTCTTAACATCGAGGTCTTGAGAGCCGATGAGGGTGAAGTGAGGAGAGTATGGAGCAGCGCCGGAATGCAGGGGGAGGGGGGGGACGGAAGATCCTCGAGAAAATCCGCCGACCAGCGGCATCGTCCGACACAATTACCACACGTGAAAATCCGAGAGCGACAGCGCCGGGAATTGAACCCGGATCGCCTATGTAGGAGGCATGTAGTCTAAACACTGCACCATCGCGGCCTCGTTAAACGTTGCAACAGTTGAGCGACTCCATTGGTCGGAAACTGACAGAACTGTACGCATCCAGTGAGTGGCAACTCCGCTACGGCAATGCACCCACCCATCCAACGCAACTTGTACGGGAGTTTCAATCAAGCGCAAAATTTATCATGTCCGGTAGCCATCATGTTTCACAGATCTTGCACCCTTCGACTTTTTAATTTTCCTAAAAATCATGTCTCTCTGGAAAGGAAGAAGATTTCAAGACGTTTGATGTGAGTGGCTTCAGAAGGAGACTGATTTGAAGGAAATTAAATGCCAAGTCTGTAAGTGTTGTACATTCTTTTTGTACTAGCCCAAGTCCTGATGCTTTTATCACACCTCTTGTAGTAAGAACAACACACACAACCCTTCATCAAGAGTTTGGAAGGTTGCGGTTGTAGATTAGTGAGACTACTCGCCTTACGAGGTTAACTGGGTTCGATTCGTGGCGGACGTCACCGTTGGCCGTCGGGTTTTCTCGGGATACTTCAGTTTCCATCGCCCTTACGTTCCGCCGCTGCTCCATCTTCAAGTCACGTCACCCTCACCGGCCCTCAGGACCTTGTGGTTAAGCCTCGGCGGAAACCCCTCGGTCAATTGCACCGAGAGGTAGTGAGAGACGGTGCGTGCGTGTGCTCACGGCATCGCTGGTGCTTGCGCTTGTTGAAGCTGCGCAGGGCGGCGACGAGCCAGCAGCTGAGGTAGGCGAGGATGCAGCAGGGCAGCAGCTTGACGACGACGCTGTACGTCCAGAAGTTGGCGGTGTAGAGGAGCTGGTCGGCGCGGCGCGCGACGCGGCTCAGCGCCACGTGGTACAGCACCACCACCTCGCTGTCCTCCACGATGCGCGTCTCGCGGACCTCGAACACGAAGAAGGACGGGCTGCACGCGAGCACGGGCAGCGTGTAGCTCACGAGGATGGCGAGGCGGCAGCGCGCGTCCGAGCACAGCACCGCGTTCTCGTGCGGGAACCTGCGCACACGCGCCCTCGTTCATTCCTCCCGCACACTCACACAAGCCACTCTTACTAACTCCTACGGCCATATGCACAGTTGGTTAGTATTACAGTCAACACATCGACTACGTGTCATTTTGCCTAAAATAAAAAAAACTACTTTTGACAAAATACTTTTTAAACAAAACTACTTTAGGCAAAATTACTTTAGGCAGATATATTGTCTAAAAAATATAGCAGGGAATCAGAAATGTACGTAAAATATGAATTTGGTTATATTTAGAAAACTACTTTGGGAAAAATAACTTTTAGGTAAAATTACATTTAAGGGAAGTCAACTTTTAGGCATAACTACTTTGGGCAAAAGGATGCACTACTAAAGTATACGTTCCAACTGAAAAGNTCGGGACGGAGAGCATTAATTTTGGAAGGTGATTCCTTACGAGAAACAAAGCAGAAATGTATTTGGGCATTTGTTGATAATGCGAGAATTGTGGTCGCCACGCGCCACTGAAAAGCGTATTTCAGATTACACTTCGTTAAATATTACCTAAAGCATTTGACTTTAAGGATCACAATTTCGAACAGTGTTACAAGGAAGGGAGACTTTCAACCTTTTATGAGTGTGGTGGTAATATCAACCCCCCCCCCCTTCGTTTCGTACTTGGGATTCATCGCCCTGTTATCGCCGTTACTTTCGAAACACTGAGATGCAATGCACATTTGCATACGGTATTGTAATGAGAATGTAAAAAGGCAACAAAAAAAATTTCGTCTTGTCGGCGCTCGCTAAGGCTAACCGTTTTCGCGATATCAACATTTGTGTGTTTAAGGGTGTGCGTAAGAATATCTGAGGGGTATGCAAAATTACATCCAGTGTATCATACGAATTTGACGTTGGCCACACGTAGGTACACGCAGGCATGATTTCAGGCTGTACGTTACGTATTTATTACCAACCATATTATTAACCAGGCAGTATGTTTTAGATGAGCCATGTTCTCGGTGTCAAATGACAGCTCTTTCCTGCTGTGGTAACTGATGATTGATATTCATTCCAAATCAGTAACGAGGTATGTCCATGCCTGCTTGTACCTACGTGTGGACAATGCCAGATTCTTATGCTACACAGTATAGCAGTTTGCATACCTCTCAGGAATACTTACACAAACCTTTAAACACACAAATGCTGATATCGCGAAAACGGTTAGTCTTAGCGAGTGCCGACATGACAACATTTTTTGTTGATTTTCACATTCTCATTAGCATAGTGTATGTAAACGTACATTACATCTCAGTGTTTCAAAAGTAACGGCCAAAACAGCTATGCATATTATACGTAAGCCTTTATAAGAGGCTTAAGCACGTACGTTTTTTTGAACATGAACCCATGAACGAAAAATACTCTGCTAAATGACAATAAAAATAAAACAAAATTACAAAATAATGTCGCGTGAAATAGCGTTATTGACGTGCATGTCATCACCAAAACAATTTAGTTTCCACAAATGTTTTTTTTGTCGGTTTACCAATCCAGTTGTCCGGCATTTCAACCTGGGCCACTAGAAGAGTTGCTTGATGAGGTGACCACAAACATGATTGCAAATATCGTACCTATGTAACATGCTATATTATCACCTTACATTATACGTCACGTGTAAAACATTTTTTACAGTTCTCAATATGAACGCTTTTAACGTAAAATCATTAATGCATAATGATATTTAAAATATTACGTTTCATAATTTGGCAAAATAATATAATTACATGGAGTAAATGCTTTTCAGGATAGCGTTACGCATTATGGCAATAAAACCGTGTAAGAAATGAAGTAAAAATTTTGTAGTACGAAAAGTATCCCGGAATAATAATGTGTTTGCTGTCTATCACATGAATATAAAAAAATGCAAATATTTTAAAGTAATTTATTGGAGAAATCAAGGAGACGAAAATCGCCGGAAAAAGAGTATAATCATTGCCGATCTTTGCATGATTTACATTACTGGCAATGGCATTGGAAAAAGAATTGCTCTGCGCGGTACAGATATTTGTACGCTGCAGATGTTACAGTCAGTCTTTTTTGGATTTTAAATTATTGGATACTGAATAAAAGTGACAAAGTAGTAACTACAAACGCTAGCAGTTAGGTTATAAAAATGCTCTTCAGATGAGTAATGTTCAGAACTTAAGAACTCAGCAAACTGTAAAACCTTTTTAGAGACAAATAATTGCTAATCTGTATCCTTGTAGATTAAAAACTACATCTCGCATATCCTGCTCCTAAATAGGGAAAAATTAACAAATTTAAAAAACTGAAGTAATAAATACCAACTAGGAAAATTAACTAAATGTAAACTTAATCATCCTTAATTACTTATGGCTTACAGCAGTGCAGTTTAAGCTATGATGTTACGTAACTAATTTTTCGATTTGATTGCCATATATTATTGAATGTATTCGTAAACTAGCGCTTAATAACCCTGAAATATATTATAGTATGAAGAATGGTTCACCAAATAATGCAGTTTGAATTGAAATGTAATTAATTAAAACACATGATAAGAAAATAACTGAATTCTAATTTAATGTATGGGTCCGTTTTCCCCCGAGAGTTATGTAGGTACGTCAAGTATTATGGCAAGAGTTGAAATTTTCTTTGAGATATGTTGTAACAAGAGGAATGTTACAACAAGAGGAGCGATCTATTATCTTCGCTGTTTCGTCACACTTTTTGAATCAAAGCTTTGAAGAATTACCCCATGTATGGCGTGTTTCGTTGTTTCCCAAATATGTCATAATCACAAGCGTTTTTACTTTTTTTTTTACATAAAGTACTTAACTTTTGGTTAAATTGATGTTTAATTATATTTAATCTATAAATTATATTTAATTTATAATTAATATGCATAAAGCCAGAGAGAAAATAGATATGTTGGTAATGTCTAGTAGGAAATAACGCAAAACATTATGTAACTGGGCGCGCATGAATGTGGTGCTTTGTCCCTTTCGTAAATGTTTCTAGACTTGGTTAAGGTTTTTTACGATGAGGTGGAGGAATCTCATGAAAATAAAAAATTAGCAGGGGTTCAGAATATTCGGAAGTTGCCGTGAATGGATAATATCTAGATTGAGGTATGTATGTGTATGCAGGGTTCGCTCTACTCAGTTTGGGAAGCTCAATACTTTTAGTTTGGCAACTAAATTTTTTCGCCACTAGGTAAGCGCTAGTATCGCATGTGTACTGGCGTTCTCTATTTCCAACGTTACAAAACAAAATAATTGGAGTAATCAGAAATCAAATATAAAATAACTTCCTAAATAAGTAACATATTTCTTTTTTAATGTTCGCGTAGCTTAAAATTTAACATTAAAGTGATCTCTTTGGACCACTGCGCACCTAGCGGCGGAAATTTCCCGTGTGCCAAACTCCCGCATAAAAAAAAAACACGTCTTGTTGCTAATCTGAGTGGAATATACCGTAGTAGGAGCGACGGGTTGTGTTACCTGATGGCGATGTACTTCCAGACGGCGAGCGCCTGCGTGAGGCAGATGGAGATGGTGTGCATGATCTGCGAGAAGTGGCCGTGGAAGAGGATGAAGACGGCCCAGGAGTAGGGGAAGTCGTCTCGCTCGGGCAGCACGAGGTAGGTGTAGCAGGCGAAGGGCACGTACTCCACCATGACGAGGATGTCTGCGATGGCAAGCCACGTCAGCAGGCGGTTGATAGGCACCTTCACCGGGTAACACACACACCTTAGAAATACAACATTTACATCTCTCAGATTAGAGGTGAGTTTGAAGAAGTGGGTGGTTCTCGAGGCTCTCGCCTACCTGGATCACAACCGCCCCCCCCCCACTTCCAACACAGAGAGGCACAGGAGCGATACGGGTGACACTGCCTCGCGCATCGAGTACGCCATCGCCCCTAAGCGCGAGGCTCGGAACTGGCGTGCAATGTTCTCGTCGCAGTGCGTGTACCTACTGTATGGGACTTTCAGCGGTGACCCTATTGTTTACTGGTGGAAAATCTGTGAGAAGGTTAAGTGCAGGGCCCTTGTGATAGTGTTTTATGTGTCATGGCGCGTATGTTTTGAAATACGGCGCGTTGAGAAAGCCGCTGCCGCTTTTTTTTTTTTAGCCATTTTTGAGTACTCAAAAATGGTATTTCTAATACGCGCGATGTCTTGAGGACACCCAGCAGCCCTCGTCTGAAGTGTGTTCATTTCGTTGATCAGCACATTGGACGCACGTTTAATAGTTACGCAGAAAAACGTGAATTACTAACAAGTTGTAACGTAGATCAAGCGCCAGGTAGGCGGCAGCCTTAACGTCGAGCTCTTACGAGTCGATGAGGGTGAAGTGAGGTGAGTATGGAGCAGCCCGAAGTAAAAGGGCGGTGGGAAACGGAATTTCCCCGAGAAGGAAATTCGACTAGTGGCATCGTCCGGCACGATTCCCACAAGCAAAAATCCGGGAGCGACCCCGCCGAGAATCGAACCCGGTCAGCCTAAGTCGGAGGCGAGCAGTCCAACCACTACACCAGCGCGGCCACCTTGTTTCATAGAATTAACAAACAAATATCTTATTTTAGAAAAGGTTACACGTTATAACCGTCACTCAACAGAAATACGCAGCTCAGAACCCACTTTCGTACGAAACAAAAACAACCGAACAGTCACACCAGAGAAACACAGGCATTAGAATGGTCATACCGAAGAATCTCAGATGTTATAAGTATATCTTGGCCGAAACACACAATTTAGACTCACATATGTTAGAAACCTCACACGACCGAAATTCACACCTTGGAATGATCATAAAGGTTGACCATAGTGGTAAGAAGGATTGTACAATAGAAACACATGCTTTAGAATATTTATACACTATAAATAATTACCTACGAATCACACAACCCAGAAATGCTCTTATACCTAAAACCTTCTGTCTGTGGTATATGATTCTGTAGAGTTGATATGGGGTAGAGCGATCTCGCTGGCTGCGCAGAACCAGTCTCCATGTCCCAACATTGAACCGCTTTTCTGCCAAAACGACTTTCATAAACGACGTGGATAGGATTTGAGGTTAGAACACTGTTCAGTAAACAAGTGCTTTGATATATTTGTATACATCTTCCAATCAATTTGTAATGCAGTTTGATTAAATTAAAACTGGGGAAAAAAAATTTAATTCTTATAAAATTTCTTATCTTTTGAAAATTAGGATATAAACGAAGACGTTTATTACTGTTGACCATGTGACTTTGACAGTTATGTTTTTGGGTTAGGTCAATGTTGGGTACATGCGCAGAAGACAAAGAATCGGTTTACCTTATCTTAAGTCTATGTGTGATTCTAGAGGCCGTCCACGGTTAACTGAGCTCTTTTGGAAGCCTTGCTAAACACCTACTTTACTCTTCATCTTGCATCCTTTTGCCATGCGAAAGATTAACATTGCCATTAGCATATTCACTTTATCCATGGGAAAGTTCTTTGTAAACATGCAAACTAGGAATCTGCGTTTGTTACTAATGTGCAAACCAGCTCTCAAAACTGCATAAAGCAAAAAAAATGAGCACCAGTTTAATTTGCCATAAATGTAAACATTACACTCGCAACACAACCTAAAGTCTCAGAACTATTTTACTTAGTCTGCTGCCAACATAACTGTGAGCCTGCATATAGTACATACACGGTTGCTTCCAACGTTTCTGAAGCCTTCCTAAAGTTATACTTCCAGGATACTCCTAAGCCCCGTGTAAACAAAATTGAGTAAGTCTGTTTGGTCACTGATTGTGTACATATTAATTATAAACGAAATATTACAATTGATAAACAAAATGTAGGTAAACATTCAATTTAACTAAAAATAATTTACTCTTGCGTTAACAGGAGTGTAACTGCCTGTGATACCTGGCGTATTTAGGAAATAACCAAACACGTCATACATGGGGTGATTTTTCAAAGGTTTGATTTTAAAAAGTGTGAAAAAATCGCGAATAGACTATACAAATGTGTAGGCTATACGGAGTTAACGCACGGTGATTTTTTTTTCTCGAAAATGAGCTTAAAAGTGCTTAGTTGACCGTGAACAGCGTAGATAATGTGTGCGAAATAGTGAGAGCAGCCCACCTTGGCCATGTCGCTGCGCGTGAGCACGGCGACGTTGAGGAGGTTGGCAACGGTGCCGAAGAGGCAGACGGTGAGGCTGACGTAGCCGTGCGCGCGGCGGTACGCGTCGGCGAGGTCGCGCGCCCAGCCGCCGCAGTAGCACTGCTCGTGCTCAGGGTCGCGCGACGTCGCGGTCGAGATCGCACTCGCGCTCGCGTTGTACAGCTTGTAGAGGTAGGAGATCTCCTCGTCCGTGATGTTGAGCAGCGCGAGGAGGTCGTCGTTCGACGGCAGCGGCAGCTCCGTGCTGTTGGAGGCCGAGGAGACGGCGTCCATCACCCAGCCCAGCACCTTCTCCCTCGACCACATGCCTGGCCTGCCCTGTCTCCTCTCAGCCTGTCCCTGCTGCTGCCATCACAGGCCTCCGTCCTAGGACGCCATCACACCTTTGCTCGCTCCTCATGCGCACATCTCCTCACAAACTACATTGGTCATCGTTCTCACTGGCGAAAATCCAAACTGGCGAAAATTCACACCCACGAAAATCCACATCAACGAAAATCCACACTAACAAAAATCCACATCAACGAAAACCTACACTGGCAAAAATCCACACTGGCGAAAATCCACACTGGCGATAATCCTCACTGGCGAAAATCCTCACTGGTGAAAATCCGCTTTGGCGAAGATTCGTCTCTTTATCAAAAGTCAACACGCTTTGCAAGACTAGGCGATCACTTCATGAAGACACTCGGTCAGTTGTATTCGGTAAATAAACGCTTACGCCTTGAAAGCCCTTCCATTTCATATGTTTATATTTGAAAGTTTGGGTTCTGACATTTTCTAACAGGCTTGTGTTTTTACGGCAATGTTGGATGGAATAATTATTGTTCGTTCTATATTTTCTTGTCGTCTAGGCGATGGCACACTCGTTTTGCGGTTGATTTGAGAAGAGCCTGTAACAATATTAACACTGAGAAATTATACATCTTTGCTTAAATCGACTTTCAAATACTTTAAACAATGGGTTACAATGAAATCGTTATCACACTACTAAAAATTATAAACCAGAAATTAAACATATGCAGGGTTAAGTTATGTAGAATGGTTAAAACCAGTTATAAATTTACGAAACGTTTATAGAACTTAACCGTATGATACAAAACCTTTAGCACTTCAATACTGAGGCACTAGCCCAGTAAATACTGTGTACTTAGCACAAAACGATAAAGAAGTGTAGGAATCAAATGCACAGTCGAATCACATTATTATGACCACCTGCTAGAAGAGCCATCTCCAGCGCGTAGCACATGACGTATGGCTAGTGACGTTGACTGGTGAAGCGGGTATATAATGTGACCGACAGGTTGGCTGTACACCGTGCGCTTCCTGTTGTCAAGCGTAAGGGACGCGATATAACCGAGTTGCAAAAAAAGATGATCATCGGATTTCGACCCAAGAGGGTGCAGCATTTCTGTAACAGCGACGTTTGTGAACTGTTAACGCGCCTCTGTGGTAAAGTTGTATCGTGAGTGGACGAATGTCACCACTGGGAATAACCGTCGTGAAAACTACGAGCTCCACGCGCCCTTGATGTCCGAGGCGAACGTCGACTACGACGGTGCTTGAAGGCCAACAGACAGGCTACAGTGGAACAGCTCACCTCCCATATGAACCGGGGAGCATCCAGACACGTGTCTACCGCAACAGTTCAGCGAACCCTTCTGTAAATGGGGCTCCGGAGTAGACGGAGGGTGACTACACCCATGCTAACACAGGTGCATCGACGAAAACGACTTGACGGCTGCTGATTGGCGACGGGTAGCCTTCTCTGACGAGTCACGGTTTCGGCTGCATAGAACGAATGGATGTCAGCGTTTTTGGCAAGAATCGTCGGAGAACCGACACCCTGCATCCATTGCTGGACGAACACAAGGCGGTGGGGGCAGTATTATGGTCTTAGGAATGTTCTCGTGATATTCCCTAGTTATCATCATCCGTGTAGAAATCAGTTATGAATAAATCCTCGGCGATCATGTCCACATGCACATGATGATTGTCTTTCGTCGAAAATATGGGATCTTCCAGCACGATGATGTGTCTTGCCACACAGATAGAAATGTCCGTTCGTGGCTGGAAGAGCACTATCAAGACTTCAAAGTTATTCGCTGGCCCCCAAACAGCCGCGATGTCAATCCAATTGAACATCTGTTGGACCAACTCGATCCTCGGGTTCGCAGTCTTTCTCCTCTCCTCCGCCACGCACCTTTCAACAGTTGTGGGATGCGCTGCAGACAGCATGGCCCCAGATACCCGTGGGGACCTATCTGCAGTTGACTGAGTCACTGCCAGGTCATTTAGCTGCTGTCCGTGCATCGAAACGCGGTTATTATGGATACTAGCAGGTGGTCATGTTAATGTGATTCGACTGTGTATAATACTAAGCTAAATATGGATGTATATTGTTATGTAATTATACATACATGCAGAAAAACATAACGTTTTTACTTTAACGTCGACACGACTTTTAACATTCTGAAAGCTATCAGATGAATTAAAACCAAGGCCGAGGGTAATGACAGAATTTGAATTTACATAATAGACCTAGTCTTGCCGTTTATGCTAAAAGTAATAACCAAATCATTTGATTATTCCCTGGTCACAGGCAGCTGCCCAACCCAGTGGTAATCTGTTTTACTAATACCCATCGCCAAGACAGATAGTCCTTATAATGCCAGTGATTATATACCCATAAGCATTCTTCCCACAATTTCCAAAGCGCTTGAATATATCGCACACCAACAAATAATAAAGTACATTATTGAAAACAACCTAATGATCGAGCAACAGTCTGGTTTCAGAAAGAGCTGTAGCACATGCACTGCCCTTCTCCAGGTCACTGATTACATAAAACATAACATGGATAACCGTATGCTAACGATTTTGACCCTACTAGATTGTAGCAAAGCATTTGATTCCGTCGACCAAGCGCTATTACTTTCAAAGCCCAAATAATATTTTAATTTCTCCGAAATATTGTTAGAATGGATTAAAAGTTGCTTGTGTGGCCGTTATCAGAGAGTTTTCTGCGGAGAACAATAATCCTCCTGGCGCACAGTTGAAATTGGAGTTCCCCAGGGCTCTGTTCTAGGACCCCAACTATTTTATATTATTACTAATGACCTCCCTCAGCTACTACAACATGGTTAATACCATATTTATGCAGATAACTTCCAAATCTACCTGGCAGCGAATCCAGGTAATATTACGTCATCTATTGACACAATTAAATATGAATTGTCAAACATATTAGAATGGTCAATAAAGCATCGGCTACAAATAAACCCTATGAAATCCCAGATCATTACAATTAGATAAAAAATACTACTCAAATCATTAAACGTCACTAGCCCTCCTAATATCATACTTAATGGCGAGTCGATTCCTCTATCAAAGTCCGTAAAAACCTAGGTGTAATTTTAAATGAAACTTTAATATGCTTAATGTTTTTTCCCAGCGAAATTGATGAAGACTTTGGCAGAACCATTAAGATTATGCTGAAATAGTCTTCAGTTACCTGCATGAATGTCTAACTCAGAGACTTCAGTGAAATACAAAAAACTATGTACGTCTTTTTATTAAATATTAAAAGGAAGACCGTATCACCAAATACAGAAATACTATCTCATGGCTTGATCTAAAAAATCGACGATCATTGCACAAGATTTGCTTGTTACAGAAATTATTTTTAACAGGATGTCCTCGCCACCTCTTGTCTCGTTTCTTACCGCCCAATACTTTAAACACGCATTCTTTCGATCAACAAAAAGCTTTTAGTACGAAAACACAGCTCACTTTTCGCTTTATCTTTCATCGTCACCGTAACTAAATGAAGGTGGAATAGGAGTTTGATATAAACAATTCGTATTGTGGAGGTTCCTTTTATAATATTTGTAACATATTTTATTTCTGCTTCATACGAATGTAATGATGTTTCTGATGCTTATATTATTGTATAGTTAATTAGATTTACTTTCAATGTATGTAGGTGTGTGAATGGGTGCGTGACTGTAAACTTTACATTACTATTATATTTACGGTATATTTTCAGATTGGTAACTGACATAATTTTATATGTAGTCAACGCAAAATATCATATATTAATTAATTTTTGTGTTAATCCCCGTGATAAAATAGTTATTTGCTGTTATTTTCTTTTCTTCAGAATTCCTTAAATTAAAATTGCAGTTTTAGAATTTTTGCTAACTAATGTTATCTTGTAGNTACGGTATATTTTCAGATTGGTAACTGACATAATTTTATATGTAGTCAACGCAAAATATCATATATTAATTAATTTTGGTGTTAATCCCCGTGATAAAATAGTTATTTGCTGTTATTTTCTTTTCTTCAGAATTCCTTAAATTAAAATTGCAGTTTTAGAATTTTTGCTAACTAATGTTATCTTGTAGTTTTTTTTTATAAAGAGTACAGTAATGTGAATATATGTATGTCATGTATATGTGGTTTTGCATGTGTGTGTAGTGTATACATATACGTATACACATAAAACATCAAAAGAGAAGTTGTGTAAGTTTACTCTTCAGCATATTTTCATATTATATAGAATGCTTTTATATATTTAATATAGGCTACCTTCTAATTTTACAGTAGACACCATGTTTTTTTCTTGTCAAATAAATAAGTGTTAGGTTCTATTTTTATGTAAAATGATTAAGTGTAAGAGGTTATATTACCTCAACTTCACCACATAAAATAAAGAGACTTTATTATATATATGTATATATACATATACATGTATATGTATAAATACACTAAGTGGACCGCCTAACCTGGACACCCCCGAAATATCCGGAACGGTTGCTGATCACGAAATGCGGTTTTCGCAAAATGAAATTACGTACTGGAACAAGTAATTTGCCGCAAAGTGACTATTCGTAACACGTGTATGGGCAGAAATAATTAAACCACATATGATTTCTTTCCCTTTATTTCAAGGTCGAAGGAGCGAGCTGGCCATCTTACAACACCACGCCCTAACCACCGGCTGGGAAACGTTTCATTAAACACTTGCCTCGCCTCTAAAGCAAAATGCGCAGGACTACGATCATGCTGAAACCACATTTAACGATGCATGTCGAGCGGTATATCTTCCAGAAGTACCGGTAAAGTCTCTGAGTAAATACAGTTGGTCATTGTCCATTGAACGAAATATCGCCCTATAACGTAGTCTCCAAGGATTCCACTCCACACGTTTACTTTCCACAGTCGCTGGTGTTCACGTGCCGGATTCCAACGCGGATTCTCCGTCGCCCAGTAGAGCATATTTCGTAAATTTACGTGCCATGGTTTGTGAAGGTCGCTTCATTGGCAAATAGTATGTTCTTCAGAAAATTTCTGTCATCCCTTACAGACATCATAGCAAACCTACAAAACTGAACACGCTGCTGGAACTCACCTTCATGTAATCCCTGACGAAGAGCCACGTGATATGGATGGAATTTCCGTTGGCGCAACATCCGTAACACATTTGTTTTAATTATTACTACGAATCTGGAAAGATATTGCGTACTCATGTGGGGGTTTACATCGACATGCGTCGATGTAAACCGTCTCACCCGGTCTCACCCGTAGCGGTCTTTCGTCGCACTCGTGTTGTGGAATTCCAATCACCCCGTGACAAGAGACGTGTGCAAATTCTTCCTATCGTTTGCCGTGAGATGGGCGTCCGATTAGGATACCTTTCATCAAACATTTGGATGGCTTGCTTGGAATTTCTGTCACAATCACCGTAAATAAGTAGAGCGTCCAGCTTCCTCATTCGTGAACTTAATTGCGTACGCACAGCCGCACACTGCAGTACCACTTACCATAACAGATTACGGGGTCTGGTGCTGCGCTGCTATAAGGAAGCGGTCCCGCGAGGATGGGTCACGGCGCGTGTTGCTTGCTTAACAGCTGTGAGCACAGGTCCATTGTCCCATGCTACCGGCCCACTTTACCTAAGAATATTTGCATATTATTTCTTGGCGTTTCTGTGTTACTTTCCATTCTATATGCTATATCACTGAATTACTCTTTGCCCTTACTTTCGGATACCGTTGAAATAAATGTATGTTTCCTAGGGAAAATCATATGTGGTTTAATTGTTTCTGTCCATACACTTATTACGAATAGTCAATTTGCGGCCAATTACTTGCCCCGTAAACAATTTCATTTAGCGAAAACAGCATTTCAGGAAATGCAACCATTGCGGAAATTTTGATCGTGTCCACGTTAGGTGAACTATCCTGTACACACACACACACACTCATATATATGCATTAAATATTTCAGGTATACACACAACGACATGTACAAGTTAAATAACATTGTTAGGGGCATCTGATTCACGTAATGAATGGTTTTTAAATGACATATTTTCAAGATATGAAAGTCAACATATATATTTTTTTTAATAGGAACTAATTATGTTTTTATTGCATATACTGCGATAGCTCTGTCTAAAAACAACTGACTTCTTTAATGACAGGTTGAATGTCACCAGTAAGAGTACAAACATAATAAGTGGCTGACCAAGTATCTAACAGAGGGAGGCAAATTCTGGTTACAGTTGTGCGTCAATTACAGAAAACTGCATACCAAAAACATTGTTTTATTTTTATTCCTGTAAAAGTATGTCAAAATATGTAGGCAGTAAATATTACTAATATTATAAATGCGAAAGTCTGTGTGTGTGTTTGTTACCACGCAGCTCGATAACGGCTGAACGGATTTTGATGAAATTTGGTAAGTATGTACTTTAGGTCCTGGAATAAGACATAGGATACTTTTTATCCCGGAAAATTGTACGGTTACAGTGGCATAACAACAAAACCTAATTCTTCAACAGCTGGGAACGTGACCGAAATATTTTTTTCCTCTGGTGTCAGAGTTTATCAGGCCGCCCATGGACATCTGAAATGTCTTAACGACTGCTATCAATCGATAACAACCGGGACCGAATATTTAACGTGCCCTCCGAACCCCGGAAGCGCTCAGATGTTATGCCACTAAACGGCCACCCATCCAAATGTGTGCCACTGGGAACGTTGCTTAACTTTGGTGATCGATTAAGATCCCTCAGTCAAACGCAAAAAGTTGTACCTGTGTACACTTATTTCTATAGCTACAACTTGACGAAACTCACGTTTTGATTTTCATACATCGACGCTGTAAAGTGGAAATGTGGTAACTACGCGATAGTTGCACAGATAAATTATAAAAACAGTACCCTAATTCTTGACTATCCGGTAAAAAATATTTCCTTCCTTTTGGGTTTTCGTAATCTGTTAAAAACCCAGGCCAACATAGTATAATTTTATAATTCAGTTTTCACATAAATGAATTGTCTTTTCCCAATTTATTTGTAAGTGTATCACTGTAAAACTCAATTGTATCCGGGAGAAGCCTGGTCGGTTCGCTAGTGAATAATAATTATCACATTACACAATATTTACGTTTTTCGCACAGTAGTCCCTGCGCCGTATACCAAAGTTGTATCAAGTAGGAAAATATTTACCTACTGAAATTACCGTGAACATTTTCCATCTTTTTAAATTTGTGTTCCGTAACAAAAATCAAAGAAAATATATACATATTTCCTTAACAAGAAGAGGTGAAAGAAAAATTTAACGGGAATGCGAAATTCCGTGTGTTATCGTTGCATATTTTACAAGCACTTCGTAAATATTGCCTGCATCTGTTTTGTGATCTTAATTTCGCAGTAAGTACGGCGCACGTTACACTGCACATGAATGGATAGGTTTGAAGGCGTGAGTCGCATAACCTAATTTCACTTTAAAAAAAAATTACCTTGTAAACACATTCAGAAATACTATGTTTTGCTGCTAGAAGCTCTCAAGGTTTGAGAAAAATGGGAAAAGTTTTTCGTTGTTGCTTTTGAAAACTTCCGTTTGATAACAGGCGGCCAGTTAGGGTCGGTATACACGCTGCACTAACCTAATTTACTTTTAAAAACAACGTACACCTCGGAATCTCAACACGGAATTTTATGACACGAATCAAAGAGATTATGCCAAAACTGAACAAATCTAAATACACTGCTGGACATGAACATCGCTACACCCTCTTGCGTGAAACTATATTAAACCTTCACAGGTTGCTAGATGATGGTACAAATGAGCAGTGATTGGTCTCTCATGCATAGAGGGCGCGTTGTGTAGCATCCACGAAGCACGTGTTCAATATGGGTTAGAGCCTCCGCTCGCGGCTATACAGGCAGCGATGCGACGAGGCATTCCATCATACAGAAGACGGATAGTGTCCTGAGGCACTATGCTTCCTGCAATCGCACGAGTACAGTATATCAGCCGGTGTTTGGGTAAGTGGCTGACAGTGGTGCGAACGTCGCCCCATCGTATCCCACTCGTGTTCGACAAGGAGCATATCAGGGGAGCTGGCAGGCCTAGGAATCGTGTCGTCATCTTGTAGAGCCTTTTATGTGATGTGAACTAAAAGGGAACTTGCATTATCTAGCTAGCACAAAAATGGTGGGAAAATGTGACCGCAGGACCTTATTGGCATATCGCTGTGCTGTCGCCGTGCCCTCGACAACCACGAGACGTGACCGGGAGTCATAACTGATGGCCCTCTATATCATAACAGTTGGTTTCCAGGACGTATGGCGTTCACGAATCAGTGCAAGATCCTTGGGTTGCCCTCAGTGGCGCAAAACTCTGCTGCGACCATAATTTTCAATAAGATACATAAACGTAGAAACATCACTATTTTATTCATTTTATGTAAATACTGAGTGAAAAAAGCAGCTAGAAATAATTCTTTACCTATGTAGTTGGCGTGTTCAGATAGTTACAATAAATTTAGAATCTAAGTATTGATATATGCAGAACTATATTTAAATATCCAATAACAAGACTTTTCATAAACACATGTTTGTAAATATTTTATTAAAAAACTATTTTTATAATTAATGACGTTTTTACAATTGGTAAATTTAGGTACTCTATTAAAATTAGAAATGGTTAAAGAAACATGTTCAAGTTGTTGAATTAAGAGGGGTTACATTTTCATGAAGATCAGAGAGGGCATGAACGCCATTCACAGTTTCCTTAAAACTTTTCTGAAGCACTGCTAAAGTTCTATTTACAGTATATTGCTCCATCTCATGCAAAGAAAGCTTGACCGAGTCTTAGAAAATTACACCAAAGGGACAGCGCAACTCATTCGTGTGAACTCGGTGTAATACAATTTTACATAAAAACTACTTCTTACTAGGCATTACCAAAACACCTTTTTTCTCCCTATTTTTATTCATAAATTAAATATTATAATTTACCAGATAAAACATAAGTAAATGTTCAATTTAACCACAAATAAGGTACTATTATGTCAACGCAAGTATAAAACACTTGTGATACACGACATATATAGGAAACACCCAAACACATCATACGTTGGTTGATTTTTCAATTGTTCGATTCAAAAAGTGTGACGAAACCGCGAATAGACAATACGATCTAAGTAAGCTGGGTGTGCTTGTCTGAATATATGTACCGGCTGCATGGCAGAGACTACGTGTGTCTAGGAGAAAATATACGTAGTTTTATTGTGAATATGTATTCATGTTAGTTTATTCCCTTTTATGTCATACTTATTTCCGCACCAGTCGGGTCTGGCCGGTCCAAAGTATATTATTAATTATTTGTTTATGTAGTATGTTATTTGTGGTTAATTTTCCTTCCTGTTTTATCTAGGGTAAACATATTAGATTTAAGTAATTAAATTTTATTGTATTCATGTTAGCACCAGTCGTGCGAGGTTTGCTTGTTGCGACGCATTTGTTTTTGTTATATTGCGTGTATTGCATACCCTTCATATATGTAGTCTATTTTCAAATTTTCCTTTTGAACATTTATTAATTTCTCTCTTACACAGGTATTCACCCCAGTTCAGTGAGGCTGATGAGGTATCGTTTAATTATTCTTTCATATTAGATGTAATGAGCTATCCTTCTGTGTTATCCATTTATTCATATGTGCTTTGCCATGTGAGGTGTTCTGGTTTTCCTTGCCAACTTACTCGTATATTTTCCTGCTTTATATGTGCTTTGTGCAGTCCCCTTTCCTTTCTTGTACTAATTCTCCTTTCTATCCTAGTAATTCCTTGTTTCCTTAACGATCTACTTATTTACTTATTCTCATTATACACTATACAGAAACACCTAAGGCTGTGCGGGCGTCTCAGCCCCGCAGTTAACAACACCAATACTTACTTATTTGGTTCTTTTCTCATTTAATTTAATTTACATACTTGTTACACTTAATTCTATGGTTCTGCGGGCACCTTAGCCCCCGAAAAACACAACGCTTACAGCCATTCCTTTGGTTCCTACCCGTTCTGTTTAATATTATATTCGTATTTGTTACAATTACTCCTATGTCAGTACGAGTGTCTGAGCCACGCAATTCACAACATTTACTTTCTTAGATACGTTTCCGGTTTTTGTGTATTTCCATTCCGTTTGTGATGGTTTTATTTCACTAGTCCCGGCGTTTCTAAAGTAGTTTCTTTGTATCTCAGTTTCCTAACTTTGCTCCATTTTTAATTTCGTCCCTTTTGTGGGTTTTGCTTATTTTTTCCTACTATTTAATTTACTAATCCTTGTTTGTTTTTACAGTTCCCTTGGAGTTGCTTCATGGTCCGTTTCTGCAAAAGAGCGCATGTGCGCTGGCATACATGAATGAAACATTTACTGTTCTTTTACTTGTATATTTGTAAAGTGTCCAAATTGTCAATAAGCCAACAATAAAATCAATCAATTATTAGATTATGTCTGCTGCTTTGTCACTTCAGAGACACGCAGTGCGCGAGAAGTTGAAATGTTGATGAAACTAGCGGCGCTGTGAGTCTCTTTGTTGCATTAAGTGCCGAGATGCGTGTCTTCCGGTCTTTCGTCAATGGAGTTCGCTGCAGTCGTTCTTGAAATATGCATATCATGTGACGTCTGTTATATTTAAAATCGCAAACGAAAACGTTAAACCGTCATAATAGTTTACGTGGTATACAGATAATTGTCGACATAAATTTACAGTTTATTCTAAATATTAGCTCATTTTCCTTTCATACGAAAAATAGCAAAACTACTAATATTTAGTATAGTTTCCTCAGATAATTTTTATACAAAATGTGTTTTGTCGTTCCTCTTATTTAATTATGTGTGAAAATAAGCTTTATTCTTCAAAAATTCTGTACTATTAATATATGTAATTCTGTCTGTAAAAGTGTTTGAATGCTTAGTAATGTATTAAAATACTTTTTAGTTAACTTTGAAGTGGGAATATAATTTGCATGCATATTGATATAATTCACTTTAAACAATTTTGTTGCTTACCTGTACTTTCAGGTACAGAGAGAAACGATTTCATTATAATGAAAACCAATAAAACCGAACGTATTATAAAACATATTTAGTAATGAAGACGATATGTGATTAACTGGAAGAGCTCTATCTATTGTCCAGCGTATATGACGCATCAGTTTCTGCTGCGTTTGAGTTACCTCTGTAAAAATGTTTATTGTATGCAGAAAATTATTCTAATAATTTCAGATTTATAATATATATTATTATTTGTAAATTTCTGTGGTGGGCTAAAAGTAATAATATGAATATGCAATAAAAAGTATGAGCATTCTAGTCGGTAATTTTTAGTAACACGGTGTGCATATCATATTTAAATAGCTAATTTCGTATCGAAAAATATATTATAGTTTAAAGTGCCATATTTGTAGAAACATATTTCAAGATGAAAATACATGACTCACTAAACCAGGTCAACTAAAAATGTTAATTTTTTTTTTAGTTCTACATCACGATTGCGTTGAAATCTACACCTATCAAAATAAAGGATGTGATTCAGTTTTGAGAATCTGGAAACAGAAATGTAAAGTAAATGTTAATACATACTGATTGTAACATATTCACAAGTTCATTAAGGAGCATTGGTTTAGTAAATAATAGGGTGAACTTCAGTTTCCTGTTGTTAATTTTTTTTATTAAATTGAACTGAGTCGTAAAGTGGATTTATAAAACCTGGCATATTTCACTCCATTTCGTTACTATGAGCCATTTTATAATAAACATAGGACAGCTTAACTTTGCAGAAAAGAGGAAATACAATTCACACATTTTCGTTCCAGCGATACCGTTACGCTCCATTGGAAGAACGAAATATGAACACCAAAAATCATAACTTAAATAAATCGAGAAATGCTGTCCGTTGTTATATTACTAATGTACTATCTATAATGAGAAAAATTACACATGTATTTTTATTTGTGGCTGGTAAGAAAATGGGACCTTATGTATAAATAACACTCATAATGGAAAAAATTATGTAGTCTACGAAGGTTTAATGTTTGTCTTTTTCTTGGTGGTTTGCGTTTTCCGTCTCACTTTCGCGAGTAATTTATCGGCAATTTTCATTCTCTTTATATATGTCTTGTACAATACATAAAAGTCGACTAGTTGACATTCTGTGAATGTGCTGGTCTCATTCTCCTGTTCCCATAGGTGTCCATTTTCGTGCATTTTGTGTATATTACACATTTTTTTTAACTTGCAGAAATTTATTTTACCTTTTACTTAGGATTATTCACATCTGGTTTACCTAACGATTGCTGTGTTCCCGAAGTATCATCTCGAGTTTCTGCTCTAAAGATGATTATGGGTCTAATTGTAGTTCAAATATTCACGTTTGGGGCTCTTCTTAGATGGCATTGATTGATATCCAGAAAAGAGATTTCTTCACTTTTTTAACTGGTCGTTAACCCCCCCTCCTTCTCAATTTCTCACGCTTCCTCTCTCTCTCTCTCTCTCTCTTCCCCCCCCCCACCCTCGTTCTCTATTTCTTTAACCTTGCGTCACTTCTTACCGCCTCTCAAAATATTTAAAGGATAAAATTTCCTCAATTAATTCACCAACTTCCATTTGCAACCTAATGGGTTTCTGTTTGCTGCCACGCTTTTTGTATTAGCTGTCAATATTTTCGTGTTCAAGGTCTTGGAGATCATACTGAATAAATTGCGCATGCGTTTGAAATTACCTTCAAGAATACCTGCATTGTCTGCATAGCACAAAACAGAAATTTATCGCACTTATTTTATATTTTGTTTTCGAAGTATTAAGATAATTCACTTTAAATGAAGCATAATTTATTATGTTCTCCAATTTATAATATAAAGAAACTATCACCTGTGCAAAGTCTGCCATCTCGAAGACAATGTTGTACCACACGCATTTATAAGATGTGTTAAAGTCTTTGAACAATTAACTCTGTATAACGTTTCAACAGTGCACGTAAAATTCATGCCCACATGACGTAACGTCTATATTTCACATTTATTTCTGAAGAAAACAAGAATATTTGTTTTCCATTTTTATGTGAATTTTTATTCGTAAAATATTTTCGCCATCGTTTTACAGTTTGTGTGTTGGATAGTTTTCATTTATACTCGTAACTGAGCTTGTAGTTCTTATTTTCATCTTCTGTATTTGGCCCTATGATAACAGATATATCGAAACATATATGTTACGTATTCATTGGGCTTTATTTCTATAAGAGTTATAAGTAGTTCACTTATGTACACTGAGTGGCCAAATTATCATGACCACCCCCTCAATACAATGTTGGACCACCTTTTTCCCTTAATACTGCATGGATTCGTCTTGGCATGGACTCTATGAGATGTTGGTAGGTGGTATGAGGAAGTAGAGACCATATGCGATGAACTGCACTTTCCAATTCCTTGAGATTTGATGGTACTGGATCCAGCTGCCTGATGCCTCGTTCGATCTCATCCCACAGATTCTCAATTGGATTGAGATGTGGTGATTGCGCAGGCCAACTAAGCAAGGTAAGTCTCTGTCATGCTCTTCGAACCATCTGCGGACAATGCCAGCTTTATGACAGGGAGCATTGTCCTGCTGGAAGTATCCATCCCCGGCAGGGTACACTATTAACATAACAGGATGTGCTTGATCTGCGATAACACTTAAATACTCTTGGGCATTCAGAAGTTGTTCCACAGGAATCAAAGGACCCATACAATGCCAAGAAAACATCCCCCAAACCATAATATTGCCTCCACCAGATTGAAGTGTTGTGGCAATGCAGTTGGGATCCATGCTTTAGTGCTGTTTTCTCCATATTCGCACCCTGCCATCTGCATGATGTAATTGAAAACGCGATTCATAGGACCACATGACCCTTTTCCAGTCATCGACTGTCCAATCCTTGCGCTCCTTTGCGAACTGGAGACGTCTGCTCTTGTTCAAGGCAGAGAGTAGAGGCTTTCGAACAGGTCGTCGGCTTCCATAGCCTATACGGTGTAATGTGCGGCTAATATTTCGTTCAGAGACCTTCGCAGTTGCTCCTTGATTAAGATTCTCCACAATTTGACGTACTGTTGCTCTTCTGTTGGACTGGACAACTCTTACAAGTCTCCTTTCAGATCCAGCATTCAGTAGCCTGTGACGACCACTAGCCTGGCGTTGAGACCCGGTTTTCTACTTGGTAGTCCACTCTCTGTAAACATTAATAACTGCTGCTCTCGAACACTTCACAAGTGCAGACATTTTGCTGATACTGTTTCCGACACTTCGAGCGCCTACAATCATCCCACGTTCAAACGCAGTTAAATCACGTTTTTTGTCCATTTCTTCGCAAGCACCGCAGTGCAATTGATGCTTCACTTGTCCTGCATTTCCTTTTTATAGCTATCTCGCCCTCTAGCGGCAACAACGTGAAGTTATAGCCGATCTGCGTATAAGTTTCAAGTGGTCATAATAATTTGGCCAAGTTACTGATTCACAAATTTTAATTGTTTTAATTTTGCTTAGTCTAGCTGATTACTCTTAGCCAAATTTTATTTGCGGTTTCAGGATTATAAAGAGGCTCCGTATAAAAAATTTCACTTCACTGTGGTTTTTTTAAATTACATTTTGTTTATATTGCATTGTTGGCTTGTAACGTAGACCACGAAATAAAATAGTCGTAGCCAAATAATTTTAAAACCTTTTTATATTAACGTCCTACGTGGTCACAGAGCGGAAGCACCCGCAGGAACCCCACGACTGCATGACAGTGACTTTCTACTCCCCTTCCTTCCATTCCACTCATTTAAGCAAAATTAGTCTTACCAAATGCCTTCAAGCAGCAGATTTTAAATAGCAGAGTACACACAAATACGCAGTCGCAATAAATTACGAAAATTTAACCATCCCCTGAAATTTACTGGAATACAAGATAACTAACCTCAAAAATTGTGAGAAATTATTCAACAAACGGTTAGTTTTATTTTCCTTTATCTCCGGGATTATTTCGTTTTTTTTTTTTGTTTTTTCTTATAAACTGCCCGTATAAAAAATACAAGGATTATGAAAATACAAATAGCCAAATCTGCTTTAAAATACGTTATAATTATAACGTTTCTTATCGAAATAACATAACACTACATTAAATAATGGGCTCCCATAGCAATACATACTTAGTCCAAATATTGTAACGTTGCAGAAATTACAGAATATAAAAATGAATACAAGTCGTATAAAATGCCCTCATCAGACATGGCAGGATATGCCTTCTGCCAAGTTATAATGTTCTCATCGTGAAGTCGCTATCGATTTTATCTCCCAAGACGAAAGAAACCCCCATTTATAGTCGGGAAACATGTTGACCAGGGTATTGAGGAACATCCCAGAAAGATTCGTTGGTTCGAGTCCAGTAACATTCAAATTTTAATGACGTCTAAGGTAGCTTCGGGTGGTTGCTAGACGCCATCGATGCTCGTTGGAAGGATGGTGGCATCAGAGAGGAGAGGGGTGGGGGCAGCTTCAAGCCTCCACGCCGACAGTCTGCGTTCGCCTGCCAAGCTACGCAGCCGCGACGGTACCAACGTCCACGACGACTTACGTCGAACGGGTCACCAACAAGGTAAGCCTCAGCTCCCTCGTCCATCTATCCCCGTTTTAGAAAGTACAATTTTCTGCACTGATATTAATGCTGGATGTACGGTGTTCCAGCACCGCCACAACGTGGAAAATTAACTTTATCTGCGTGTTGTATGGGCTATTTCTACGGTGTTTCGAATTTTTTTTTTGTCAGCCGGTATTTGACAACTAGAGGACAGGTCTTGTTAGGCATGTTCCATTTTCTATGCTTTGTAATTTATTTCCTAATTCCCGAAGTAATCTTTCTCGACGGTCGTGCAATATGTAATTTTTTATTTCAAATTATGGTATTCCAGTGTTCGGTTAAGGAATGTTAAATATCAATTAAAATTTGGTGTTATCGAAGAGATTATTACAAGTTGGTTTACCTTTGATCATGAAGATCTGTAAGTTATGTGAAATGCGTTTTTAAATTTCCATACTATCGTTTCCACTTCAAGACATTTTTTTACGAACCCACGTCTTTGCTGAGATACCGTCGGACAGACATTAAATGTAAGAGGCGCCCTGTGTAAATTTATAAGAGAGGACATATTGAACGACTGATCGAGCTTTTTGTTCCAATTTTCAGCATTAGAATTAAAATAATTAATTGAACTGAACTTTTTTGACGTGACAACGTCTTATAATTCGATAGAGCCGGCTGCACGCACGAAAAAACATGACTCATGCGGCGTTACCTCGCTCTGAGGCGTTCCATGTAAGGCTTGAAGTGCAAGCGAGAGCGCGGAACGAGCGAAAAAACATTCATCAAATTCATGAAAGACATGTTTAATGTCGATTGTGCATCAGACGTTAATAACTCAACAACACTAGGAGGCACCACCATCGATTTGACTTTTTCAAGACACATTAAACTCGAAACACTCCCTTTCATTTCCTACTTTTCCTATCATCGTCCTATTCTCAACAGAATAACACAGATTGTAAGAAATTAAATATTACACATGTTTAAAAGTTGTAAAACAATTGCTCAACGCACATTTATACTTGTAAAAACTATTAAATTGAAAAAAAAAAATTGACATAATTGTATTTATGCGTACAAATAAATCTCACTTGATCAATTTCATTGTGATTTCCAATTACCTCCTTCTCTATATACATACAAATCTATTAAACAAATGAAATTAAAATTTTCTTTTGAAAAATGCTACCATTCCATCAGTATTTTCTTAAGACGTTGTCACGTTCAACTATCGTCAGTAAACCGACTTTACAGACAACCAATTTTTTATTTTGTAGCGTAGCATGGTGGGGATAGTTGTTTTATTATTCGTATCGTCACGCCTACTAGTTGCTGTTAGGGAAAGTTTTATTCATATACATGCTATTTTATGTGAAAATTTTATGTATGGCTAGATATGCACGAGAATTGTGTGATTTTCTTATATTTAACTAATAATTTCCACAAAATAAATTAATTTACAAAAGTGGAAAAATGTTTTATGCTTATCTTGGCTGTAGTGATTTTACTTAACCACTGAAAAATAATGTTAAAATTTAGTGCACGTTTACACTTGAAGTTTACGTACCTCGTNCAGTATTTTCTTAAGACGTTGTCACGTTCAACTATCGTCAGTAAACCGACTTTACAGACAACCAATTTTTTATTTTGTAGCGTAGCATGGTGGGGATAGTTGTTTTATTATTCGTATCGTCACGCCTACTAGTTGCTGTTAGGGAAAGTTTTATTCATATACATGCTATTTTATGTGAAAATTTTATGTATGGCTAGATATGCACGAGAATTGTGTGATTTTCTTATATTTAACTGATAATTTCCACAAAATAAATTAATTTACAAAAGTGTAAAAATGTTTTATGCTTATCTTGGCTGCAGTGATTTTACTTAACCACTGAAAAATAATGTTAAAATTTAGTGCACGTTTACACTTGAAGTTTACGTACCTCGTGTGATTTGATATCATCTGCTGCAAGTACTTCGTTCAATTATTTTTTATAATTTAAATATACATATATGTCTGGAATACATCATGCACAGCAATTAATTTAAAGTCTTGGGAATCGGGGAAGGCTCTATTAAACTCGGTACTCTTAAAGCACTAAGTGAGTAAACCTGCCTTTAAATTTTTGGATCACGCCGGATATCAACTTTCAAAATGGCGGCCATTTAAATATTTAGGGCAATATGTCATTTCTCAGAAACCATTCAATCGATTTTAACCAAGTTTTGTATGCTGACAGATGTGAATATTGATATTGGTCCGTCATTTTCGGATATAGCACCATGTGAATAAATAAAGCATTTATATTATGTCTCAAAAACTACTAAACCAATTTTCTTAATATTTGACAAGGAAGTAATAATATGATAGGCTAAGTAAATATATTTTAATGAATTTTATTAGGCATTTATGTTCAAATTGTGGCCATACAAATATTTTAGGTTTATTTGGCATAACAATATCACCATTTGACCTATTTAAACCAAATTTTGTACGCTGACAGTATCTATTACACGCATCAAATAATAAAAAAAAACTTTTGTCCTCCATTTTGTAAGATAACACTACATGTATTAATCAAGTTTGTGTGTAATTTCTCGGGAAACAATTGACAGATTCCTATAAAATTTGGCAAGCAAAGTAGTACTGCCGCAGTTGATATGTACAAATATGTTTCAAGTATGTCAGACATCTATTTTGTAAATGGCAGCCATACAGATATTTTAGCATCGTGTGATATATCTTCGAAACTATTTAATAAATTTCAACTTAAATTTGTAAGCTGGGAGTATATATAACAAACATCAAATGTATTTACACAGAACATCTTTTGTCCTCCATTTCGTAAAATAGTGCCACACGAATAAATAAATTTTGTATCTCATATTTCGGGAAACAATTTTCCGATACCTACCAAACATGAAAAACAAGAAGTAATGCGGTACGTAATGTAAATTGATATGTTTTAGGTATGTCAGACACTTATTTTCAAAATTGCGCCCATATCGCTATTTTAGTTTTGTTATTTATATCGTCGAAACCATGTAATTAATTCTAACGAAACTTTGTATGATGACTGTATGTATTACAACAATCAATTGTGTACACAGAAAATCTCTTTTGTCCGTCATTTTGTAAAATAGTATATCTTGACAAATTCAAATTATATGATCTTCGAAAAAAAACCGATTTCTACCAAATTTGGCAAAAAACTAGCACTATNATCTTGACAAATTCAAATTATATGATCTTCGAAAAAAAACCGATTTCTACCAAATTTGGCAAAAAACTAGCACTATAGCAGGCTATGTAAACTTATAAATTTTGAGTGGCTCAGACATATATATTTTCAAAATGGTGGCCATGTAAACATTTTAGCCCCAAATTTTTTTTCTACGAAACTGCAAAACAAATTTCTACTTAATGTTGTATGCTGACAGTATAAGTTATATCCATCAAAATGGTCTATGCGCAGTATAATTTCTCTACCATTTTGTAAGATAGCCTCACATAAAATAATATAATTTTTTTGCCATACTTCGGGAAAAAATCAACTGATTTCGTTCAAATTTTCGCAAAGAAGTTGTACTGTGGTAGGCTATATTAATTTATATGTTTTAAGTATGCAAGTATCCTATTTTATAAATGGCGCATATCCAAACATTTCAACTTAATTTGCCCTATCGACGAAAATATGTAATAGACTTAAATTTTATTTTGTATATTTTATCTACGACAATAATTGATTGTGCAATATATAAACTTTTGCCCTCCATTTATGAAGATTGTCACATGATTACTGGAGGTTGTATACCATATCTCGAGGACCAATCAACCGAAATGCATACAGAGGTACTCCTTTGCTGGGTTTTTGCATAGTTCTGTCAGACGAGTAAACTGAACCATTTGTCATATTTGCGGAATAATTCGACTAATTTCCACCATAATTTTGCACACATACAGAAGGCCAAGTATAGTTATATAATTTTAATGGCATCAGGCAATGATTTCAAAAATGGCGGCCATATAAATATTTTCATATGCTTGGCATATCTATTGAATAATTTAACAATTATAATCAAACTTTTTATGCTCACATTACATCTTGTACAGAGCCTCTTTTTAAGAAATTCTGTAATATGGTTTTTATGCTATATCTTGGAGACCAACAACCGGTTTCCATAAATTTTTTCACACAAATAGTGTTATGGTAGGCTATGTAATCTTTGTGTTTTAGTGGTTCAGACACTTATTTTCATGATGATGGCTGAGTAAATATTACAGGTTTGTGAACCCTACCATCAAAACATTAGACTGATTACATCCTAAGATAATGCTACGTATCCTACCTCCGTGAAGCAGTTGATTGCATGCTAGTTTAATTTTACGAGTTTTTCTGAATTTGAATCACGGTTAAGTCACTCGTGTAATTTAATTGTCTTTGTACTGTTTCACATGTTTCTGGTTTCATCTCTAATGATATTACTGTCAATGATACACGTTAATCAATGCTGGCCTACCATCTTAGCTTTTAAGAAATTTACTCAAATTTATTTGCACTCATGTATAGGAAAGTAGGCTCACTAGCTTAACGTTTTGTTCATTTAAAGGCCAATTAAAAAATATAACCTTACCAGCAAACTTCAAAAATGCTGTCTGGTTCATTTCTTCTCTTTAGGCTTTACGCATATAGTTTACCAAAAATGGCTAGCATGTAGGAGCAAATACGTACTTCCCTCTAATTCAACAACTTCAAATATTATTTCAGCTTAGCTGAAGTATAAGGTATTTACGATAAAATGAGCACTTTTGAATCAACCTACGAAAAAAATCGCTGCCCATTAATTAATATATTTCAACGCTAACAATAAAAACAATAAAGACAGTTAGGTTGACAGCGAACTACGAGAATTAGCTCCATGTTTTAACGTCCAACTATTAGTAAAGTTAATTTTGACACCTGCATTTCAGTTTCTTTTTGTTGTATGGAAATAAGAATAAAATTTGCCGTGATTTTACACATTTATGTATCTGAAACTCTCACATAATCATCTGGCTGACGCAATCTTCAAGTTAACTAATAATTTTTAGCATTTTTAAGCCGCCATTTTGTAAGATAGCACCAATTGAAAACAAACATTTCACATTATATCTTGAGAACTATTCAACCAATTCTCGTCCAAGTAGGTATGTTGTTAAAGCTATAGTAGGCCATGTAAACGTGAGTAATTGAACTTTATTAGTTATTAAATTTCAAAATGGCGACTATACAAATGTTTTAAGTTTAGTTACTATATCTACCATACCATGTAACCAATTTCGACCAAATTTGGTATACTGAAAGTATTTATTACAAGTGTCATATGTACCAACAAATAACTACGTTTTCTGCCATTTTGGAAGATAGTGCTATACGAGTAAATAAAATTATTATGTCATAACTCGGCAAATAATTAACCGATTCCTACAGAATTTGGTAAACTAGTAGTACTGATGCAGGTTTTGTTATGTAGTATATTTTAAGTATTTCAAACACTTATTTTCAAAATGGCCGCCATGTTCTTATTTTAGCATTGAATGCTGTATCCTCTAAACTATGTAATCAATGCCAAAATAACTTTGTATGCTCCCAGTAGAAATTACAACTATCAACTAATTCTACATGGAGCATATTTTGTTCACCATTTTGTTAGATAGCAACATGTGAATAAAATGAAGTTTTATGTAATATATTGGGGAAGATTTAACCAATTCCTATCATATTTGGCAAACACATAGTACAGACGCAGAGAATGTCAAGTGGTATGTTTTAAGCTTGCCAAACGCTTATTTTCAAAATGGTCACCATATAGCTATATTTAGATTGGAATGCTATATCGTCGAAACCATGCAATAAATTTTAACTAAACTTAACTTGCTGGCAGTAGATATTACAGCTATCAACTATGTCAATACAGAGCATCTTTTTTCCGCCATTTTGTAAGATAGAGCCTTGTGAGTAAATAAGGTTTTTTGTCATATCTAGGGAAACAATTGACAGAGTCCTTCCAAATTTGGCAAATAAATAGTACCTCAGCAGGTGGTGTAAATTGGTATGATTTATGTAGATCAGGCACTTATTTCTAAAATTGTAGCAATATAAATATTTTAGTTCAGTATATTTTACTAACGAAACAAATACTAACTTAACTTTGTATGCTGGCAGTACCTATTACAGCCATCAAATTTGTATCTGCAGAGCGTCATTTCTTTGCCATTGTGTAAGATAGCCCTACCAATAATAAATAATGATGTTATCTCGTATTTCGGGAAACAATCTAGCCATTTTTACACAATTTGGGGATGATTTTGTACTGTTGTAGTCCATAATGGTAAATGTATTATTTTTTTAGTAGGACACGCCCTTTTTTCATAATGGTGGCTATAAAATCATTTTAGTTTGGTGTGGGATATGTACAAAACTATGAAATCTACTTTAACCTAACTTTGTGAATTGACAGTATACAATCATCGAAATTTCTACTACATTACTTATTTGTCCTCAATTTATGAAGTTCGCCACATAGAATATATGGATGTTTTATGGCATATCTCGAGGACCAATCGACCGATTCCCACCAAATGTTACACGGGAAAATTTCAAGTAAATACGTACCAAATTGTGCACACCATAACTGCTACAGAATGCCATGCAAACTTTCATGATTAAAATGGGTGAGACAACGATGTACAAAATGTCAGCTTCATAAATCCTGTAGATAAGTTTGACATATATATTAAACAATTTAACCAAATTCCACCAACATTTATGTGTAGACAGTATACATTAGAAGCTTCGTGTATAGGTCCTTTTTTTCTGTCAATTTTGTACGATAGCATCAAACAGGAAAATTTAGTTTTTTATGTCATATCTCAGGGAACAAACAACCGATTTCCATCAAACTCTTCACATACGTAGTACTATATAAGCCATATAAACTTACATGTTTTATGTGCCTGAGTCACTTATTTTAAAAATAAAGGCCCTGTTAATATATTAGGTTAGTAAATCCTATCATACGAAACATTAGACTGATGAAAAAAGAATTGAATGCTCCATCCGACCTCCGTAATGCATTGGATTGCACGCTAGCTTATAGTTTGAGGTTTTTGGGTTGAAGTCCCAGGTAAGGCATGTGTGTATTTGTAAGTGTTTCACTACTGTTGCATAAGTTTCTGGTTTCATTTCTTAAGTTATTGCTTTCAAAAAGTAGTCAAGTCCTTCCTAGCAACTCAGCTTTTATGAAATTGTGTAAAAATTAATTGCACCCATGTTGAGGAAAGTAGGCTCATTAGTTATATCACAAACTTCTTGTTTTTCCGGTCCACACTCGTGTGCCTACAAAACAGCAGTACGCGGTCAATGAGATTTCAAGTGTCTGTAACTACTGAAATAAAGTAATCATCAACGTAATAAATAATACATTTATATACATGTTTTGAGGGAAGTAGCATTGCTTTCTTTGCTTTTTGTTCTATCTCCATGTAGTTTTTTTGTCCCAGAAATTTTTGAGACGTCACATAATATGTCGACATGGAAAATGTGCAACTTCATGCAATTTAATTCTGTATAAATTTGGAACCTCGAATAAACTTGAAGAAACTTCGGAAGTGTGTTTCGTTTTTTGCAGTCTGTGTTGCTTTCTGAAAGCTTAAATAAATGTGTGTGTATTGTTCAGTACTTATGCGATTCCCAGTTTACAGTTCAATGGCGAGGCGCGTATGTCACTATTTTTGAAACAATACCACCATGAAAATTTTTCATACTGTACGTGAAACATTCCTTCAGTGTTAGGAGTACGTTAAAACAGTATCATATCGCCTATCCAAACGGTTTCATTTGTATGAGCCCAAATATCAAACAATAAGTACTTATGTACACAATTGTCCTTAAAGGTAGGTATTTGGGGCAAAATAAGATTATGCGTTAAATTTTTGGGCGCAGTTTCACGAAATACATTGTCATCGGCTAGGTATTGTGTTTTTTTTAAATGCTGTTGAAGTTGGGTTCATATCTGTGCACTAGGGTGGAGTGAAATTTTTTTTTCGATAATTGTAATGGAATATCCAGGGGAAGGTTGTGGATAGGCTTCGTAAGTAATAGCGTAAAATATTTTCTCTCTAGTCTATGGATAAGAGGTGCCCCGAGAATTTTGAAATTTCAGATTTTTTGTTAAAATCAGCAGGTACCTTAATGTTTGTAAAATATAATACGGCAATTTAATTTTAATAGAATAGCTTGAATAATTAAGGAAAATAGCCCTTTTGTCTAGCACATTTTTTTTTTTTAATTTATTTAAACTCTTCTTGTGGTGCCCCAGTAGCACAAAAAACTAAGTAAAAGCAATAAATTTTAAGTTTTCTCATGTGGGGTTATGTGCTATTATTTAGAGTAAAAATACCTCTCCCGTGCTTTCTAGTTCTCCGTATTTTGTGTTGCTTAGCAAAACAACAACAACCTCCCCCCCTCCTCTTCTTTTCCTCGGCTGTATTTCGACGGTAGAAAGGACAAAACTTTATCACAGGAAAAGATAGGATTTAAGTATCACCAGAGGAGTAAGATGGAAGAGCACTATGTTCTTGTAGCAGAACCAGGACATAATTATTACGGCCATAAAGCATGTGATTCAGGGGCGACTGAAAACATAAAAACATGCATTACAAAGATTTTAAATGATAAATTAGAAAATCTGTCTCAATTATCGTCTATTGGCTGCGGTGGCACTGTCGTCAACACTGGGTCAAAGGGAGGGGTAGTTCACCGCTTGGAGGTCGAGCTCGGTAGACCACTACAGTGGTTTATTTGTCAGTTGCATTCAAATGAGCTCCCTTTGCGGCACTTAGTTCAACATTTAGATGGCCAGACGACGGGTCCGCGTTGTTTCTCGGGTCCAATAGGAAAGAAATTACAATGTTGCGAAAATCTTCCTGTTGTAGACTTTGTAGTAATTCCTGAGACATTGCCTAGAATTACAANAAACATTGCCTAGGATTACAAATGAAAATTATCTAAGTACGGACCGAAAGTACCTCCTTCACATGATGGAAACTGCGACGGGAAAATGCTCCCTCGATTTAGCAAACAGACAACCAGGTCAACTTTCGCATTCAAGGTGGCTTACAACAGCGAATAGAATTTTACGCTTATATGTTGCTACCACAAATCCTTGTCAAAATTTAAAAACATTGGCAATATTTGTAATGACAGTATATGGACTAACCTGGTTTAGCATAAAGTCGAATTCATCGGGCCTGAAAGGAGCATTTCACTTATGTATGATGATCAAAAGGAGTCGTTACCGTAGTGAAGACTTAAAGAAATTGATCGAGCCAGTAATCCAAAGGAATGGCTATTTTGGGCATCCTGAAAATATTCTGTTATGTATGCTAGGTGACAACAGAAAGTTTGTCAGAGAACTAGCTTATCGCTGGATATTAAAACTAAGGTCGCAGCCTAATCTTCCGGGGATTCGGAAGTTCGCGATACCATCATTTAATTTGAAGGCATCTGACTACACTGATCTAATTGATTGGCAGAATTTAAACGTCTGTGAGCCACCTTTGACCGCAAATTATTCGACCGAAAGATTAAAAGAAATAGTCGAGAATGGCTTCGGTACAGACGATAATATTCCTTTGTTACCCTGTCACACTCAAGCGGTAGAGCGGTGCATCAAGTTGGTGACTGAGGCATCAGAAGCTGTTTGCGGACAGGAAGCAAGGGACGGNTCGGGGAGAGGAAGCAAGGGACGGTTTCATCAGAGGAAGACTTGAGTAGCGCAAGAACATGCCTTCATTCGAAACAAAAAAGGAATATTCTATTTAATTAGCATTACATTACAGCATTATTATTGCTGACAACTCCGGAGAAATTAAAATTGTATCACTTTTTTTTTGTAAATAAATATGTTTTTTCTTTTAATTTACAGTTTTATTTATTTACTGTCAGTAAAATTATGTTAAACACAGAATAAAAATTAGTTGACACCTAAGAGAATACAAAGAAAATATTGAGTTTAATGTAAATTTTTAGGAATTTGGGGCCCTTGGGGGCCCTTTAAAAATATTTCTTAAAGCTACTTACTGTCTTTTCAATTAATATTTAGATTCCTCCTGGTAGTTTTGTACACATTCCATAATAATATGTTAAAAAAAATAATTTTTTAATATCTTTGATAAATGATCAGAAAATCAGCAATTTTTCAAAATTTCAGGTAACGGGGGTACCTTAATCCCTTCACGTAGATAACTCTAATTTGGTATATTTTCATATCAACTATAGACACAACTTTTCGCAACTATTCCATTTTGAGAAGAGTATTTTTTTTTTCACCTAACAAGTTCACTCCACCCTGCTGTGCACGCATGTAAATTTTATAAGCGAAAAGCGGTTTTTTTTTTTCGAAAGAAAAGCAGTCATGTGCTTCAGAAACTGTGTGGCTGGACGAATTTTCACGAAACTTGCATCGAGTGACAAATATTATTGTGGAAATATGCTGTCAAATTTTGGATTAATTCTGTTCAGCTATTGAGTTTCCTTTATTGTGTTCGTTTTTCGTGATATAATAACAACGCCCGTCATTTGTTTGTGCGTAGTTTTGTATGCTATGTTGACTTGTGAGTTAGTTAAGGATTTTAATTCTACTCTAAAATATTATTAAACATAATTCGTAGGTTATTTAACGATTGTTTAAAACACACTGTCTTCTGTATGAAGCAGTATATTCACCGTATTATCTTAAAGCATGCCTCTCTTATGACGCGTACGTGCATATTATGGGCGAGTCTTTCATATTTTCACACATTTTGAAGGCGAACGTTGGAAACGTCTGGCGTTGTTTGTGCAACGGGAAAAATAATAATGTTTAACTCTTGTGCTATTCTGTTGACAGCCTAAACTAAACATATTTTTTATGACCTCGGAAATATTAACCACACTTAAAGACATTAATTTATATCTAAACAGAGATCACTAATGAGCACTGGAAGTTATGTTCCTCATTACGTATTTCTTCAGTCCTAAAGGGGCCCGCTTACCTGATGCTTGAGCTGCGTTGCAGTGTATTTGAAAACATTGTCTTTTTTAATCAACTCTTAAAAAAGCACCCAATATACTGGTTTACAAAAAAAAACACACTTTAAGCTATGTGCAGGCGGGCACATTAAGGATGTTCAAGCGGTTAAAATTATTTTCTTAACTTGAGCTTATGACGCACCTTTTCGTTGTGGCATGAAATGCTAGTCTATTAAAATACAAACAATGAAAAAAAAAAACACTTTTCAAAAGAATAAAAGAAAATAATTAAAATATTTTCAAATTTGTGTTTTCTTTAGTAAAAATGTCAAAATAGTAAAAATTTAATACATTAAGCAACAGAGAAAAATAATAATCTTCCATGTTATTAGGATGCCGTGAAGGATATTCCTTGGACATTTGTTATTTGGTTCGTCAGCATTAAAAATTTTTAATTTTGGGGTAAAATTTAAAGTTAAAATAGCTAAAGGTAAAAACTCTTACTGTAGGTGTCCATGTGTCGGATTTACAAGAAATTGCTAGATACCATTCCTGCGACTCCAATAACCACTTTAGCAGAAACCAAACTTTGTGTTAAATTTGTACGCAACAAGAAGTTAAGTTAAATTTCTCATTTTCACACTAAAATAGCCTACACGATAAACGTAAATTTTTTTTTCAAATTATTATCAATTTATACCAAGTCATTAGCTATATAATGTCACAAAATTATAAAATACCCTTAAAACTAAAATAAAGTCGGCTCTTTAACAGCCTTAATACATTTGCTCATAATACTTATTTTTTGCTGGGGCTCTCAGGAAACCGANGGGAGGGGGAAGACGGATGCTGCGCCGAGTGGTTGGCGACTGCTCTCGCAGGCCCAGAAGCTCGTCCCTCCAGGTAACTGATGCTTTTCAATTAGCAACGCGGTCTCCCGGAGCAGGAAACACTTGTCCGGGAGGAAGACGCCTGGCGAGCGCCGCGTTGCTCTCGTGCCCAGGCCTGCTCCGTCTTCAATTGCCAGTGATTTATGTCAGACAGGTGCAATACCGTAATTGCCTTTTTGATGAGATTCCTTAAGTTACTAATGTTTTTCAACCAGTTGGTCGTAGCGCATATCACTTTAATTTATTGCTCTTTACGGAGCACTTTTAAAATCGGTCTTGGGAAGAAGGCACAGCTCGTAAACCTTTAATTTAGTACCCAAAGAGAGCGTTATTGACAGCGAAAAAAAAAATATATTCCCATTGTGTAGTTTCGCAGTAAAAAAATTAATATTTGAATTATGAACCGTGAATCGTATAAATACGTTTTATTACTCATTAGAGTGTTAGTAGGCTTAATTTAAAACTAATGTTGTTCCAAACAGAGTTACGACACCAACATATCTGTGCAAGGCTAATATTTGTATTTAGTGGGATGATACAAAGTGAGCTGAATGAAGATGGGTTTGTAAGATGTTATTTTAACCATGAACACACTATAGTACTGGCTTCCATTTTCATTACCGCGTTGCAATATTCTTATATCGATAAAGGTAAAAGCAATTTTGATTAATGTATTGAATTATCTTTGGTGGATTAACTTAGCGAAATGGCATGCTGTATATTTGGTGATGCCGGTATTAAATTGCATGCAGCCTGCATTAAGTGCAATTTTTATAATTAGTAATGTTTTCGTTTATTTTGTTTATGTGATGTCACGTTTTGTTTTACTATTTGGTCTTTTGTGATTTCTCATATGCTGAGAAAATTATTTGAGGTTTTGAAAATGAGAAATCAATTGCAACGCACAGGCAGGTATATAATTTACATATATTAATAACAATCTACATAACCGAAAAATAATATATTCTGACATGCTACAGCACCAGATATATACAAGGCAACTTTACTTATTTGTTTGAATAAAGTGCATAACAAAAATTCTTAAGATTGTAGGAAAACCGAACCATAAATTTAAACAACAAATCGTACAAAAAACTCATTTTTCCCTTTCCGAAAATATTTCAAGTTCATGGCAATTTTCTGATATCTAAATGTTTTTGATACTATACATTTAAATATTAAGGTAATTATTTTAATTTCGAATTGCATATGTCTAAAAATGCAAGACGATTAGAATAATACTGAGTAATGTTTTGACGATGTCTAATATATTACGTAAAAATTGTAATAATCATGTATTATAAATATATTATAAAGTCCCAAGTATATAATGTAACCAAAAAAAGACATCCAAAAATAAAAATGGAGTACATATATGTATTAATGGTGAATCTGAAGTACCCATAGCTACTTAATTATAAATTAAGCGTATACAAAATATAATCTTATACACGCTTAAAGGCAAGACTTGAAACAGAATTTAATTAAACCCCATATTTATCATGTACGTAACCTATTTACTTGAATATGTTTTCTAACGTCCTCATAATACAATTATATCTATACATTTTCGTCACAACCATATATTTCATGTAGTTTCACAATTTCATTTTATTCGCATATCTGGCAATTCTTAAGAAATGTGCCGTGTTTGCTTGTCCAGGGCAAAATATAACAATTTGTTTTATGGCATAACCCATTCAAGTATGGTTACTAGCTGATGACACCAAGGTTACGTTTAGGTATATTTGCGTGATCGTTATGAGCCAACTGCTACACCCATTGTTTAACAAATAAAAACATATATATACACACACACCTCACTTTGAAGGATTATGTCATTGTAAGTATTTCTGTTAACATCGCTGGCTATCGTGAATTGTTTAACCACAACTTTTGAACCAGTAAGATATCACATAAAATAGAAAAATTATTAAATATTCTTATAATAACAAGATTTTATCAAACTTTTTTTTGTAAGTTATCTTGCTGGAAATTCCCCCGTAGCAATCAACTTTGAAAGGTAAAAAATGAGGCAGCAGGATGTTTTCAGTATCACCGTGCAGTCAGTGATTCTAGTTACTACTAACAAAAGTAAACAGCTATCGTAGGTGTTACAATACAATCACGCCATAAGGAGACTTATACTGCTGTATAGTGAGTCAGGGATTGATTGTAACGCCTACCTCTGATCTTCCAATCTCTGACACTTGATGCCCAGAGAAAAGTCGGAGTCGTTTCCGAAGACAACTTATGGCAGATTGTAGCATTCCATAGTGTTCCCTGGGGACACCAACGAATAAAGCGGCGATTTTGAAGTGTTGGAAAAAAAAACATGTAAAGGTTGTCAGTATTGCAGTTTTGCATGTGAGGTGTGTGGAATTGCCTCTGGCAGAGAAACGGTATTCTAGTGAAGGTGCCACTTGTCGGTGGAGGGTGAACAAGGAAGCCACTAGCTTTTCCCTTGCATGTATGAGAACTAACAAATCCTACGTCCAGTGGTCTGTCAGGATCACCCAGAATCAGTCCTCCGTGTACATTGTTTCCGACATTATCTGACTTTCAAATCCTCACTGTTCATGTGCGATGGACAAATTCAGCGCGCAGTCACCTCGCTTCCCGTAGCGCTATTATCAGTCCTCTTCAGAACGACTGTTTCGCAAGTACTCTTGGCATGATTATCGTTCATTAACCACGTCTCGAATNCCCCCCCCACGACGTATGAGCATATGCCATCGCATGGAACTTCAATGACATTCACGTTATGTATCAACGTGCGTATTTACCAGCGCTCACTGTGACCAAATAATTTTTATACAATACAAAATTTTTTAGGGCAATTGGTGTACTTCAGGTACTGACGACGGGATCTCATTATTCTGTGCTCATATTCTCAGTCAGTGCCATGTGGTGTTCAAATATATCACTGTTTGTCTACTCGCTGCACGAGATATTATATCGTTAGTTCTGTCTAGTAGGGCTAAAATAAATTGTATAAGGATTTTTAGTGAGTTTTTAAGAATAAATACAGAGAATGGAAGGATGATTAAAATCCTGTAACGTGTCTATGGCGGCCGTGTCAACCACCTCACCAAAACTACACCACTACTAAACGTTCCCGACGCCAAAAGCAAACATCCGCCCCTCTGTTTGCTGCCTCCCGACCAACGTGTCACCACCTTCCTAATTAAAGTGCCTCTCCAGTAATGACATTTGTTGCCACGACTCCGCGAGCGATATACNCGGGCAGGCGCTGACACTAGCAAGGAATTGAATCCTCTTCGCGGCACTGCAGTCGTCGCCAAGTGAAGGTCTCGCTCATAACCACAAAGGAAGTCCATAGCTTGGGACGTGCTATTCTACTAGGATATTATACTGTAAGATTCTACCACGTGGGACCAAGCAATGTGTCTTGTGCTTGGTAAAAACTCTTGAGTAAGCTAGTAGTATTAAACAATTGCGTCTATCTGGCTTTCTATAAGTAAACAAGTTTTGGAAAAAGTCATTACGGAATGGGAACCAGAATTTTAAGAAATGTAGGGGGGATTCCCTGAAATTGAACCGGATCATCAATTGGACCGGGACTGGAAAACGGTGCTGCGCATGCGCAGTAGTCGGCTGAATAGCTGTGCTAAGTAGGTCATATTCTCCCTCGTTGACCCTGGAGTGGGCGTGGAGCCGTCGTTGTTGTGAGCCAAGCTATCGCGAGTGAAAGTTTCCGGTCCGCTGTGACGTAATTTTAAGGTACCAGCCGTAATATTGTGATAACAAAACAGGTGCGTTGATACTGCTTCTGTTATTGGCTAAGGAAACCTTCATGCCATGTATAAGAAGGTAGACAGTGCCTTATTTCGGAGGTTGCTTTGTTCGGATGTTATAAATGTTCGCGACTAAATGGTGACGTTCCCCAATATTAGATCAGTAAGTTTCTCCCATATTTGACCACCGGTCCAATTTGGGAGACGTGGTACAATTTTAGAGACTATTTGAAGCTGCACTAATTGTTTTGGTTTTAGTTTCTGTTGTACCAAATATTATTAGTCATTGCAATTTGTGCCTATGAAAAATATCTAGATGCCGAAAAAAAAATTTGATTTACTTATGTAGGATTGTAAAAATTTAGTCTACAGGTGCATTGTTTCAGAATAGATATAAGTTGCGAGAGGGTCGTATGGGAAGTGGGATATTGCTGATATGGAGNCTACAGGTGCATTGTTTCAGAATAGATATAAGTTGCGAGAGGGTCGTATGGGAAGTGGGATATTGCTGATATGGAGAGAGCTCTTTCTGTTTACCAGATGGGTGGAATTGGATTAAATGATGCTGCTCGTGTCTACTCTGTACCGAAGGCTACGTTTAATCCCCACGCGGAAGACTTGAATCATTTTTGAAGGACAAACTTTATTTGATGTGCTGTCATGTATCTATAATTTTGGAAAGACATAATTCGTTTAGTGAATAATTTTTGAAGGATAAAACATATATATTGTATTCTTTGTCATGAACCATTTTTAACAACAAAATTTATTTTATGTGTTGTCATATATAATTTTTTTACAATAAAATTAATTTCTTGTGTTATTTCTTATAAATAAATTTGAAGAAAAAATGCACTTAATATCTTTTTTTTTATTAATAAATATACACATAACTTCTGTCGTCTAAAAGGAAACTTAATGTTTCATAAGATAAGAAAATGTTGCCAATATATTTTTACGTGAAATTATTACAAATGTTTTAGTGTGCTAACTTAATTACTGTTTTTTTGTGATGTAAGTTAGGTGCTGTAATTTAGGAAACCAAAGGTCCAATTTGGGTGCAAATTCCCCCAGAATGGACCCTTTGCAATCTTCTAATCTTAAATTACTACTTAATTTCATTTTACAGAATATACCATATTATTCAAAAACAAACGTAATATGCCTAACTAAGATTAGTAAGACGGAATAACTAATGCATGAGATAATATTGAATAAATATTCAATGGGCGCCTTGAGCAGTCAAATATGTCGTGACAAACGACATCAACGATGATAGATAATCTTAAGTGCAAAAAGAAACATTTCATAACACATTAGAACACTGCATTTAACTATCAAGTCCACAAATAAAAAAATATAAAATATAATTACTAACTTTAATTAAATACAATTACGTCAAATATACAAAATCCTTNAGAAACATTTCATAACACATTAGAACACTGAATTTAACTATCACGTCCACAAATAAAAAAATATAAAATATAATTACTAACTTTAATTAAATACAATTACGTCAAATATACAAAATCCTTTGATGAAATGAAAATGGTGTGGTAGAAGTCATATGTTGTTTAAGACCAAATGCAATTTTTGTAATAGTGTGTGCGAATAAACTCTTACACCCTTACTTACAAAATTTATTTAGTCGTAAGGGGATTCTAAATGTCTTTCTTCGTTGCCTAAAGCTCTGTGCATAAAAATATATTTTGTTTGATAGCTCTTCAACGTACTGAAATTTAATGTTTCTTAAAAGTAATTTACGATGTTCAGATTTTACTATAAAGTTATTTATCATGCTAGCATCAGTCAGAGCAAAAGCTGTGTACAAACGGCCTCTGAGAAGAAAACCAGACTTAAGTTCAAAACTCTATTGAATTGGAAAATCTTGACAGCTGCCTTAAATTAGCACAGCTGCCGGCAAACCATGTTGCTAGGTTCAGTCATACTCGCGGGCGGCAATAGTTGAGCTGGCGTGGTAGAGGTGGCGCCTGTATAGCGCCACAACGGCGTTATCGGCTCCAGTGGCACTAAAAAACCTACTTGAGCGCCTTGTGTGACCTCTTAACCTTGTCCACGCACAACGTAACAGTCATATTTTGCCTCGGAAGACTGAATAAACCTAGCTTATGATGTTAAAACCTTACCGTTGAGAAGGATCCCTCATTAAACACGTTTTAAGGCAATGGTGGCAGGGCCAAGAAAGACGCAGATTTACCATTTACGAACGGTAAATCGTAATCTGCGCATCGCGGGAAAGGTCACAGACCTAGCCATCGCGAGAGATATAATTATTATATAAAATAAAACCCAAAGAGAAAAATACTAAACTATAGTGCCTTGGGCAAACCTAACATACATTACACTGAAATATTGCTTTGGCAACTACATAAATAAAAATAAAATTTTAGCTAGCTAACCTAGAAATGGGAGAGTGCCCTAACTTAAATTCTAGATAACCAAAACAAAGCTAAGCTATCATATAGAGGCGTTTAAAATGAAATACACCTAATTTATATAAATTACGGTTAAGCCAAAATATAAAATTTTGCCCACATAAACTGATAAACAAAACTTATACCAATATATTACACTAAAATGTACTTTGATGTTAACACTTTATGGGCTGATAATCAAATAAGGTCATCAAAGCCTATGAAGAAAGGTTTGATGTAAGATAAAAAAATAATATAACGTAATATACATGCTATTATGTTATCGCCAAATACAATTTTAGTGAAAATGGTTCAATTAGAGGGACTATCCCCTAATTTACGAAAATCATATAAGATCGTGACATCCTGCTAGGATATTATGTTAAGTTTTCCATTAAATTATGTTTCCAGGAACACCACATAAGCACTCACAATTTGCAAATTTAACAATTTTTATTTTATTTTTGAAACATGAATGTTTAGAATAAAGGTTTAATTTACTAGTGATGCAGAGGTATTCCGTTGCAGCAAACATGTAATGAACATGTCTATTTCTTGGTGTATTTTCTCGAAGATCTTATAATTTTTTCACAGTTACATTCCTTTCTCGTGTCACCGTTGACTTCGTCTTGAGTTTATCTGCCCGAATTTCCAGTAAGAGAATATCATATGATGTCACCGTGTGTGTGCACGTTCGCACTTCCTTAAAACTTTCGAACCCATTCTTCGAATTTTGTTACACTTTACACGCGTACAGCACTTTGTTATGCACAAGCTGTTTTTGTGGTTTCATACTGTGCCGAGTTATAACATTCAAAATGGCGGACTTTCAATATTTGGCAACGCGCAACATCAGCATGGAATTAAGAAATTTATATTTTGGCTTATCATTTTGAAAGATAGCGCTACCTACAAAATGTATCACGTAAAGCATATCTCAGGAGACTAAGCGATTGACATTAAAGCTGGTTCGTATGTTGCGCTACGGTGAGCCTCGATAAATTACAAGATTTGAAGCAACATATTGTCTTATTTGTAATCTATTCATCACCACAATTTTTGAAAAAAATTTTTTATGAGTTGCAGAAAATCTGGAATTCAATTAGTGCGTTGATTTGCGTGTTTTATGAATTCTCAAAGCATTGGACGAAGTATTATAAATCTTAACTCTTTGTACACTCACGATAGTGAAGGACTAAATTAAAACTAACTATACTTCTCTACTACGTATCAGAAATTAATTGCGACCGCAAAGAATGCACTTATGCCCCATCACGAAAGGCAAATAATTGAAGAACTTACTTTCTTTGGTCAGATTTATAGTGAGGAGGTGGTGTTTGGGGCTTCGACGGCAAACTTGTTTTGAATGGGGGCAGTGAGTCTTTCGGCTTAGATTCTTCAGGCCCTCTACGACGGAACTCTCTGATATAATCAATTATTTCTGTCTTATGGACAAGCCCGCTGACAGACTTCACTGGGGGGATCAAAGGGTAATTAAATAGTTATTTGGGAATGTGGACAGAAACCATCGAATACAGTATGTACGAGTTCAATGGATTTTGTATACATTTTAAATATGAACGGCGTAAGAATTTACCAGAACAGCAAGTAGCTCACAAAAGTTCTGAGTACTTTTTTCTCACTTTTTGTCTCTGATCATTATGAGTAATTTCCCTTTCCATATAAACTTATACCATTTTCCTTTTGGATATTTCTTCTTTTTATCTTTATACTCTGAGTAAATATAATTTAATTCGTAATATATCATCGGTAAAAAAAAATTCATGTGTTATGTGTTTGAGGAAGTGAAATATTTTTTTGTATACAGTTGAGCTGCGGATCTAATGTTAACACCAGCCGTCGACTTCTTCAGGCATGACAACGACAGCACCTTCGACGTTATTCAGATGGGTCTCCTACAGCAGTGCTGTCATTGATGACTTCGTCAAGGCTTCGTTGCTGTCACCTATGCAACGATGTGTCAAGTGCAAACACCTGTTCAAACGAGGTGATAAGCTGAAGAGTCGTAGCAAGAACTGTAAAGGTAGAGATCCTGCAGCTAAGAAATTCCCTCTGCAACTGCTGGTGAAACCAAATCAAATGGATTCTACCTTAAACAATCAGCATTCCAGGGAACTTTAAAATATTATTTGATCCAGAATAGTTTTACTCAGTACAAAAACATGTGTCAATACCTTGACCGCATTAAGCCAAAAGATAATCAATCAATTAACAGAATAAGTCGAAGAAGGTCCCATATAATTTAATGTTTGCCTGGAGCGTACCTGCGAAAAGCCTTAACAAATAGATGAAGCCATAAGTCGACGAGCATTCAAGACTGCGAACGTAGCATTGTACAATGTTGGTAGCATTCCAGGGGCTGTAGAAGCCTTGGAAGTAAAACTTTGTCGTAAAGAGGAAGAATATATGGCCAAGGGTTTTGGTTTGATGCTGGCTAGCATAGACTGTCTTGATCTGCGTATAGGCATATTATATTCACTACGCGAAAAGTGCGCATGCTGCTGTAAAGACACTACGTGAATGGCTTGGGGAATGTTAGGAATCTGTTTTTATGTTTGTATTCTGAAGTATTAAAATACATATTATTTCAATGAAAACATTTTTTTATTTCTCGCTGGTGTTGTATCTTTTCCTAGCATGCCTACTTCCCTGATATAGAGAATATGATAGCCATGGTTTTTATATCTGTTAAAGTATGATGGTACTGTAAGTGTGCACGATAAAAAAATTAACGAAATGATTGTCAAAATATAGTACTTAAATATTTCTTGTGTAGGCCCATCACTGGGTGTGCGCAATCAACATTATGGTAATAAAGGTGTAATTTTGAAATAAACTATACAGAAACTAAGAATGTATTGCCATAATAATACATTTTAAGCAGGTTGGATTCAACAGACATGAAAACGTGCTGTTGAAGGGGTAGAATTATGACACAGACTTGGAGGGAGGGATGTGCGAAGGTCGAGTCGGCCCTGGCCAGACCTGCTTCAGTGTGGCGTATGGCAAATAAATGTCTTACATAAATTTCTAAGTGACTGGTGTTGCTCTAATACACCACCGTTATTTTCTTAGTAAACACAAATGAGGAACTAAATAGATCTATTTGGTTAAAGGTCAAGACCATATGGCATAATCAAAAATTGTGGAAGTGATGCAATCCAAGATGGTGGTTCGAGAGGGACCGAGTAATCAGCACGGTACTAAATCGAGGTACAATGGCAGAGCATGAATACAATATAAGATGGTGGGTGGAGCACAGGTGAATTAATCGTGGTGTCAAAATTTAAGAAGGAATGATAGAGAATAAAACTAGAAAAAAAAAACTAAATCAAAGATGGTAAACATAGCTTGACAGAGCCTGAGAGAATGTTTTTTTGTCAGCTCGTCTGCTGGCTAGATCGAGAAATTAGTATCATCTAGTTTATGGAAATATAATCCAATATGTCAGATGCAGACAGTACCACCTATGCTGTAAAAAATGTAAACAAATATGGCTGCCACCTGGCGGCTAAATCGATAGCTCACCTGGTGACGAAATCGAAAATTAATACACTAGTTCCACCCACACACTGCAAAATAGAGTCGAATATGGGTGCTGCCTGGAGGGCTAAATCGATAAGAAATAAAATAGTATCACATATGCTTTAAAAGTAAATACGAGATGACCACTTACAGATATGCAAACAAATGGCAAAGGAAAAAACAAGATGTACAGAGAACGAAGGTGAGAGTCATACTCCAGCAATGTAAACAAATGACAAACGAAAAATAAACAACATGGCATGTCGAACATAGGTGTGAGAGGACAACAGCTCCTCTGGCGGTGAAATCGAAGATTAATACACTAGCGTCACCTAGGTGATGATAAAGTAAACATTTGAAATCCAAGATGGTGTGTCGAGCATTGGCGAGTGACAAACTACAACGATGTAAAGAAATGACAAACAAAAAGAAACTTCAAAATTAAAACAGTAATTAGTACACTAGCACCAGCTAGGTGTTGCAAATTAAAACCAATGGCAGACAAAAAAAACATGATGGCTGCATACGATGGAATGAGTAATGAGAGGGTGTGGGATAGGGAACGTTAAGACAATGTGATTCATTTTGAGGGGACTCAGTCGTATGCTGGACGTAGTGCTGGGAAAACCTCTGGAAATGAAAATTTTTAAAATACTGATTTATGATAATGTTTTTGAATAATAATGAAATAATTTTAAAAATACATTTTTATACATTTTTGAAAATATTTCGATTATTTTTTGTTTAATGTCAATAGTATGGGGTCAATGTCAAAGGTTAGGGTCACCTAGATCTAATATTGTGGTCGGGTGACGTCATAACATGTTGGCTGGTCAGCTCTGGTCCCCTGTCCCCTCTGAGACCAAACCTTCATAATTTTAATTTTATATTTTTAAAATAATTTTTTTTATAATTTGTTATAAATATTATTAATAAATGTTTGGAAAAGGTGTGGGATTTGTTGGGTTTAAGGTAATTCAAGATCACAGGGCCAAGGTCAAATGTCAAGGCCAAAGTTTAAGGTCATCTGGATCAAATATTGCAGCTAAGTTGGCTAACAGAACCAAGATGGCTGTTGGTCAGCTCTGACTCCAGACCCTGGACCATGTGTATCGATTTGGCATACCCTATTCCTATAAAACTAATATAGCCGTCACTGCTCTGACTTCGAAAACTATCCCCTGAAATTCTTCCGATGTATCGAAAAGTAACTGCCTTTCGGATGATCGGTTTTTGCAGCTGGGGCGATTGCTGCTCTTTTTAAGGAAAAAAGAGAAATTCTGAGGGGAAATTAATCGATTTTGAGGGAAAAGCGAAGAATATTTAGGGAAAATGGCTGCCGAGCGATTATAATGACAAAGCATGAATAGATCCGGCGATCCAATCCCCCCTCCCCTTATTCCCGACTAATCATAATCATCGTGTACATAAAGTAATGTGAGGTTGTGATACTAAAACTGAGTATCGAGCAGTGTACAATCAAACGAGCTTCTAAAACTCACACCACAATCAACATCATTACAGCCACCACTGCTACTAGTAATATTACTAGTGTTACTACTGGTACAGTACTACTACTACTGCAATTGCTACTGCTACTACTATTGCAGAACCTATCTCTATGCTCAGATTATTACGTGAAAACCATCGAATATAAAAATATAATGCTACGTCAAACTCCTTTCCATGGAAAAAAAATGTTAGGGTTTTACATTGGATACGGTTCTGAAAAAGGCAAAAATGTTGCCTAACGATTTTATTTTTGCTTTATCGCTTTACATTAAAATGTAAAATTGAAACTTGTCAAGTAGGCTTTTTCAATATATATATTTTTTAACACGCCGCCTGTACAAACACTTTCAGATCGTACGCTGGTCCTTGAGATGACGCTTACACAAAGGGTTGCATCTGGTCATGCGAGAAATATTCCAGAGGAGTCACTCGCGAAGATTATGCAGGCCACGGCACATTAACGCCCGTTTATAATTACAGCGCATGTCCTTAATACTACAGTACAAACATTGCGGATTTTGTGGGCTGATGCTCGTTTAAGTTACACTAGAAAAAAACCTGGGTGTTACGGAAACGAACATCTTCAGCATCTCAGCACCTCAAACAAGTAAATAAATGTAATGAATGAAGCATTGGTAAGTGGTATGAACCAGCCGACAAGCGAACTTTGCTCGCATTAGGAAAGTTATCGGTTCGATCCCAGCCGACAGCAGCGAGAGGGGCGAGTTGTTTCCTCCAAGCTGTGTTCCACCACCAGGTCTAACGCGAATACCTGTGCGGCTTTTCGTTACAGGACCTCTCAGTCATTCAAACCTTAACCCGTTACTTCATCATCCTAACTAGCGTTGATGCATGGAGAGTTTAGAGGTACGCGCGTCAAACGTTTACGTAAAATAGCATCTAATCACCTGAAATGTTGATTTAATAAGGTTTTCCAACAAGCACACATAACCTTCGCGTACTGCGAATGTGGGGGGCCGGTGTTGGCGCAATGGGTAGAGTGCTCGCTTCCCAACGAAGTGAATCGGGTTTTATTTCTGGCGGGGTCAATCCTGTATTTTCACATTTCAGAATTGTGCTGGATGGTGCAGCTGGTCGGCGGATTCTCTCGGTTACCTCTCGCTTCCCTCACCGTTGCATTGCGGCATTGCTTGATACTCACCTCGCTTCATCCTGCTGCAAATACCTTCCCGTGCGAAATTAGCTTCGGTGGTATGAATAATTTTTAATACAAATTAAAAATAAATGATCCACATTTACAGGCACAGTACTAGTAATCAACCCCATTCTCGCGAGTAAATTGTCTTTCCAGTTGACATAAACGTAAAAAAAGAAAACAATATATTCAAATTTCTATGCAACATTAACAAGGGAGTTAACAAGGGGGGAAAACACAATTTTAAAACAAATTTGATTGTTGCAGGGCAGAGGTGGCTTATTTTGAATAACGACATTATTTCGCTAATTGCAATCATTTCAAATTTATTGACATTGAATAACAGGTATAATTAACCCTTAAATGTAACACAATATCGCCAGGAATTGAACATGATATTTTATAGTGTATTCCTATGTTACGTGGTCACGGAATTTCCTATTTTAAATTAATTAATTCGGAAATTTGTTTTTGAGCATGTACCCTAATCAGAACATATATTTATAGCCTACAATACCTCTGCTTGGACACTGCCCTGCGGTAAAAATAGCACAGAACGAATGGAGTTTTGAAACGAAATTTTAAATCAGTGCTAAAAGTGTTAATTAATGCAATATCGAAATTAAAAATAAACATAGTAACTAAACGTGTGATGTTTTGAATATGTACGTGTGAATGTCAGAAGGGCTGAATGAATTAATTAGAATTATCAATTGATAATTACGTTTCAAAGTGATTAAAGTGGTGTACTTAAAATCTCAGTTCTTTATATTTTTAACAAACCCATTGTCTTCGCCAAGTTCAGCAAAGTACATTTTATTGTTACTTTCATCTGAAAGTATAAAAGTCGTCTTAAAACATCACATAAGCATATAAAATAGCCAATTTCATTTTCATCTTGGGTCAAACGAATCACAGAAGATAGTTACTTGGGGTGAGTAACATTAATTTTCTTAAGGTACGCTCACACCGGAGCGGTGGTGGTAGGAGTAGAGAACGAGATAGCACACACTGTGGCGGGCGAGATAGCGGCGACGATAGCTTTTAAGGTGGAAACTATAATGAATATAGCAAAAATTTAATGCACGCCACACAATCATCTGCGTTCAAAGAATGGTCAGAATTTTCAGATTCATTAATGGAAACTTTCTAAAACCTGCCGTTTGACAGACGAAGAACAACAAATGACACTCCTTATACGTGATAGGGTTTTTTATTATTTTAATGTGTAAATAGGACTTTGTTGTCATTCCTTTAAAATATATATTTAGCTGGTAGGACATGATGGGCATAAGCGTGGGCAGAGCTGGCCATTATCCTGGTAACGAAATATTTAACCACTTTATTTACTGGAATACATGTTTTGTTACTACAAAAAAATTATGGTCAAATATGAAGCACCTCAAAGTAGGTTTTCCACAAACAAAATGGTTGTTTCATGTAAATTATATCAGTGGCAATGATAACCATGCATTGTGGTTACAATGGTTTAGCAGAATCCTTTGTGATAAATTCAGCTGCTGTATATTGAGTGATAAACTATTATGTCGTTGACCTAAGGAATTCGCTCTTTGGTAACGTATAATTTAGAAAGTTTCGTTTGGTACTAAAATCTATAACAAACGAAAGAAAATATTTAAGGTTACTTAGCCCTTTTCTTTGGTATACAGCAACATTTCTTTGTTATAAACAAAACGATCTCACGGATTTTTTTCCTATAAAGATAATCAGAAGTGTTATAAAAAGTATAAAGAAAATATTTAATAACAACGAAACAAAGTTTCTTGAACCTTACCTTTGAATTAAAGCAAGATTAGGTCACTGTAAACAAAACATTGTCAAATAAATGCTGTTATTTGCTGTACAGAAAGCTTTGCAAATATATTTTACATTGCGGGTGGTTTCATTACAGGAGCCAACACTTTAAGTTGCAGTGCGGCATGTAAGCAGAGAACTGAAGAACTATCTGTTTCACATGTGCAAACTAGACTTCAAATACTTGTACGTTTGTATTAGTATTGCAGTTGGTCAGCTACTTTTTTGACACCTCCTGGAAGAGTCTGAGCCAATAATAAACATGCAACAAAATGCCGGCCCGACAACGGCCTCGCACTCTGGCAGAAAGGTGACAATGGGTAGTAGATAAATCCTTGCGTATACGTACATATGAATGTGGAGTTAATCGTACAGGTCGCTGAACTAGCGATTTTTTCCCGGTATCAACATAAGTGTATCGGGGGTATTAGGTTCATAAATGTTGTAAACACCCACAATAACCATTCAACTAAAAATATTAAAATTAGAAGTATTGCAAGTTTTATGCTAACCACGTACTTATTGGGCTGTAAGCCACAGTGGAGAACGTTAGTGTCTTAACACTTCCCTAATTTGTCATAAGTGTTATCTTTTTGTCTTTCATACCATTTATCTTATGGTGCACCAGCATTTTCGGTGCAAATTACTACGCCATATTGCGACACTTTGGCTACGGCTTGAATACCTAGTAAGGAATGGATGGTAAGAATAAAAGTGTATATGCGCGTGTGTCTATATACATATGTATGTATATACATACAGACCAAGGCGAGTTAACACGGAAACGAAATAGGTAAACCTGCACAACCATATTATTACGCATATGATGGTAGATCTTTACTATTTCAATATGTTTACAAGTGGAATTGGTCGTCGTATTACATCACTACACTACAGTACACTGCACAGTCCTCTGAACCATTCAGTAACACTAGAACGGCCATGGGATAGGGAAAAGTCTGACCAGTTATTTATGTTAGTTCTTGGGATGATTCTGAAGGAGCGCTAGTTATGTCGACTGGGAGTTGGCAGGCAGCAGACGACGCAGCAGTCAAAATACCTCGCCACCCGTGCGGTGTTGCCAGTTCCGCAGCTGGCAAAAGTAAGTCATCACCCTGGCCTCGGCTCACCCACGTGTTCGTTCACGTTCTAATAAAGGCGAGCCTGTCACACGTGAGTTATCAGCTTTCGTTGCAGCTGTGAATACCCAACTCATGATTTACTAGTGGCGACCATGGCACGTGTTTCATTTCTGTCGTAAAATTTTGTATTTACTGAAATTTACAGCGATAAAAACTTCTATTTGGTTTTATTAACCTATGCGAAAATTAAATATAAAAATATGTAATGGTAATTGCTTTTAATTCTAATTTATTATTTTACTACAGTTTAAGTGTTCGTGATAAAATACGGGTACTGTTAGCACTTACAATTACAAATTTGATATTAATCATGAATGATGTCATACATCATAGTAGCTTTTTCATTCCGTTATTATATGAAAGGAAAAAGTGACATAAAATGATTGTTCAGTAGTCGAGAAATATACGTTAGATGCCGAAGGTCTATAATGTGGCTCAGTGTTTACAGTTTGTGGTTGTGATCTACTACAAAGGTGACTGTTCGTAAAAATAATCAGTACGTTAAATTTGTCGATTCAAGTGTCATTAAGACTGTGTCCGAACCAAAGAATGCACTTATGTATATAAGCATACTCCACTCGGTTTGATATTTGATATATTCCGACAGACATACTTATTTGCACCCGTTACAGCAACTAGCCAGATGATACGATTCTGAACAAGCATTTGACGGAAAACCAATACTGGATCTGTGCAGGAACGTAGGTCCATATATTTAAAATTATCAACCCATTAGGAGCTGTGGCTGAAAGTGCATGATAATGAAAGTGGTGCTATTATTCATTCTAGACATTTATTCAAGAAAGGAATGAATAAGCATTTTACGCAGTAAACGCAGTTATCTATAATTTATTATTAAAACTGATAAAAACTAGAGGTAACTTTTATTGTAACACTAATAATAGTATGAATAAAAATTAAATTTCGAATTTTAATATGACTTTTACACTCAACCATAAAAAATTGTCAGTGTTCTCAGTGCCTTGCATATTAAATAAAAATTCTTTGCTAAGCCCAGTTTATACCAAATCACGAAGGAAAATGATTATGTTTATCTTGGCTCTTCTAGATCATAAGGTTAAAGAGTATACATTGTTAAGAACTTTTATCAGTGGCTTTTTTCGAAAATGAACCACTCTTTAGAAAAAGATATATTAGGAATAACAATTATGAAATACATATAAATTGCTTTTCAAATTAGTAGCATATGGGCTATGTGTGTTTATTATTACACGAGTGTAACACAGCACACCATTTTATATTCTACACTGAAACCTCAAACTTATAACAGTGCAAAAAACATTAACACTGCAGTTATTATCATTATTGATTACACTTATAACGCATGAAAACTAGACATAACAATGAGAGTCGCAATATTCTACTTCATACATTACAAAATATAACTATTTCTACACTAAATATCGGTTGAATGCAATGACTCGGTGCCAATCGCTGATAGTTAAGCCAAGTTTACAATAAAGAATTATNATTCTACTTCATACATTACAAAATATAACTATTTCAACACTAAATATCGGTTGAATGCAATGACTCGGTGCCAATCGCTGATAGTTAAGCCAAGTTTACAATAAAGAATTATGCAGTACGTGCTTATCTGTCATACGGAAACACGTCTTCTGTATTTTCAGTTTCCAATANATGCAGTACGTGCTTATCTGTCATACGGAAACACGTCTTCTGTATTTTCAGTTTCCAATATTGTTTTACTTATTAATTCTAGCCAATGGAAACAGTCAGCAAGCCTGTTATGTTTACCTTTGTGCTTACGTAACTTTGTACATCACAACCATATTTAAGCACATCATACTTCAAAGGTGACATTTTCTATCAGAGGAGCTTATTTTTGTGAACAAATCTAATCGTTAACATGTGCACACACCCAACGTTTTAATATTGTTTATATTCGTAACTACATTAACGTAAATAACGGCTTCCCACAAACAACGCCTTGTGCCCTGTTCTGTGTGGTCGTCGCCCCAAAAGTTTCACTTAAGATATAAAATATAATGATTTCTTTCAACACCTAAGTAAATCCCAACAACGCACAAGACCTGCTAAGTTCCATTGCATTACATGAGGTAACACACTTTCGTTTCTTCTGCACACCTTTTAACGCATAATTTAACGCTTACATTTTCTATTGTCAACCCAGCTTTACTTCAGACTTCGCAGCTTACGCTAAATTAAAGTGAGCAGGTGTGTTTAAACGCAGTCGAATAAATTAATTTCTCTGTTCATAGTGTACAGTTGTTACCAAGAAGAAAATGTAAATATTGTCACTGTGTCGAAATTATTTCATGTATTCTGGAATGTTTGTCGTCTCCTAGGCTACAAATGGATAATGGTAACAATTTACGAACAATATGTAACCATTTGNTATTCTGGAATGTTTGTCGTCTCCTAGGCTACAAATGGATAATGGTAACAATTTACGAACAATATGTAACCATTTGGATTATTTGTGACAGTAGGGCATCCTTGTGTGCGTTAACTTTGTGGAATATTTACAAAATTATAATTTACTTTTCCTAATAGTGCTCCATGTTTTGTTGAAGTAATAAATAGTTTTTTCGTTAACAACCACTCATTTTGTTTGCACGATTATACTATACGAACGAAATATATGTTATCACATGTGAGATCATATTCATAACGAGGAGTGTTAATTCATACAGCAAATTTAGTTTCGATTTGTTCGTCGTGGGTTTTTTTCGTCTCTTTACAAGCATTCCCCTACCACTTCACAGTGTTAATTTTAATATGCCAGAAAGATACTAGCAGTATGTGGTGTATCATATTTTCAAAACAGTATTTCTTTCGACATTTAAAGAGGGTTTTATGAGTTTCCGGTGCCTAAATTCTGCGAGATGCGTGAGTCGTTTAAGCCGGCACTACACGATATGCAATTACTGATACCTTCTGTTATACCCATGGACACAACAGAAGGTATACAATTTTCTATAGCAGAAGAGAAGAAAAAATGCATGAGTTCATACGCACACGTTACCTCCATTGCTAACAGAAATTTGTAAATGGCAGGCAAAACAACTCGCAGGTGGGCAGGGATACAAATGCAACCAAATGTTAATTGTAGGCGCTTTGTGGTGCATAATTACGAAGAGTGTTTCTTTCCCATGAAGACTCCATTTATTTAGGTTTATTTATTTGGCGTCGCCTATTTTAAGTATAATTACGTTTTCGTGTGTTCAGCGGGGGAGTGAAGCTCCCCTCCAGCCTCCCGGATGGAGTGAATGCCGCCGAATCCTCATATGCCACCGAATGGCTTTTAGTGTTGTGAAACCGAAAGCCGAAACTCCCATAACTCACTAGGTGTTTGTGAAGCAAAAGCACCCTGACACTTTCTCAAATCATTGGGTCGGCGGCAGGGGCAGTGTAATGTGGGGCTTTGGGCACTGGGCCCTTATTTAGGCGAGTTATTTGGTGTTGCCTGTTTTAAGTAAAATTACGCTTTCGTGTGTTCAGCGGGGGAGTGAAGCTCCCCTCCAGCCTCCCGGATGGAGTGAATGCCGCCGAATCCTCATATGCCACCGAATGGCTTTTAGTGTTGTGAAACCGAAAGCCGAAACTCCCATAACTCACTAGGTGTTTGTGAAGCAAAAGCACCCTGACACTTTCTCAAATCATTGGGTGGGCGGCAGGGACAGTGTAATGTGGGGCTTTGGGCACTGGGCCCTTATTTAAGCGAGTTAATTTAGGTTTATAAGTACGAGTACTATTAATGTATGGGACATGACATGATTAACGGCACTGATTATGTATGGAAAACAAGGTTCTGTATTCACATGTATGTACGACGGACATTTACGCCAGTCATTAAAACATTGGCAAATTTTTTTAACAGGGGCGTAGCCAGGAGTGTACTGGACAGGAATTGACTTGGGTTTGGGAAAGGTGTGAGAGGGGAGGATTTCATATTTCCATTTTTGGACAAAATACGAAAACTGTAATATTCAAATTTAATAGTTAAATTAAAATTTATAATAAATGGGCAAATATACAGATATGGAACCACAAAATGCTACAAACATCCTTCATGTTCAAGGGTGATCACACATTTCTTATATTAAAATAAAATAAAAGTTGTCATTTTGTTTTCAAATTTTATTTTTGAATATTTTATTTTCATTTCGGGCGGTGGGGGTATGCGTCTTGATATCACCCCTTTATTTACATATGTATCTTTAATGAGCATAATAATAAAACTTGTAATTTCTATGATTTAACGAGCTATTACTGTTAGAAGGCCAATAAAAGGCAGAACTATCACAATATTAAACTTAAGGC
>NQII01000328.1:76193-93727 GCA_002778355.1 Clitarchus hookeri | reverse complement strand
GGGGGGGGGGGGGAACTACACGATATTAAGCAGGTGTACCAGTTTTTTTTAGCTCTTCAGTGTATATGTGATGGTACGTATAGATAGTTCTACTGTCTTTACAGCCAGAATATTGAAGTTTTATCCAACGCGTGTTACGTTACTTTAATGTGATGCAGAGTTAGTAGGGTAATATGTGAATACATTTCCCACTAAAACTCTTAGTTGCTTAAAGCATAGGTAACGAAATTCAGTTCTTTCCACGGCGGCATATAGTTAGTTATATTGGCCAAATATATTGTTTTAGGTTAGCATTCAATAAATGAGATATTGAACGATGCCATACTGTATCTCAAAAATATTGACTGTTATTATTTGAAATAAATATTATTTTATGCCTTGCTTACATCTACTTCTAAAAATATGTAACTTTTCTAATGCTCTATAAAACCAAATGTTTTTTTTTTTTTCAAATTAACACTTGGCTCATAATTTAATAAGGATCATTATATTATTTTGTATAATTTTTACTTTGATTATATTTCCATCTGGTTACTTTATGCCAATAATGCGAATGCAAATAGGCTGAAAATTCGCGGTGACTTCTATAAACAGAGTGTACTACTAGCTATTCTACAAAAAGTCATTGATATCTGCAAGGCAAAATAATATCGTAAAAGACTTGTTAATACTGGATTATGTCCAAATGTAATTGAAGCAATTAAATAGGTGTGTACGCAACAACTCGAAGAACCGAAGTATGAAGGCTGGCTAGAATATTGACATTTTATACACTTTTGATCTATCGAATTCTGTCTATTGTTAGATAAATGTGTAGGCTTAATTTGAATTATTCGCATTTTTCAGCTGTGAGTGTGGCATTATAATTTGAGTGATACGCACACGGAATAACTCGTCAAACTTTTTGGGCAGATGAATATGGAACAGCCACGGAATGCAAGGGGGTGGGGGGAAACGAAATGTTAAGAGCCANCGTCAAACTTTTTGGGCAGATGAATATGGAACAGCCACGGAATGCAAGGGGGTGGGGGGAAACGAAATGTTAAGAGCCACTCAAATTTCTCTACTCCACTCTAATCTAAGCCCTTGAACGCTGTGCGCGTTGAACACTTATACACAGCTCCGTTTTTTCATGCCAAGATGTACTTCTCATGCTTACTCACATCCACCCAGTCGCTGCTCGGTAGAGTCTACTGCTAAGGAAAATCCTACAGTGGTTCGCAGATGTGTCCCGCAATTCTCGATACTCACTAGAGTGCTTGCGTGGCGGTAAATACCCACGAGGAGTAAGAACCCGGTGGTCATCTCGGTTCAAGAGCGTTTAACGGAGACTGTACGTCTTGAGGTTTGAGAATCTCCTGCCTCCGTCTTCGTGCCAGTGTTTCAGGTGAACAAGACAAACCGCTGCACACATACCCCCCTCCCCGGCCAGAGTTCTGGGCTGCACTAAACGATATGAGGATTCTCATTGCAGCTCGCTTCCATCTATAGTCACTTGAGTTTCAGGTAATGATCAGCGCCGTATAATGAGACGGAATACTACTATTCTCGTAACCTAATTAACATTTATTTATCTGAACTCGGGCTTTTAAGAGGCACTGGTATTATATCTCGTCACTCACAAAAATTTTTTAACTAAATTTTATCTGCGCTTGAAAAAATATCCTTCAAATAGTAATAGATTACTTACTGTTCACGTGATTCCGACAATGCATTGAAAAAAGGTTTTGTTCAATGAAAAATCTTTGTTCGGCGTAACCAAATTGATTTTTTGTTTAAAGGCAACAGAAAATTTTGTTGCTGAAACGAAATTATTTTCTGTATTTATTTTGCTGCCCCAAACCAAGATTTGGTTAACGCAACAATAAATTTGTTTCGCCCCACGCACATTAGACAGTTTCGGTTAATATTAAACAAATGTCAGACACTCGGCCGAGATTCCACCCTGGATCATTTGCGCCCGAAATTTACGCCTATTCATCGTCAGCTAAAGTGGTTACTGATTAAATCGGAATGTTTTTAAATACAAGCAGTTAAAATACTGGACAACATGCACAAATAAATATTTCAATTTTTACAGTTTTACTTTCTAGTTTCCTGTGCAACTTGTTTTATTAGGACCATTATTATTATTATTCAATAACAAACATTGTTACTACCGTAATTGTCACATGGAAATGAAACCCCTTGAGCTGTATTTTCGAACAAAGGCAATAAAATGAGTGGTCAAACAATTATAAACAATTGATTTAACAACATGTTTTGTTGACAGTCCAATGTCTTTTGACCCAAAACATAGATTTTGTTTATTCAAAGGTGTTTTTGTTTGTTTTTTTTTCTTTTTCAAGTTTTGTTTACTCAAAAAGTATTTTGTTGGGGCAACAAAATATATTTGTCGCCCTATACAAATAAATATTTTGTTTGCTGTTCTCTCAGTGTGCGAGAATTAGGACAGAAACCGGGCTGAAAACTGAAACAGAAAACCAGAGCAATATGTATGCGTCTCTATAATGGATAAATCATAGCAGGACTTTCGTTTGCGAAAATTTACACCAAGCCTTGGGTTTCGAGTCCAGCTGAATCTGAACATCGTCGTATGTTTCCATCAAGTTGTAGTTTTGCTGTTATGTTCACACCGGTGCATCTGTTTAGGACGTTGACTATCCCCTAACGTCTTCCATAAAAACCCATACTCCAAACAAAGCATTTCGGGTACCTATACACATAAGTAAAAAAAGAAAACTTTGTTCGTAATACTGGAAACATGACGTGATAAATGTGCCATCTGCCTTTTTAATAGATTAATGGAAAATGTGTCCCAGAAATCCTGCATCCGTATATTTTTAACTCATTGTAACATATGTATTCACTCAAAATCATTTTTGGTGACCCACATTTGTTCCAGAAATATTCAGAATATGAACATTGCAATGTAAAATCCTGTGGTTGTAACAAACACTTGCTATGATTCTTATTGATTCTTATATGTTTGTTATCAATTTTTTAATAATAGGGGTTGTTATTAAATATTTAAAATAAAAGGATTCATTTGAAATTTACTGTGCAAAATTGTGCGTTAATGTGTAATATGAAAAATTTAGGAGACTGTAGTGGTTTCTCAGAATGACGACCCTTATAAACCTTATATTTTTTCACATACTGTTATTAAAATGTGTGTATTCTAATTTTGCAAAGAGTTTTTATGAGAAACTATATATTTTTTTATTTTTCCATGAAGGTATTTTGTGAAATAAAAATAGGGATATATAAACTCTTAAGCTATTTAATTAAGATATATATTTTTAAAGAGCTATGATTATAAACGCAACATTTGGTTGAGAAAAAATAAAAGTTGGTAATTAGTCGCTGCAATGATTATTTATATCAGAGAGATGAGGTAAGGGAAGGAAAAATAAATTAGCACCGTTAATGTGGAAATATGGATCGTGTTTCACAGTGACAGAGAATTATATGATAAAAATATTTTCGCTTACATATTCTTATTAATCTAAGTAATTACAGGAAATTTTACTTCATTTGCGGTTTACTTCATTTTCAGTTTACTTCACTTTCATTTTCTTTGTTGAATATTTTATGACATCTTTACCAGCCTATCTCATATTGCGTCGAGAGGTGACTTATTTCCTTAACATCCGGCTGATAATATCGACGTTCTTTTTTTACTGAACTACGTCAAACGTATGTATAAAATATGGTGCTATCCTGTGCGAATTCATGACGAAATCAGGTTTGCATGCGAGTGATGGATTCACCAGATTTTTTAAGCTGCTAACCATATCAAGTCATATATTTCCTAATACTATCCCAATAATTATAATTTTAAATATCTTGACAATTTAATAGAGATGATACATTCCTTTAAACTCACGGTAATGTAAGAACTCTCAAGGCTTTTCGCTTAAGTCAGACGAAATATGATTATTGAAACTACCTAATCCACGTCTTTCTTTAAGTAAGTAAGAAATACGCGTATTTGGAAATAACCAAATTAGCCTAGAATTTATGCTACGCGATTTTATAACTTCCTTGTATGAATAGAACATGTTTGCTTGATATTATATCACAATAATGAAAATGACTAACAAGACAAAAAATCCAATATATTTAGCCAAATTTATGTACCCACACAATCAACTGTTTTAGTGATATTGTTAATTATACTTAACTGCTGATATACTGAAGCAGAGGATAAAACAGGAATTGGCCGTTCGTTGCCCCACGTATGCAAACTCATTCCAATATTTCTACCCAAGGTAGAACTGACGTTATGGAGTTTTAGTGTAAAGGTCACAACAAGTATATATTTGCAGGGAATTAGAGATGGAAAAAATTGTCTTATGGTTGCATCGTTTGTTATTGAGGTTTATTTCCAAATGTTATTATTTGTTATCAGAGATTTTCCTTGATTCTGTGTAAAAGGAAATAGTAAGATAAGCTTAAACACCACATTTCTTCTAGCAGTTTCACTTCTCTTTGCCATAGTTCTATCATTTGCGATTGATTATTTTGATTGGCGGAACCCCGAGACTTGCACAATGACGCGAACCTGGGCAGACACAGCAATGTGCCGGTCATGATGTTAGCCCTAAACGTGACAAATGTAGTGGGATATGTACGACATAAATCATGCTCCCATTGGTTATAACTATAGAAAACTTACGCGCTATAGACGCCGCAGTTCCAAGGCCTTAGCACTACTTCCCGAAAATTCTTCGCCCGTAGAATAAGTTTTTTTTTTTTGTTGCCTGTGTGACAGCAGCTTGTTAAGTGCATGCGAAATCTCCCCATTTGAAATGTTATAAATATCGTCCCAGTACGAATGCCATATCATATTTTAGTGATGCCAATGAGTTTCGGACAAGGTGAAACCGTGATTCGAAAATTGTTTAGATACCTTGGACATTATTAAAATGTTTATTTATATATAAACTATTGCTTCAGCTTGAAATATATTACATTCATAACATAAATAGATATATAAATGAAGAATCATTCAGCATAACGTTGATATCACAGTAATGAATAGTTAAATAATTTTGTTTATTACAGGAGAACAACAGAATGCATAACTTACGTTTGCGAAAATATATCTCAAAGATTTTTGGAAATAATTAAAATAATATAGCTAGTATAAAGTAATATAGGTACGTTAATGATAACTTAAAATGTGATGTAACTTTGTTTGATTAAAAATTAAGGGTTTATTGAACATATATGACGGGGAATACTAATGTGATCACGCGAACCACCAATAAATTCACTAATTGTTCTGCTACGGTGAAGCAATTAGTTTGATACTTCAATTTATAATTATGTATAAACAATTACCGCAAAATTAGAAAGTAACACAATCATGCGTGTGCATAAGTGAAATATAACTAATTACATTATTTCAGATATGTTTTTCAGAATAACTGTGCTCTATATTTGGAAGACCTGATGTGCAGCAGTTAAATTCCATTGAACGACTCATTTCTTAACGAAGAAATAAATATCTTTAATCCTGCTATTGAACTGTAGTCCTGCAATTCTGTTTGGTTTATAACCCTGAGCGTGTGATCAGCCGTACAATGTTACAATATGGCATGATAACAACCTTCGCTTTACTAATGCATCTACTGGTAAAATACGCAGAAGTACAGAGAGTAGGTGTACTTTCGTACAGGCATCTCCGTTCTACATTTTTCGGATTAGGTGATCTTCACTTGATAGCATATTTATAATCGTACCAATAAAACGGCGATGTTAATAAACGCCACTATACTTATATTAATTTTAATTCCTCGCCACTTATCATGTCCCCTTTCCATTTTCTGTCCATTCTTTGGAACTATCGTAAATATTAGCTCTTTCTATGTGCCGTCCGCAAGTTAGTAGACACGAGCGTTCTGTATTTCAAATTAATAACGCCGTTGATAAGAATGTAAAGTAAAATAGTTTCTGTTAATTTCGGTGTTCTGAATAGATGTTCAACTCGCTTGTGTGTTTTTTTTTACTTGAAATTACGCTACCCTTTTACAAAGCACTTCTCAACTTAAAATTTAATAAAGCATTTAATTATTTTCTGTTTTAATAAATGTTGTAATTACATTTTTTTTGGCACGAAATAAAAATATTTTATTTTATATTGTTCATTTTTAATCAAACCCGGGTGGGGAGGGGGTGAATTCATTCTCATTGCTTTGCAAATTTAATAAAATTACTTTCCGTAGTAGTACATATTTTATCGTTATTGAGTACAGAAAGCGAATTATTACCAATTAATCCCATAATACATTTTTATCGTTCTTAGCTTCGCCGTAATTTTAACATTATTTTTGTATCGTCATCGCAGAAAGATCTCTTGCGCCTGGAGCGCCTGAATTTAGTGACTGTAAACCGGATTAGTGCCGATTTGAAATTCGCATTAGGCATATGTGAGTCATACCAGTGTTTGGGTTTCATCCACCAACCTTTCGGTCGGGGCCACACCAATAGACAGCTCTGCATGACAAAGAAAATTCAAAGTTATTACGCAAATTTTTAGGCATCTCCTGCGTCGAAGTACTAGCCCGTTTAACCTTCGTGATAATTACATTGCGATTAATAACATTAATAAAGGTATTTATCAATAATGAAATTAATCAATATTGTAGTATATAAATATATAGGCCTTAATATATCGATGAGGTAAAATATTTAACAAATGAAAATTAACTAAAATAAATATTATTTAAATAAATTCCTTACACAGTTTTAGTAGTTGACAAAAGTGTTTACACTCAGCTTTTGCGCTCGTTCGTATTACGAATGCCACTGTTAAATGATTTTGTGTTTCCGCTCTATTTTTGAACATATATTCTGTAAATACAAAGATAGCTATGTAGGTAACTGTAATTTATTACATTTATTTTTATCTACGTCAAACTAAAAGAAGTAAAAATTTCGTCATCTAGAAATTATGGGAACCCATAATTTTCTCCTTAAAATTCTTGTTAATTGAGGTAATTTTATTTTTTCTGCAATAAAAAACATGTTTCAATTGTGACTTATAATAAACCGTAGAGTTCAAAATATTTCCTATGATATGTATTTGAAATTCGAATTCATAAAATGTTAATAAAAGGAATGTATACAACGCTCACAAATGCCAAAAACTTGTGGTAAAATTTTTTTTTCATACACATGTAACGTATATTTATATAAACACGAGATGCATAGCTTACTATTACAACTTCAAATTGGGATACGATTCATAAAGAAGATAAATTTCGTACCAATGTTTATTGCCTGGGTAAATCATTTTATCGCACATTATGATTTGAACTTAAATTACCAAACTTTTTGTGTCTGCTCAGAGTTTTCAATCAGCAGCAGAATGTACAAAGAGAGTGATACAAAACTGAAACTCTTCCTTATTAATTTATTTGGACGAAAATCAATTTAATTCTGCATTTTTTCTTTCAAACTACGCGGGAGATGTAGGGATTACATTCGTAATCAAGAGATGTTGCAGCTTTGCAGGTTCATGTTTTGGCAGCTGTTTCCACCTTTACTGTAGTCGCTGTGAAGATGCAGTACACGCTACAGCATCGGCTATTCCACGTGGAAGTTGACTAACACATCAAGTCGATCACAGGTAGGCAAATGGTATACAAATACGGGATTTGTTATTGGGAATTATTCCCAAATGAACTAATTATTAGCGCTGGTACGCAATTTGGAAACAACTGTATCTGATGTGAGTGCAACTGGTAAGTACGGTGCATTTGCACTGCCAAACGTTGCTGAGGATATCAAGGTACAACTCACCATGTAAGTGATTAAGGAGTCAGCCGCAGTATGTTGAGTACTTTTACTAGGTGTGTCATACTTAAAGGAATTTAACTTAAAGCCATACAGGCTTACGGCTGCTCAACAGTTACGTATGCCAGATAAGGCAAAACCTTTAGTTCCGACGTTTATAAAAATAAATTGGTATTCTCTCCATTATATAAGTCATTATATTACGTTTTTTTTAGTTGTGCGAATTAACACATTGTAAGGCTCCATTCTTTCGCCCTGGTGTCATCCCAACATTCCGAATATGTAGTCTGTAATCCGATCAAGGCTAGGTACCCAAAAAGGTGGGATCTGCGACATAAAATCTTTTCAGTTTTACCATTTGTTTTGTTTCTCGATGTACTGATATCGAGGCTTTCGTGAACCTTTGACATCGGCGTATGGTTGCTAAGTTGTTGTATGTGTAATGGAGGCATGTGAAGAAAGGGAACATTACATTTTACTTTTAAATATTGCTTATTAAATTTGGTTACCTATGTAATTTAATACGCGTGTCTCTTTTTCCCACACAATGAGTTCCAGATCGTAGAGGGTTTACGAGAGTGTACGATACATAACCTGAAAGTGGTAAGCTCCCCATTGGTCACTTGGCATCACAAAGAGGTCGTCAACCAGATGTGCAGCACGATGAACGCATTATTGACATGGTTCAGCATAACTCCACCAATAGCACCCAGAGACTTTCTGCACGTCTCAGAGTTTCACGAACACATGTATTATCAGCTCTGCACTGTGAGGGCTTCTATCTTTTACACCCACAGCCTGTGTAACACCTTCAAATAGGAAATAGTTGACAAGCGTATCAGAAATACAGACTTATGCGGAGTTGTTATAAAATTCGCTGTTTTAAAATGCACTCTTTTATTGGTGTAACAAAGTTTGAGTTATTCGATCTTAGGTTAAAAAAAAAAGAGGAGAGCTCATTACTAAAGACGTCGATTCCAGAAAGTAATCACTAATAGTTAACCAACTTTAATACTTATCGTATATTACTGTCAACAAACTATGTACTTTAATCATATCTTAACGTTCTTAAATAAATCTCTGCCTCAGGAGCAACAAAAAATTTTCAACGAACGAATACACACTTTCAACGAAAAAAACCAAGACGTTTCTGATAACTAATACGCCTACTTTTCTCTACATGGGTGCAAATAAATTTTAGTGAAGTTATTGAAAGCTTAGATAGTAGGTAGGCATTGACGTCTTATTGACAGAAATGTCATATGTGATGAAAACAGAAACATGTTAAACAGTACAAAGCCAATTAAATTATACGAGTGACTCACCCGGGATTCGAACTCAGAAACACTCGTTAAATTAAGCTAGCTTGCAATCAACTGCTTCACGGGGGTAGAATTCGGAACATCAAATTCGGATGTAATCAGTGTAATGTTCTGAATGATAGGGGTCACTAAACTAAAATATTTACTCGTCCATCATTTTAAAAATAAGTGTCTGAGCCACTAAAACACATAAGTTTAAATGGCCTACCATTACACTACTTTGTGAAGAATTTTATGGAAATTGGTTGTTTGTTCTCAGAGATATGGCATAAAACCCTTATTTGCTTAAGTGAAGATAGCTTACAAAACTTCTTAAATAGAGGCTTTGTACACTATGTTTGCAAGAGATAATATCAGCATAAAATTTTATTATCGAATTTGTTAAATTATTAAATAGATATACCAAACATATGAAAATATTTAAATGACCGCCATTTTTAAAATCATTGTCTGACCCCATTTAAATAATGTAACTTTTCACAATTTTGTGGAAATTCGTCCAATCATTCCGCAAATATGACGACATTTCCAGTTTACTCACCTGACACTTCTTTGGAAAAAAATTCTGAAAAGGAGGATCTCTGTATGTATATCGGTTGGTTGGTACTCGAGATATAGCGCAATACCTTCATTGATAATTTGACGATCTTCAAAAATGGAGGGCAAAGTGTTTATATATCAGCAAATTCAATTATTGTTATGGATACAACATACAAAGTTCAATTTAAATCAATTACGTAGTTTCGTAGATATAGCAGACTTAGCTAAAATGTTTGTTTACGTGCCATTCATAATATAAGATACTTACATAATNATAGTTTCGTAGATATAGCAGACTTAGCTAAAATGTTTGTTTACGTGCCATTCATAATATAAGATACTTACATAATTAAAACGTATAAATTAGTATAGCCTAAAACAGTACAACTTCTTCGCCAAATTTGAAAGAAATAGGTTAATTGTTTCCTGAGATACGGCATAAAAACTATATTATTTCAATTGGGACTATCTTACGAAATGGCAGAGAAATGAGGCTTTCCATAGACAATTTTGTAGGAAATAACTGATACTGCCAGCATACAAAGTTAAGTTGAAATTTGTTTTGCAGTTTCGTGGATAAAGAATTGGGAGATAAAATGTTTACATAGCCGCCATGTTTAAAATATGTGCGTCTGACCTTCTCACAATTTATCAGTTTGCATAGCCTCCAAAGTGCCAATTGTTCGCTAAATTTGGTAGAAATCGGTTGTTTTTTTCGGTGATCACATAATTTTAATTTGTCAAGTGATATTATTTCACAAAATGACGGACNGTAGAAATCGGTTGTTTTTTTCGGTGATCACATAATTTTAATTTGTCAAGTGATATTATTTCACAAAATGACGGACGAAAAAGATTTTGTATGTACACATTTTCTTGCTGTAATATATACAGCCATCATACAAAGTTTCGTTGGAATTAATTACATGGTTTTGACGATTTAACATACAAAGCTAAAATATGTATATGGACACCAATTTGAAAATAAGTATCTGACATACATTTAACATATGAGTTGACTTTACCTACCACAGTACTACTTGTTTGCGATATTTGGTAGGAATCGGCCAATTCTTTCCTGAGATATGACATACAAACTTCATTTATTCGTGTGGCACTATCTTACAAAATGGAGGACAAAAAATGCTCCGTGTAGACACATTTGATGTTTGTTATATATGCTCCTAGCATACAAAGGCAAGTTAGAGTTGATGAAATTATTTCGAAGATAAATGCTAACATAGCTAGTTGGTCGCCATTTTTGAAATAAGTGTCTGACGTGCTTGAAATACATTTGTGCATAGCACTGCGGCAGCACTATTACATTGCCAAATTTGGTAGGAATCTGTCTGTTGTTTACCTAGAAATTATACGAAAACTTAATTATTTCTTGTAGTGCTATCTTACAAAATGGCAAACAAAAGTAGTTATTTTTTGGCTTATTTGATGCTCGTAATAGATACAGCCAGCGTATAAATTTTTTTTTAAATCGGTTGAATGGTTTCCGAAATAGGCCTATAACATATCGCCCTAAATTTTTTATGGCCATCATTTTGAAAGTAAGTTCTTGGAATGGTTTGAAACTCTGAAAGTAAGGTGTCTTTCTTAGTACTATATGTGTACCGAGTTTGGTAAAATTCGGTTAACGCATTCAAAAATTGAATGTTTGCGAGGGAGTGGTGGGGAGGGGTGACATAAACGCGCACAGACTCACACACAGACACACTCATTCACACAGACAGGAAAGTGATCTCATAAGTCTTTCTTTCCTTTAGAAAGTAGGCTAGAAACAACTTTTCCAGCCTTTGGGTTAAACATGAAAATTTTCTCGAAGACAGATTTTGTTTCCAGAGTATGCGAAAGTATTTTAAGATAAGATGCATTTATTTCGTTAGATTCATAAGCGTATGAAATCATTAAACTATTTTAATGTATCCTCCGAACTACGCGAAACTGGTTTTTTCACTGTACGTGATCCGGCCGAAGAGAGACCGAATAACAGATAGTGCAGGNTTAAGATAAGATGCATTTATTTCGTTAGATTCATAAGCGTATGAAATCATTAAACTATTTTAATGTATCCTCCGAACGACGCAAAACTGGTTTTTTCACTGTACGTGATCCGGCCGAAGAGAGACCGAATAACAGATACTGCAGANCTCCGAACTACGCGAAACTGGTTTTTTCACTGTACGTGATCCGGCCGAAGAGAGACCGAATAACAGATAGTGCAGGAGAGTCGTGCTGTTCAGTTTACGTCATAAATCATGATGAGATAGCTGCAGGTGACAAAAAAGCGTTTAGTGCTTTTTTTTTTAAGTCCAGAGCCCGCAGATTAAACGTCAAGGAATAAATGGTAAAGTTGAATGTCCTTGAATGGTGTGTATAATCCCGGCCAAATGCGACGGAAATGCGACCACGGTAGGAAATAAAATGAACACAATTTAATGGAAACGTATGGAATGCCTATGTGAAACGTGCCTGGTTTCCGCAAAGGTTTCTGTTACGTCCGGCAAGTATTAGCTGTTATCATGGTGGGAGTGGTTAACTTCGATGTGCGAGTCATACTCTACAGATGAGGTAGACCGATTTTCGTTTTCTTCGCATCAATTTCTATACACTGTAAAAATCACTTGCTCAACAGTGGTGAACTTGTTTACGTTTAGTTTTCCAAAAGAATCTCACTGCCATAAGAACAAAATATTTTGACTAGCTGCAGTATATTAGAGTTGCTTCAAAACTGGGTCACAGGAATTACGAAAACGTTCCAATAAACAGTTCCCTAACCTCGAATCCTATCCACGTTTNCCACGGTAGGAAATAAAATGAACACAATTTAATGGAAACGTATGGAATGCCTATGTGAAACGTGCCTGGTTTCCGCTGAGGTTTCTTTTACGCCCGGCAAGTATGGGCTGTTATCATGGTGGGAGTGGTTAACTTCGATGTACGAGTCATACTCTACAGATGAGGTAGACCGATTTTCGTTTTCTTCGCATCAATTTCTATACACTGTAAAAATCACTTGCTCAACAGTGGTGAACTTGTTTACGTTTAGTTTTCCAAAAGAATCTCACTTCCATAAGAACAAAATATTTTGACTAGCTGCAGTATATTAGAGTTGCTTCAAAACTGGGTCACAGGAATTACGAAAACGTTCCAATAAACAGTTCCCTAACCTCGAATCCTATCCACGTTTGTTTTGATATTGGCCAAAAAAAAAAGTTGCCGTGTAGGAACCCGTAGAGTGTCTACTGCGCTGCTCACATGTACACTCTACCCCAATTTCTCCCAAGGGTTGGAAATAGGCCAAGAGGAACATCCGCCTCGCGATGAATGCCAACTGAAGAAGCAGCTGTGCAGCCTCTGCGTGGACAAGGACAGGATCACGGGTGTTCTAAGTGATTGATGAATCTCGGAAGGGAACGCCTAGAGTGCCGAACACAGCTAGATTGGTTCCCCCGTGTCTGATCTAGTGTTGACTTAGCTGGAGGAGCGTACGATTATCAGGTGTACGTATTTACCAACGAGGAACGCTCTTACAAGAAATATAGTATTTTTCTCGAAATACGAGCAACCGTCCTGGAAGTTATTACGTACAAGGATTTCTTACTGTTAATTATTTAATCTTTAATTAAGCGCAGAACAAACGCTGGAATCGTTTCTGTTTCGATTTATCACAAAAACTTGTTTCCCATTAATTTCTCAGTATCGTACGAGCAACTCTGAATTCATGAGATTTTTATTTTACCAAATATACGAGACCTGTTCCAAAAGTTCGTGGACTGGTAGCACTGCACCTATTCTATGGAAGTGACTAACTATAATTTCTTTATACCCATTTTAGATTTCTTTTTGTATACATTGTTCCAGCAACCGCAGAAGAAGCAGTATTTTCACAAATAGGCATATGTTTATCGAATTTAATATTTCTTTATATTTCATTGTAAAATATTGCCATATGTGTGATTGCAATATGTGATAACATGTTTATTATATGCTTAATCTTATTTATTAACACTCTCATTTTTTGTTTAAAACTGGCACACGAAACTGCTTAGTTTAGGGTATTCAATACATAATTTCTATAATTTTACATGTTGTGAATTCCGATATAATGAAAACATAACAAATAAAATACTAAGAAGTAAATAATCTTAGGGTTATTATTGACAAGGATTTTAGTATATTATTATGCGTGCCAACGTTAGTAAGATTTTCATTTTCATAAATATTATTACACCTCCATTTTATTCGTCATGTGTTACGAATAAACTTTCAATTTCCTTTGTTCCTTTATTTACTCGTATATTATTTAGGTTATTCTTTATTTATTTTACTCATTTTCTTAATTTTCAATACATTTTATGTATTTCTAATGTATGGGTATTTTAATTATGANGAATTCCGATATAATGAAAACATAACAAATAAAATACTAAGAAGTAAATAATCTTAGGGTTATTATTGACAAGGATGTTAGTATATTATTATGCGTGCTAACGTTAGTAAGATTTTCATTTTCATAAATATTATTACACCTCCATTTTATTCGTCATGTGTTACGAATAAACTTTCAATTTCCTTTGTTCCTTTATTTACTCGTATATTATTTAGGTTATTGTTTATTTATTTTACTCATTTTCTTAATTTTCAATACATTTTATGTATTTCTAATGTATGGGTATTTTAATTATGANGTTTATTTATTTTACTCATTTTCTTAATTTTCAATACATTTTATGTATTTCTAATGTATGGGTATTTTAATTATGAATTACATATTTACAGCTCGTGCTTTAACTATTTTTACTATCTCAATCAGAATTGTTAAAATTTGCATTTCTATCTAATGTAAAATTATTGCAATTATTAAGGAGACTGCCTGCATTGTTTTTCTCCTCTTTGGGCCGAGAAGCGTGGGAGCTGTAAGGGCTACACTCGCAGGGCTCTGAATTGGTGTGCAGTGTTCGCGTCATGCTGCGTGTACCTACGGGAATTTCAGCGGTGACCCTATCAAGTAATTGTTGAAAAGTCTGTAGAAAAGTTTGATACAGGTTCCTATCGTAGTTTGGCTCGTGTCCGGCTACTATGTTTTAAGATACGCTAGTATGAAAAGCAGTTTTTAACTATATTGGAAGGCTGGCTCGTAATATTTATAGGATGCGTGGTAACTTTACAGTACCATTCTGTCCTCGTATGAGTGAGTGAAGAGATTTGGGCTTCTCTTAACAGCGATGTCATGAGAGCCGGTTCCTCGTATGAGGTAAGATATATTTTCGTAGGTGAACATACTGGGGGCACGTTTTATAGTTTCGTAAAAAAAAAAAAAAAAACAGTATTTCGTACACTCTGCAACGCAGTTCAAGCGCCAGGCAGGCGGAAAACTCAATATTTGTAATCTTCGCCACCAAGCGAGGAGGTGCAGTGGTAACACGCTAGACGAGCATTCGAGAGGACCCGAGTTAGATTCCTGGTTCAGCCATTCTGCCTTTGGTTTTCCACGGTTTTTCTGAAATCGCTCTCGACAATTGCTTGGATGGTCTCTTTCTACAGGCCATGGCCGATTCCTACCCCATTCTTGCTTTTCTGCGCAAATTGCTCTGTTTCTTATAACCTCACTGTCGACGAGTCGTTTAGTCCTACCAACCTACGTTGCAAACTTCATCACTATATATTTTTTTGAAGTTTGTCATATTTTTCATTTTGTTTAACATATTTTTTTTAATCTCTTAGTTTTATAATATGCATTGTGCGTAATTTTTAATTCAGCGATGTCTTTATAAAATGTCTACCATAAGCTCAAAATACATAGCTACGTTTCGTTTAATTAATTTCACTGCAATACTTATATTAATATTTATGATTATACTGTCATTTTTAAATGTAATAATGCCTGGTATTACTTCATCGCCGCCCTTTTCGTCACTTTCAGTGATATTTATATGTTATGCGTAAAACTGATTACCAGTTAAAGTTTTTTCACATAGCGATTTTTGCGAATATCCAGGTTTTATGGTACAAGTAATGGTAGAGTATTTTTATTCTAATGTCATTAGTGTTCTGCTATTTACCTAAACATTTTACTAAATGAAATGAAATACAGGAAAATATATTTTATTACTTCTTTCATAATCAGCGTGATTGGCTGAATTATAATAATTTTGTGCTCTTGAGTGAGTATTTTCACACAAAGAATTTTTTGTGCGGATTATATTATTTCGTTGTCATTTAAGACAATTTAAAAGTAAGTTATTATTTCTCTGTGTAGGTTTTAAAACGCACTATAAAATTGTGAATGACAAAACGCTCGCTCTCTCTCTCTCTCTCTCTCTCTCTCTCTCTCTCTCTCTCTCTGTTAGTCAAACCAAGATTTATTTAAATATTTAATTTAATAGATGAATATATATTTCCTAATGATTCTTGTGTTTATGAACAATTCACATTAAGAAAACATGGCAAAACTGGAAACTGTCTTAACGATGCTACAAATGATGTGTCTAACATTTTCTTTTCAGTTATTCAGAGTCGTAATATCTAAGTTCCTAAAATGTCATAGAAGCTGTATGTAGTTTGAGATTAATATACACGAAGTTGGATATTTTATTTAGGTCATGAGGTGACCGATATTAGTTCGGAATTAGTACTACTGACAATTAATATAATTTAAATATATTTATTTTAATAAAAGTGCCTACCGAGTGCTCAGTTAACGATTAATTTCAGTAATTTCCAAACCGTAAGTGCGAAGTGTTGAGTTAACGAGGTCAATTCTATAATGTAATTATGTGTGCAAACACGCGCAGTAAGACCACTAAGAATTCCGCGACAAAAGGAAGCGGAACATCAGTGCTTCCCAGAGTTTAATTCATCAGTAGCACTACTTGCCAGTGTTTACTTTTTGTTTACCCTTGTGTGTCACCTGTTAATTTATGTTTACCGATGTTTGTATATCGTTTAACAGTCAATTGCCGCCAAAGGTTGCTTGTTGTTAAGTGGGGGAAATTCGTTATGTATGTGTTAGGATTAGAGATCAGTCGCACTGTTTACCGGTGTTTACATTTTGTTTACCACTGTGTATCACCGGGCATTTTACTGTTTACAAAGGTCACAAATTGTTTACCAATTGTTTATCGCTAGGTTGGAGTGTTGTTTATCGATGTTTATGTGTTGTTTACCATTTGTTTATCGCCAGGTTTGCTTGGTGTTAAGTGACCTATATTTGTCAGTGTAATATGGGTTAGAATTAGTGATTTCGGCCCCAGCTGAGCTAAGAATATGTGTGTTCTTGCCGCCAGAGTCAGTGTGTCAAAGGCCGCCAGAAAGTTTTTGTTGAGAGGCCTACCAGCCCTCATAAATAAAGTGCCATGTGTAAAGTAGGAACCAGGGCCCCCAGCTGCATTAAGGGGCATGTGTTGCCACTGGAGCAGTGGACGCAACCTAGGCCATAGTGAATTGAGTAGAGTGTTATTGTGTGTCTTGCCTTTGTTCAGACAGGCCTGTGTGCCGACCAGTGATAGGATGTACGAGTGTTTGTGGTTGTTATGTGATGTGAAACTGTAAGAGATTCTGGGTTCCCTCGCACTCCCCCTTCCACACTCCGCCATAGAAGCGAGGAGAGCCATTAACCTTCGCAGGTTTTTACCTAAAAGTAGGTCAAAGCAAAGATAGGAGAGGGATGAGGAAGTCAGCTGTCCGCAGGCGACCTGTGAATGAGCAAGCGACCGCAAAGGGGAGGTGGGAATTGCAGCTTAGGGCCACAGCACGCGCTCTAGCACGTATGCGCCGCACAGAATCATAACCGATACAGATATTCAACCACAGTACATTTCTGTCAGATTATTCCACGTCGCATTTGCCGGGGGG
>NQII01000328.1:39951-66197 GCA_002778355.1 Clitarchus hookeri | reverse complement strand
GTTGAAGGGAAAAGTGGCGATGGTCGAGAAGGAAGAAGAAAAGAAGGGCGGAGAAAAGGATAAGTGTTGATCGAAGGGAGGAGAGGATGGCAAAGAACACCAGAAGAGAAGGGGAAAGGAGGAGAATGGCAGTGGCCGGCCACAGAGATAAAAAGACACCTTGTCGGCGGCCATGTGTCTGCAAGGAAACAAAATTACACCCCGCCCTTGCTTCTGAGCGACCACTGCTTCCTCCGCCGGGTTAGCGCTAGACGTATCCGACAATTTACGACCTCGTTCGAGACGAGAGAGAATATTTCTACATAGCGACTANCCGGGTTAGCGCTAGACGTATCCGACAATTTACGACCTCGTTCGAGACGAGAGAGAATATTTCTACATAGCGACTAGATCAGGATGAGCCCAGATAAGGGACTTCGTTTCATTTTATGTACGAGGGGAGTTTCTTAAGAAAACATGTTTACGAATGTTGTGTATTTCTGTGATCTTGAGCATGAATCTGCAGAAGATTNAGGGGAGTTTCTTAAGAAAACATGTTTACGAATGTTGTGTATTTCTGTGATCTTGAGCATGAATCTGCAGAAGATTGTACGACACAACTGCAAGTAATTTTCTAAACTCCATCTGTTGGGTACGAACTCTTACTAAAACAGCTTAGAAGCGAACGTTCTCATGGGTATTATTTTTATTGTTATTTTATTGGTTACTTTGAAACACGTGGAAGAAATATGGACAAAGCTTTTCGAAAATATCCAAGCAATTTTAATAGCCCTCTTTTTTCAACTATTTTGCCCAAATTTATATGCTTCGATCAAATGCTTTTTAAAAAAAAACCTTGATTACAGCAATTAGAACTACGAGTCGATAAANCAAATTTATATGCTTCGATCAAATGCTTTTTAAAAAAAAACCTTGATTACAGCAATTAGAACTACGAGTCGATAAATATAAACAAGAACGAATATATGTTATTAAACGCTGTTAATGGTGGAGTAAGTACTATTGAAACAAACATTTTTAAAAATGGCACAGCTGGTAATTACATTACACACGGCATGCGGGCCCACAATTAAGTTGGCAGTTAGCTCTTGACTTGTACTGCGAGCGTAGTATTTATATTGATGGCAAATGAAGAAATTATTTCGGGTTTTATATACAACAAAGTATGATATTAGCGTATTATAAACAATGTTATATTCGTAATAATTCTACGGTTTAACTTCTATGGCACGCGAATAAAGTAATGAGGCCCGTGACGTTGTTAATTTTACATATGACAGAAGTATACAAAAATACAAGTAAAAGTACCTTTTAAGCATGGCTTATACAAGTGCTCAGTTAACCATGGACTGTCTTTATTACTCGTCATGTGCGCAAAACGCTCTTCTTATAAAATTCATAATGTCAATCATAATGAATAAGAAATTGCAACGATATTTCAACGTTTAGAGATGGAATTATTTTTCTTTTATCTCTTCCAGTTTTACTGGAACTGTGCCAGCAAGTGTGTCCGTATAAATGTATGCAGTAGGGTGGAGGCATTTTAAATGTTGATTTTAGGTGCTCAATTAACCGAAACCACCGTGCGTGATAAAGGATATACTTTTTAATTATGGCAATTATTCGTATGTAGGAAAAACACTAATTAAAAATAAAAATAAATGGAATAATATATTATCGTTCAGTATTTACCTGATTGTTTACATTAGCAGATTAAAAATGTAATAGTTTAACGTTAACTCATTAATACCCTAACGTAGAGCAACCCTCTTCACTTTCAAATATTTCTATAAATAGAAACTACAGTCACTGGAAAAAGTGCAATTAACATAAATGTAAATGCAGAGAGTGCCTTCTAGGTTTACTATCGGAACCGTATGACTGGATTTAACAGTGCTATGTTTTATTACCGCAAAGCAATATTTACTCAACCTTGGCGTATATTACAACACATTTTGGTCGTTACTTTACCGTTATTTTCCTTTCCTGGTAATCACATTCGAAAATGCATCGTTATATCCTATCTGTCATGTGCTAGTCTTCCTCCATCGTGAGTTGTAAAGCCAGTTCATTTCCGCCCCCGGGAAAATAACCACGACTCCATAATAAGGCATAGTATGAGAGTTATATACATAGAAGTTTGCTTCTCAAATATCACATACTTCATTACTTACGTCGTGTTATAACATTATGTTGAATTATTGCTATCCTTGACATCAGGATTATACTTGCACGGTGCGATATTTCTTGTTAGTTCTGCAGTGCTGACTCTTTTAATTAAAATGTACCTAGTTATATTCAGTTCTAACGGCTGAAACGCTATGGTGCTTTTATTTGCGAGTTTAGTTATCGATAACAGCAGGCGGTATACTTTGGCCTTTGTATCTAAGATATACTCGTCAGTTGAGTCTGGAATTTCGAGTGCTTGGAATAAAAAACGAAGAAATGAACACAATGTGCAAGTAGAGAAAATTAATCAATTTAATTAAGTTCACCATGCGATTTTTTCGCTGTCTACATTTATTTATATTTATTTTTTCGAAATATTTTTGATGGAGCCGGTTTTTGGTCAATTTCTAACAATAACAGGCGTAATGTTATACTAGCCACCTGATAGGCTACTATGAGCGAATCAAAAGCTAGTAATGTTTATATGAATTATTGGTTGCCACTTTATTGTTGAAGAAAATCACGCTGGATTGCCCTCCTATAGTAGACTTTGATGTGAGAGGTTCACTGTTAGTTGGGTGTTTTTGAAAGCTTTAACATTATCTACTCCTTGTGCAACCAGTATTATTCCATTATATGTAAAATTAATGTGGCCATGGAACCTAATGACCCGTTGGAATCTTTTTGTTCCATTAAAATTGTTTGGTGTGCAGATTCCTTAAATAATCTTACATTTTTGAAACTAGGAATGGTAAACCAGGTGATAGAATCATTCTACTTTTCTTAACACGTGATCGATTTAAGAGTTTAAAAAGTTTGTTGTTTAAGGTACTAACTTCTCAGCTCTTCTAGTGGAATCATTGGTCTAGACGGTAGTACCAGCATAACAGTGTGTCATGAGTCGCTTAATTTAGGAACATGAAGCGGAGAGTACGAATTGCTTGTATTTTAGTGTGTTGATAAGAGTTTGTTCGNAGTACGAATTGCTTGTATTTTAGTGTGTTGATAAGAGTTTGTTCGCTTTAACGTACACAAAATAGTAAAACATATAAATCCCTGTCACGTCAATTTTGCTTGTTTCGTATTACGTAAACCTGCATTATAAAAAGTCTGACAGCGCGTAGCAGTTTTGATTTCTCACTATAAACATGTATNTTCGTATTACGTAAACCTGCATTATAAAAAGTCTGACAGCGCGTAGCAGTTTTGATTTCTCACTATAAACATGTATTAACTAGAGCTGCAAGATTTTTTCTGTGGAGGAAGAGTGTTCTTCGTGTATGTCAGTAGCGTATTTATGTATTTATNTAACTAGAGCTGCAAGATTTTTTCTGTGGAGGAAGAGTGTTCTTCGTGTATGTCAGTAGCGTATTTATGTATTTATCTTCGTTTTGGGACAGGGTTCAGTGATAGGAGGTAGGAGTTGTCCACCATCTTGGTAGGCACAACCGGTGGCCATGTTGGATGGGGCCGTCCGCCATATTAGTAGGCGTCACAGCCAGGGCCCGATGCCATGTTAGATGTTCTTCCCCCCAACATCCCTAGAAATTATTTTAATGAAAAATTGTAAATAATTGAAAAGTATCGGACCGCTACCTTGAANCAAATTTATATGCTTCGATCAAATGCTTTTTAAAAAAAAACCTTGATTACAGCAATTAGAACTACGAGTCGATAAAGATAAACAAGAACGAATATATGTTATTATACGCTGTTAATGGTGGAGTAAGTACTATTGAAACAAACATTTTTAAAAATGGCACAGCTGGTAATTACATTGCACACGGCATGCGGGCCCACAATTAAGTTGGCAGTTAGCTCTTGACTTGTACTGCGAGCGTAGTATTTATATTGATGGCAAATGAAGAAATTATTTCGGGTTTTATATACATCAAAGTATGATATTAGCATATTATAAACACTGTTATATTCGTAATAATTCTACGGTTTAACTTCTATGGCGCGCGAATAAAGTAATGAGGCCCGTGACGTTGTTAATTTTACATATGACAGAAGTATACAAAAATACAAGTAAAAGTACCTTTTAAGCATGGCTTATACAAGTGCTCAGTTAACCATGGACTGTCTTTATTACTCGTCATGTGCTCAACACGCTCTTCTTATAAAATGCATAATGCCAATAATTGTGAATAAGAAATTGCAACGATATTTCAACGTTTAGACATGGAATTATTTTTCTTTTATCTCTGCCAGTTTTACTGGAAGTGTGCCAGCAAGTGTGTCCGTATAAATGTATGCAGTAGGGTGGAGGCATTTTAAATGTTGATTTTAGGTGCTCAATTAAACGAAACCACCGTGTGTGATAAAGGATATACTTTTTAATTATGGCAATTATTCGTATGTAGGAAAAACACTAATTAAAAATAAAAATAAATGGAATAATATATTATCGTTTAGTATTTATCTGATTGTTTACATTAGCAGATTACAAATATACTAGTTTAACGTTAACTCATTAATACCCTAACGTAGAGCAACCCTCTTCACTTTCAAATATTTCTATAAATAGAAACTACAGTCACTGGAAAAAGTGCAATTAACATAAATGTAAATGCAGAGAGTGCCTTCTAGGTTTACTATCGGAACCGTATGACTGGATTTAACAGTGCTATGTTTTATTACCGCAAAGCAATATTTACTCAACCTTAGCATATATTACAACACATTTTGGTCGTTACTTTACCGTTATTTTCCTTTCCTGGTAATCACATTCGAAAATGCATCGCTATATCCTATCTGTCATGTGCTAGTCTTCCTCCATCGTGAGTTGTAAAGCCAGTTCATTTCCGCCCCCGGGAAAATAACTACGACTCCATAATAAGGCATAGTATGAGAGTTATATACATAGAAGTTTGCTTCTCAAATATCACATACTTCATTACTTACGTCGTGTTATAACAATATGTTGAATTATTGCTATCCTTGACATCAGGATTATACTTGCACGGTGCGATATTTCTTGTTAGTTCTGCAGTGCTGACTCTTTTAATTAAAATGTACCTAGTTATATTCAGTTCTAACGGCTGAAACGCTATGGTGCTTTTATTTGCGAGTTTAGTTATCGATAACAGCAGGCGGTATACTTTGGCCTTTGTATCTAAGATATACTCGTCAGTTGAGTCTGGAATTTCGAGTGCTTGGAATAAAAAACGAAGAAATGGACACAATGTGCAAGTAGAGAAAATTAATCAATTTAATTTAGTTCACCATGCGATTTTTTCGCTGTCTATATTTATTTTTATTTATTTTTTCGAAATATTTTTGATGGAGCCGGTTTTTGGTCAATTTCTAACAATAACAGGCGTAATGTTATACTAGCCACCTGATAGGCTACTATGAGCGAATCAAAAGCTAGTAATGTTTATATGAATTATTGGTTGCCACTTTATTGTAGAAGAAAATCACGCTGGATTGCCCTCCTATAGTAGACTTTGATGTGAGAGGTTCACTGTTAGTTGGGTGTTTTTGAAAGCTTTAACATTATCTACTCCTTTTGCAACCAGTATTATTCCATTATATGTAAAATTAATGTGGCCATGGAACCTAATGACCCGTTGGAATCTTTTTGTTCCATTAAAATTGTTTGGTGTGCAGATTCCTTAAATAATCTTACATTTTTGAAACTAGGAATGGTAAACCAGGTGATAGAATCATTCTACTTTCCCTAACACGTGATCGATTTAAGAGTTTAAAAAGTTTGTTGTTTAAGGTACTAACTTCTCAGCTCTTATATTGTAATCATTGGTCTAGACGGTAGTACCAGCATAACAGTGTGTCATGAGTCGCTTAATTTAGGAACATGAAGCGGAGAATACGAATTGCTTGTATTTTAGTGTGTTGATAAGAGTTTGTTCACTTTAACGTACACAAAATAGTAAAACATATAAATCCCTGTCACGTCAATTTTGCTTGTATCGTATTACGTAAACCTGCATTATAAAAAGTCTGACAGCGCGTAGCAGTTTTGATTTCTCACTATAAACATGTATTAACTAGAGCTGCAAGATTTTTTCTGTGGAGGAAGAGTGTTCTTCGTGTATGTCAGTAGCGTATTTATGTATTTATATTCGTTTTGGGACAGGGTTCAGTGATAGGAGGTAGGAGTTGTCCACCATCTTGCAAGGCACAACCGGTGGCCATGTTGGATGGGGCCGTCCGCCATATTGGTAGGCGTCACAGCCAGGGCCCGATGCCACGTTAGATGTTCTCCCCCCAACATCCCTAGAAATTATTTTAATGAAAAATTGTAAATAATTGAAAAGTATCGGACCGCTACCTTGAATTGTTAATAATTACATCCGTTTAGAGTGTTGCTGCATATCATAATTCCATGTTTCATTAATTTTAAAAAAATGCAATCGCGTAATGTTGCCCAGAAATGATTTTAATAACAGTTAAATAATTTCGGCCTGCCACTTTGGGACCCAGTGCATCAAGAGACGTATCAATCAACCCTCGTCCCTCACAAAAACCCGTAACCAAAAATATCAATTTAAATTTAAAATGATTTGTAAAAACTAATAATTTCTGTTTACTACCTCGGATTTCTAAATGTCCCAATCGCATTTTTAAGAGGTATTAATTTTGTCAATGAAAAAAAATAATAATTTTTTTAGTATAAGTGATAGTGCATTCCCGGTAGAACCTTGTCAAAAATATGCAAATATGAATAATTTTTTGTATTAAAAAAAATGTTTAATGAAATAAAGGTGATATTCAGCTCGGCGTTTTATGAATATTAAACCACCTAGCAGGCTCGCAAGGCACTTGTCATAACAGACCTACATCTAGACGCCATCGCGGGGAAAGGAAAAAAAAAAGGGGGGAATGTTGTCGACCCCGANGCTCGGCGTTTTATGAATATTAAACCACCTAGCAGGCTCGCAAGGCACTTGTCATAACAGACCTACATCTAGACGCCATCGCGGGGAAAGGAAAAAAAAAAGGGGGGAATGTTGTCGACCCCGAGCCAAGATCACGCGTACTGACCTTGATCTCTGCATCCTGTGCGGATAAACATGGAAGAATCCGGTTATAACCGACCGTATTCAAAGTCAGGGTCGCAGGTGTTTNGGGGGGGGGTGTGCATATGTTAGCTAGTGATGCCCCCTTCCGAGTCGGGCAGTTCCAGACTTCATTGATTTGAATTTATATGCTTTTTATTAACACGAGGACCCTTTACATGAAACAATAATATGAACAGTAGAAATAGTTGTCGTACATTCCAGCGCGAACAGCGCTCTTCTGCAGAGAAAGGGCGGTTGTGAAAAACCATAGGAAAACTGTAAAATAATAAACAAGGTTTAGTATTATGAAAGCGGGGGTAAACTAACCGAACCCCCAAAATGATGAATAAAGGGAAATAAAGAACGGAAGCATGGAAAAGTAATACCGTTCCAGACTTATTTTCTGTTTGCATGTCGGGGTCGGTCCTTCCACCTGGATTTCGTGTTTGATATCCAGCTGACGCAAAGCTTCCTCCTGGTGTTGTCCACCAGGTTCGTCGAGACTGCTGGTTATCGGCTTGTGAGCCTCTTCCCTTCGATTCTCGATAGTCAGTTTGTAACTTTTCGTGAGTAGATATTTCGCGCGAACAGCTTCGATGGCCTGCTGCAGCTCAGTCGTCAGTTCGGTTCGGTCTGCTATTGTTCATACAATGTAATGAACACACAACCACGTATTCACTCTCGAGTTGAGGAAAGTGAATTTTCGATCCTTTCCAGTCGGACGATGCACGCATCCAGCACCTTCTTGCTATGCTTCTCAACATCGGTTTTCGCTGTCAGTTGGGGCGTTAACATATTTGAAGAGCCTTCAATTCTTCCCGTCTCTGCGCATTCGGCACGTTGATCAGGTCTATTATCCGTGCCTCCGCGCTCCCTACGTGCCAGTCTGTGGCCACCAAAACTTCCACCAAATCATTTTTCACCATCTTGATCTTTTGCCCAAGAAGCGATAGGCCCCTGTGAACAACAGTGAAGCGAACATCCATGAACCCATTCCCATCATCACCATCATCATCATCATCATCATCATCGGAGCGTAGACCATGGGCGAACTTGGAAATGGCACCGTGACACATAGTCGGCATTTTACTATAAACTGATCGAAGCCATGCCTGTACCTTCCCTTATGTACCGGCGAATCCACGGCGGATCACTGTAGGGAATCATGTCCCTGCACACTGCGGAGGGGAGCCAATTCAAAGCTGCAAAGGGCTACACCGATACGAGTTAAATGTCAAATGACGCGTGTGGTACAGCGACTACCATCACGGAAAAATAGCGATTAATGCATTATTATTCAAATAATGTTGTGAGCTTCCATCAAAATTATTTTTTATGGTATCCTGCTCATGTAGCATGCAGCTCCTGTTAGATACATACAGCTTCTTGTTAGAATGCAAGGATCCAGTAGTGTTCTTTCTGTCATTTTCAATTATTATCAAACGAAGAAACTTTTTCCTGCTACCATACTACCATACTGTATTTTGAGAGCAGTGCGTTCCCTACTATTATTTTATTGAATTCTGCACACTAATTATAAAAGACTTTGTTCTGCAGTAATGCAAAATTACGAATACAGTCACACGGTGGAAATATTTTTACAGACACTGATGTTGCCTACTAAACTTAAACTGTTTTAAAATGACTACATTTATTTTTATTAACCAATCTCCCAATTTGTATGGGACTCGTGTTATGGGATAGGCCTGCGGAAATGAAAGAAGTATGGTATTTAATTTTAAACACAATTGCTCTTCCTGTTCGTGTATTTTATTATTGCAAAAATATTGACAGATAATTAAGTTTTTCAACGATCCCTCTTGGTTAACATAAGGATTGCATTTTGAGTGGGTTTGATAGCAACCTGAATAATATAAAATAACATATTAGTATATATAATTTTTTTTTGTGGCTGAGAAAAGCAAATTCTTCACAGATACTGCTCAAAAATACGCGATCTGGCTAAGAGAGAGGAAAAACGGTAATAATATTAAAGACGGATGCAGTTACAGAATTTTTTTTTTCTGGCTAGTTGCCTAACTGCAATCAAACGTTGGGAGAATATTGTATTTCTACCTTAAAACGAAATTTAGTGCTTGCGCACGTGTGTACGATGTCGAACCCGCATGGCTGTGCGTACATAGCCGCGAGCTTTGACACCCTTATGTACGTGTGTGCGTGTATTATAACCTCTAGTTCACTGTATAAGCTAAATTGAATTTGTTATGAAGATACACGCACTTGTGCGAACAGTTATTTCGCCTGTGATAAACCTCCTTNTGCCTAACTGCAATCAAACGTTGGGAGAATATTGTATTTCTACCTTAAAACGAAATTTAGTGCTTGCGCACGTGTGTACGATGTCGAACCCGCATGGCTGTGCGTACATAGCCGCGAACTTTGACACCCTTATGTACGTGTGTGCGTGTATTATAACCTCTAGTTCACTGCATAAGCTAAATTGAATTTGTTATGAAGATACACGCACTTGTGCGAACAGTTATTTCGCCTGTGATAAACCTCCTTNCATAAGCTAAATTGAATTTGTTATGAAGATACACGCACTTGTGCGAACAGTTATTTCGCCTGTGATAAACCTCCTTTGCACCGACAAGCTCAGACGACGGCCTTGGGCTAGGCACGTCTGCAGCGGACCGTGTATATCTTGAGCGNCCTCCTTTGCACCGACAAGCTCAGACGACGGCCTTGGGCTAGGCACGTCTGCAGCGGACCGTGTATATCTTGAGCGAGGTGCAGCGGATATTGCAGACCCCACCGCACCACCACTCGAACACCCTACCCCTCCTCCGACACCAAGGGCCGGGCAGATATCAAGTGTCGCGTCACGTCGAGCAGCAGCGCGCGCATGCCTGGTACGATGTGCGCGAAGGCCTTACGCCAAGGACCGTCTACAACCGACATGGCATTATAGCGTGCAATTCAATACCTGCAGTTGAATGGTAGCTTGCGTCTGTACGTAATGTGGCGTTAAACTTTCTTATACTAATTTTATTGTGTGCCAGCCAATCGTAATGCCATGGAAATTATTGTTCCAGCGTATAACGGATTTTTTTTTTCTATTTCTTGCCATCGCCTTTCCTGTCTATAAGATAGACGTTTTCAAAACAGCGGCATTACTCCATAATATCAGCTGCAAATACAAACGAAACACGTTCAGCATGTTGAAATAAATGAAAACAAACCCACTTCATTTTCGCGATGTAGCTTGATAAAAAAAAAATTTCGATTGAAAACAGAAGATTTTTTCTTAAGGTGTGTTTTATGTCAGTCACACTGTGATATTTACGACATTTGAGCTAAATACCAGATCTATTACTTTAAACTGTGAATTTATATTTTTAACATTTATCACGTATTATCGTTGGCGAATTTTAATTTACCGAAAAAATTGAATTCCTATCGCTTATTAGTATGTGGCTTCTGTTTCCTTCGGCATGTGCGTGCATGTGAATAAACCACATTTCATTAGTTTTTTTTTTAAGACGCGACGTTTTCATACGCAAGTGATGCACGGTGTCCAAGGCCACACAGCAGCTGATATTGTTACACGCTCTCAGCACTGTGCCCCCCTGCCAACACCCACCCTTCACCTAGTCCGTATCCAGCGTACCACCCTCGTATGCCCCCGCCGGCCTTCGCGATAGAGCCACGCACGGCCTCCGTAGCCGGGCGGCACGAACTGCAGCGGCGACTGTCTGTCTGCTCACGTTATTTAACTATAAATTAAAGGAAAGTGAGTTCTTACTCTCTGTACCGTAAGCGGATGCTGTGGAAATAGCCACGGATCGCAGGAAGCTTCTAACGACGCTGAAACTTGGACGCAGAAAGATGGCTGCATTTCGTCGTCTGTGATTTTTCTATATTTGTCCATGTGCGAATGTGTGTATATATATATATACATACACACACTCGCACTTGCATGTTTTCCTGTATTTTTGTTCATATTTTCTCCACATTTTTGTGATTTTTTCTGCGTTGAACTGTAGGGTTTTCTGAATTGACATTGTATATTTTGTTTTATTGGTAGCTGCAGTAAAATTAATTTTTTGGCAAGAATTCGGGTCTTCAAAAATTATAACCTTGCTTCTTAAACACCTGTGTATCATATACTTGTGGCTCTGGTGTAAAAAAAATTTGTTTTTATAAGTCAGGAAAATATTAGAAAAAAATATAATTTTCTCCAAGGTTACAAGTGTTTGATGCTCAACCCATCCCAAGTCGTGGAGCCGTGTGCATGGACGTGGTACGTTTGAGGGGAAGCAGAAATATATGAGAATCATAGGAGACAATCAAATCCGGTGACGAGATAATAGAAGTCTAGTTGTGTGGAAGGTGAGTAATTGGCCGATTAAACAACCAATAAAATATTTTTCGAGAGCCGGTCGTAGACGAACCTCCGGAAATGTATTTTTTTAATATAAGTTTAAAAAAAAAGTTTAATACGTATTTTGAATTTTTAAAATATTTTTATAATTTTTTAAATTTTTTTTTAATTTTCGGAAATTTTATTTCTGGGTTTTTAAGGTCATTCAAAGTAATGGGCACGGGGTCAAGGTAATGAGTCGAGGTCAAGATCATCTGGAACAAATATGGCCCCCGACCGAAATGACACAGCATGATTTCGGTCGACTGGCGCCTGGTGCCTAATCCCCTATCCCCTTGCCCAAAGTCCCTTTTTATATTCNAACCTCCCCTATCCCCTTGGCCAAAGTCCCTTTTTATATTCTACTATCAGCATTATCCTTGAACGAGAGTAGTGTGTTGAAAGATATTTATCGGCGCTTAACATCGTGGTCTTTAGGGCCGGTGAGGATGAAGTGAGATGAAGATGGAGCAGCGGTGGAATGCAAGCGCGGGGGAAACGGGAGTTCCGCGAGAAAACTCACCGGCCACCGACAACGTTCTCCACGCTTCCCCATGCGAAAATCCGGGTGAGCTCACCCGGCATCGAAACCGGTTCGTCTTGGTGAGAAGCATGTGGTCTGTCTACTACACCACCGCGGCTCGCACGAAAATAAAAAGCACTTGGAATAATCCGCGCAAGAGAAAAGCGTCGTTATTGAACTCAGGACCTCACTAGTCTACTATCGAATACTGTAGTCCATTCACGGTTACTTACAACTTTTATGAAATCGTGTGTAAGTTCTACTTTCAAGCTATTCCTCCACTCCATGCAAACAAATGTTAACCGAGTCTAGAAAATTACACCAAAGGGACGGCGCATCGCATTCGTGCGCACTTATTTCAATGATATTTTGTATAAGAATTATTTCTTACAGGGCATTGAAAACACACCTATTTTCTCTAGTTTAATTTATTTTGATTAAAAATAAAATAACATAATTTATTTGTAAAATATAAGAAAAAGTTTTATTTAAGTATCAAACGATTGTGATACATGAAATACTTAAAAAAAATCAAACATGTAATGCATGGGCTAATTTTTCCAAGGTTTGATTAAAAAATTGTGAAGAAACCGTGAATGGACTATAATCACATACTTGAATACGCTGGATGACACCAGAGGAAATGCAAAACGATTACGTCTTATATCAGCCTTTATTAATATACCAATTCTTGAAGGATAACCTTGAAGGAAACAAGTGAGACACTATTACTATTTTTCTTCGTGTACTGTATAGGATTCCGTTGAGTTCGTAAGTCACGGAAAGACGGGAGGGGAGAAACTGCATTCGAGTAAAGTGCAGATATCTTCTTATACTTCATTTCATATAAGTTGGCCAGATTCTGACAGTCAGTGAGTGGCAAATTAACGTATTCGGAACAAACAACGTGCCATTTACAAAATCCAGTATCAGCTGATGCACGAACGAACAAAAATTAATGTTACGTTGGCTATTCTGAGTGCACTGCCGACGCACATTAGACCAGCCGAAAATACGTGCGATAAGAAAGATTCCTAGGTTAATTAATACATTTTATTGTACTTGGTCATAAAACAGCGGTTTTTAGTGTTAGAAACTAAACTTCGTACTAAAGTAGAAATGTATAGGTGTTAAAAATTAAAGGCACGTTAAAACTATTCGCATCCAAGCTAACGCAATTTCAAATCCTTTTTTCAGTTCTTAATCGCCCCTCTCCAAACTCGCTTTCATTACGTGCTTGATGTTAATTCCAAAAGCATACAGAAATATGGCATAATATTATTGAATTTTTTTTTCTAATAATTTATGGAAATATATTTTTAATTCGTGTCGTTCCGAGCCGGCATTAGAAGAACAGTCAACTTAAAAAATACGCTATCTATTGAGCAAAATAAGAAGATCAGACTTCGCTCCGGACAGGATGTACGCGCTACCTATAGAATTTTTCCTGAAGCATTACCAGCCATAAAAAAAAAAGCGTTCCGCCTGCGAGATGTATAAATTTACGAAAATATACGAAATAGTTTTATTTTTCGCGAGCTCTGCACGATTTTTAAAGTAGCATATATAGCGTGTACAGAGTTTACGAACGACCCTACACATGCCCTTCAAACTCCGTTTCGAGGCCTCTCTCGCCACCTGCCGCGCCACCCAAGTAGTTCACCAATTGCCGCACGAAGCAGCACCTCCTGTACGCACTGACTCTTCGCATCGAAGCTTTCACTTGACGCGCCAGTTGATGGCACATGGATACATAAACGAACAGTAAACATTGGCGCGGCGATCGTCAACTGTCAAGAATGTGGCCTTCATATATGAGATTAACTATAAATGTTGCTGCTGGTTATCAACACGGACTAAACTCACGTACAGCCATACAGGCAGTAAACAACTTGTAACTGGATAACAGGTGTTCTGCAACGAACTGCTTCCCATCTGCGGAACTGAAGGATGTTGAATGAACGATGGTGTTGGAGAATTACGTTAACCCTGCAAGAGGCAGAACGTGGCACAGTTTTCCAACGAAACACCCCAAGACGGGAGCACTAGCTCTAATGAACCACTTTGACGAGGTGCCGACTCACCACTGCAAACAGCAAGTTTCGCGCCTCATCAAGCAAGAGGGCAAGTGGTCGATACGGTGAGTAAAGGGGATGGGCACAAATGCAATCTTTACACTGCAAAATGGTAATGTATATATATATGTCGATACTAATTGGTGGCAATAGAACACTTTTAAGGTGTAATTTGAAGGGGAAAAAACAACTCGAGTACGTGTAAGCTTCCATTTATATTCTTAGGGATACAGAGTACTATTAGGCTTTGTTGAAAATGCAATGCGTTTTTGCTTTCTAAACAGCATATTGATGTTAAATTACACAATACCAAGTATGCGCCAAAACACGCCCACTCCCCGTACTAAATTTTAAAATATGGTATTTTTATATAACATGGTTCTTTTATATACACTCGATGTCAGTGAAGTTGTAAATGTTCCACTGTGTAATATTTAAAAGTTACATAATACACTGTAGTATTTGCTGTGTTGAGTTACACCTACGAAACGATGGTAATTTTAATATTTTATGTGCAGCTATGAAAAACGAGTAGTGTGTTTGTAATTTTCTACTAATATACACAGGAGTTCAGACATAAAAGTAACGTTTTAAAATATATAAATTTATTGCTTTGTAAACATTTCATAGTTCTTATATTATAGGTTTGAAATATGCGCCTGACAAACGTGCATTGCAATTGCGTAATATCACTATTCGGTAATTCGACTTGTTTTGTGTGAAATTTCCGAAATACACAAGTAAATAGTATAATTAAGCAATACGCAGAAGAAACTCTGCCTTCCATAGTGTTCACGAGAAATTGAACTCCTGCTGATGGAAAACGCATGTTGTTTGCGTATAACTTTTATAGCTCAGAAATCCATATACTGTATATAACCTTTTTTTATTACTTTGAAAATAACAAGTTTTAGATATAGTTCAATACACTAAAAATAGTATTATTACATATAGGCTTGCACAGTAATAGTATGATCGTATGACACAAATGTAAAAGAACTTGTCGGTGTGGTAAAATTATGCATTTTCTGTGCGTGCGTGAATTTACTTCGTGAAACAGTGAAAAAAAGTACATACTCTATTTATGTACGACTACAATCATTGAGATAAATTTAGTTGCACGTAGATAAAGAAAATACACCTGTAGGTGGAAGAATACACCATCTTCAGGGGAGATTCTTATGCCAAATACATTAGTGTAAAATTGCATTTTTTTTACAGCTTAGCCAGTGAGTAAGTTCTACCGGACAGCACAACTCCGTACAAAGGCGGCTTTTTGCTAACTTTGCACACCGCTAATAACAATTGTTTCAAATTGTTACCAAACAACAACAATTTTGTAGGTATTTTTCAAATCAATAAATTTTTTTGTTCGCGTATTTTTTAAAAGTTTTGGGTTTTACACTATTAATAACCGGCAACTATCAGAAATCTTGGGGAAATCACTTAACAATGCCTTATCTTAAACAGCTTAACGTACTACTATAAATCTTTTGAATTTGAATGTCTTAAACATTTTCGTTCGTAGGAACAGTACATTTCTAATTTTATCTTTAGGGAGTATCTTAAACCTATATTATGTGTTGTTATAGGTCATGCCTTGAATTTCCAACCTGCTGTAGAAGATTTAACTCTGTCTGTTAAGTATAAGTTTTTTTTATATAGGTAGGAATACGTAGAATTAAGATTCCAGCAGTTCGCTCCTGTAATCAAATCCAATTAAATATCCAGTATTAAAAGAAATGTAGTAATATTTGTAGTAATAATGAATCCACCTGCGGTTATGTCATTATTTAAGGGTATTTAGTATGCATCCCTTTCGTCCTGCATATGCCTGATCGCTTAAATACAGCTTATAAAATTTACTGGTGATGAATTATCAGTCTATCAACAGTAAATATCGTTTTGTCATTATAACATTACCAAATATTTATACAAATTTTATTTGCATGTGGTTTAATGTTATCGGATAATACGAAGGCGAAATTGAAACCATTCTTAACTGGGGCTCACACTGGTTAGCTTACGGGAAATATTAATATCATGTATTTATTTGACATAAGTTGTTTGAAATCACAACATTTTATAATTTCGTAATGGCATGTGTACAATCTTGAAATGAAGCTGCTCCGGTTTAAATAACGTTGTCAGATGATTATGTCGTGTAACCTACTTTGGAACAAAATCTACGAACAAACTTCAGCTTTAATTAGCGGGTTAAAACTTTGAGCGTAATTGCGACAATAAGTTGGAATTTAGTTGTCAAGGCAACACTGTTGGTTAAAAATTAGCGCGCAGCCAGGTGGCAAATATAAACGAAATCACTTAACAAGAAGTTGAGCTGTTGATTGTAAGTTCGTAGCATGACATCCACAAGACGTCAGAAACGGAGCTCAGTTTCGTGAAGAAAACTGTATCATGTTACTAACTTGCCGTCTCGACGTCGTTAGCGGAGAGTTCTGTGATACTAAAATGTCGTCTGATCTCTGCGTACATCTTCAGGCATTGCAATACCAAGAATTCCTCGAAAATATTCTGGTAACACAGTCACTTATTTTCTTCAAGGAATGGTTCTTCAAGAAGTACTTAATTCAGCGTTAAGACAAGGAACTACTTACCCTCCTCCATTACCAACTTTACTGCACGCTTGCCAGGTAGTGTGCCCGTTAAAATATATGCAGGTTTGATTTCAAAAGTGCCCATAAAACCGCGAACTGTCTATATAATTATTCACTTAGAAATGCCAAAAAAATTAAAATAATATTTTAAAATGTACATTTGTGAACACTTAAGTGAACACTTTTGCTTCCTTTTTTTTTTTTCACATAAGTGCAAAAATGATGAAATTTGTAAAAAAAAATTTTTTATAATTGTACAGTTTTACTTAATTGACGCACGAACAAAGTGATCAGGCCAAATAGTAATGATAATGTTACATATGGTGGAAGAGTACAAGACGTGCATACAAGAATATCTTAAGAAGTGCTTCCAAAAGTGCTCAGTTTACCGTAAACAGCCTCTAGTAATAATTCCAAGAAGATTAAAATTGTATTTTTAGTTACAGCCAGAATTTATTTACTTCTAACGATGTTGGTAATAAATATGATAGTTTTATTTTTTGGTTACATTCGTGTGCTAATATCTCACGTGTTGGTTTGTAACATCTGTTGCGCAGTAATCTAAGAACTTCTCTGAGTATATTGCATCTCAAAAATACTTACCGGAGACTTTTGCGATAATTTTGGTAAATAGCTCGGAAAAGTTGTTGGATAACTTCAGAGCAGTCCTGTTCATTCTAACATTTTTGTTTATATTTTCGTAACAATTAAAGTAGAAATTTTGTGGTAATCACTAACGATTTCTTATTACATCAAAGTTATAATTTGTGAGTTTTAACGTACGTTTAACTTAATATTTTACCGTGTGATGTTTGTTATTTGCAAGTAGTGAAAACGTATTGATATGTGAAATTGGACATTGTGTTAAATGTGACACAGTTATATGTTAAAATTTCAGATGCCACCTTTAAAAGATAAAAAAAAGGAAATTGCTAAAACATTAGGTACATTCGTATTTCCTAGTTTTAAGTTTTAATTTTTCATATCAAATACAGTAAGCTTTGTTCTTAAAGTAAGACTTATAATCTTGTTACACTCTAAAAACCTCAATTGTGTAACGTATGGTTAGTGGCGATTTAATCAATTGCAATTTTCTTGTGGCGTAAGTATGCGCAATGGACAGAAAGAAATAAACTAGGCAGCGCTTCAAAAAGTTCTCAACCATGAACACACTAAACCACATTTAGCTCGTGCCACAATCAGTTGGTAATCCGCAAACAGTACTTATGTGACACCGAAGAGTTTCCCATTTGTAAGGAAGTGAAAATTCCGCTCGTTAAATTACTTGCAGACCAGACTCTCGAAGTCCTCTTTGTACTCGAATTTCAGGCAAGTGTTCGTCGGCTTCTGCTGTTGTGATTAGCCAGGTTTAGCTCAGACTACTGTGCTCGGGAATATGCGCTCGTTCTCTTGCTTTTCATTTATTGATTTTGTATCGTGCAGGACGTGTCTTATAGGAAGTGCTCTAAATATAAAAGTTGCTGGGACCTGTACTTCACTGAAGTCATACTTGTCTTCATATGAATTCGGAAAAGTTCTATTCCTTCTCTGTTTAGCAAAATCCTTTTTTTTCTTGCATTTCTAATTTCACACGTACGTGTAAAAACATAACCCTTTGGAGATTTAAAAAAAATATTTTGGAGTCTCTGGACACCACCGTACTAGCCATTCAATTACCTTAACATATGGCGTGTGGAATCTTCAATTCGATTTTAGCATAAAATATGATGTAAACATTAACTGTATATTGGAATGTGGTCATTACACTTTTACATGTGTTTAAAAAATTCTAACCCAGTATGTACTTAGATTACTACATGGCCTGCTACAGAAGGGAACCCACATCGTCCTTCATTTCCATTAAAAATTAGTTTCAATAACTCATTCACGGTAAATTATCAAAAAGATTATGTTAAATTTTGTAGAAAATCAGCAGGCAGAGTGCTCGATGTTTATCTCTGAAGGCAACCAAATCACTAAGTCTAAACACATCAAATAACTAACTAATAGTCTCCTTAGACATGTTACTTTCCTACAAGTTACATATGCTGGGAACTGCCGGCAATGTCGAAACTGGCTCTGGTTTATCCAACACCTGTTTACTGTACTCCGGCGTGGCTCGATAGCCCGCACATATTTAAAAAATCAACACATAACTAAACTAGTCCACGTGTGTTACTAATCGTGACAATGCGATCAACTTACACATGTTTTCAGTAATATATAATAAGAAAAAGTGCTCTTCCTCAAATATACCAGAAAACTGCTGGTAAAATTCAGCTACCAATGTTGGATGATGTTCTTGGAATTAAGCGATGTAGAGTTCGATCTAGACACCCAGCCATTTCTTCTGCCAGAGATTTAATGAAAGAAAACTTCAACACTCTCAACGTATGGAAGAAACGCTGTCTAAGAAACTGGCTTCCACGATACGTAAGATTGCTCTGCGTCACGGAGATTCCGAAAGGATTCGACCAGTCCCGTTATTTATCGACGGCCATGAGTGGATTGCGCACGGGAAATGGCACAGGTACAAATATATTTTTAAGTAGAGTAGAATATCATCACCAACACGCGATCATCGGGATCGAAAATGAGCTTATAATGAAGACTTTAATGATGTATTGACAATACAAATTGAAATTATAAACGAAGCATGTTACTTAAATGACTTTTATAATATCATTTTTATTAATTTTGATGTATTTAGGCCCCACAATTGTGCGCCAAATTAACTTCACGCTATACCGCCACTGTGGAAGACAGTGTGGCTAATAGTGTCTTCGTTAATGCCTCCAGGCACAGACTATAATGTGCTTGGAGGTTGAGGGTATTGTAATAATGAAGCCTTTTGCTGTTTCATTTGTTAAGGACGAATATATTGTCTGGAGTTTACACAAGTACTACATACATCAGCCCTTCCGAGGTGTGGTACCTAATTTGACTACTCGTATTCACTGGGCGACTTCGTGGTTGAGTGGGGCTTCTCTGGGCGACGATTTTTATACTTAACTCAGCGGTGAGTGCTGTCAGCTGTGGTGGGTGATCTCCGGCGATGGGCGGCCTTTGGCAAAAGCCTGCGGGTGCTGCTGTCTCACTGGACTGCTGTTCTACTGACGTACTGACGTGGCCAGGGGTCCGAACCCCTGACCTAACTCTCTGCTCGGCGGTCTTCGACTCACTGCTCTCCCGGACTGACCTCTCTGCGCGTTACTCATCGACTGTCTCCTACTCTGGGCGGTAGTAATCAACTGATCCCCCACTACTCTCGAAACGGGGTTTTTATGCTTGCCAGCCTTCAGTCTTAATTGTCGGCACGTGGCGCCTTGTGGGGGGGAGGAGGTGAGGGGGGTGGAGTGGTAGAACGCAGAACAATGCCTTTCCAAACACGTGTCCTGGTTTCTGAAGGTTTGGCCAGCCGGGGTGGGGGGTAGTACCTCGCCCCTAGTTTACTCTCGTCAGCTACTTCTTCGGGGCTTTTCCACCTTGTCCTGTGGTTAGCTAAGGGAGGGAGGGGGGTGTTTTCTCGGCACCAATCCAGCTCGTCAGCTATTTCTTCCGTGGTTCGTATATTTTGAGTTTAGGCGAAATACACATGATAATTTGCTGATATCTCGAGAAATCCCTGCGCTCCACAGATCTCCCGGCAGGCTAGAGGCGTACGAGGGTGAAGGGGGGGCAGGGAGGCCTACACAGCAGGACGCGCAGCAAGACACGTGGCTGCGGTCCACCACCTGCCTCGTGCCACGTGTCGCCTGGTTATGCTCAGGGGGGAGGGGGGGTTGTGGGCCAGCGTCGCTCTAAAATTCCTAAACCGTCACACGACAATTTATACGTACTGTATTACGATGCGAGAGTACCGTACACTGAATCAGTGATTAAAATACTGTTAATAATTTTGTCTGCGACCCAACCTCAGTTGCAACCTTATATTTTCTTGGTCAAATATTGTTGCGTCGTTTTATAATTTAATCTATCACTATTTTAGAGTGCTAGTCTGTCAACAAAACGATATTTTAAGATATGCCTTTATAATCTCTTATATCAAATAAATTTATTTTTAATGGAGCAAAATAACGCTACAGATCATAAATTTTATTATATTGAATTATGTTCGGATGGCAGACCTTTTAAGAATTGTGTTAAGAGTTTATTGAGAGATTGCAAAGTTAAAAACGGCTTTAAAGAACTAAGTATTTTTTTCTCCAAAAATAATTCGTTCAGTGTACGTAGCAGGCATTACACGGACAGTTAGCTGTACGCTAGAACCTTCATCGTCCTTCATCAATATGGCACGTCAATTCTAGAAGGCGCTCTCATTAATCCCACGGTTTATTCTCGCTTTACGATACTATCCATCCTATCTGATTCTCGGCAAGAATGTTGAATTGATTCCTCCGTCAACTTATCCTTGCACGTCGATCGTATATTATGCTTATTCACAAATTTCTTACAAATATTGACTTACATTTATTCAATTCAGTGCAATTCTTGACGAGTATCAGAAAATAGGCTTATATGGCTTTGCGCACAATGGGTCTGAAATAATGACATATTTTAAATGCACTTGCAAGTTTCGAAGTGGATTTTGACTGTTGAAAAGTCTAAACTTATTTCAACGCCAAACAAGTCTGTTAATAATAACCGACAGAATATGAACATAAAAAATTTAATATTAAGTTGATAATATTTTTTAATTCTATATTATTTCTTAAAAATTACAAAATCACATTTACAATACTAGAATAAATTTGAAAATGCAACACTATATATAAAAAATTGTTGTGTCAGTTTGTTCGGACGCGTATAACTCCCGAAAAAATCAACCAATTTTCATTCTGTTTTTTTTTATAAACCTTCCTTTCGTTCGCACGAGTGTTCGTACGCCTTTATTTTTTTATCTGTATTACCTGTAAAGGTACTAAAATCTGCAAAAAGCTAATTTTTACCATTTTTTCGCGCCAGGAAGCATTTTTGTTGACAGCTGTCTGTTTAAACATTTCAGTTTGTTGTTCACAATGTTTTTGTCGATTGCCAATTGTTTGTGTCGTGTTCTAGAGTAGGAAAACCATCCAACTTATTCATACAGGCAGAAGATGGTAAAACTAAAAACATTGTATACAAACAAGTACTTCAATAATAAAGATTTTGAAAATACATATACTTATTTCATTTAATTTCACAGAAATGAATAGAGCCAAAATCGTTTATGCCACAGCAACGCTGGGACGGATAAGCTAGTTTAATATATATTTCAATCATCAGAACGTACCCATTGAAGTCTGGTTAAATTTTTACAGAATTTACTTATAAGTATATGTACAGTATCCTAAAAATTACAGTAAAAAGGTTTTTTTTTTTATAAATACGGGACATTCTAAATTTCTATTAAAAATTAATGTGCAAAACTTGTTACTGCAATTTAGGATTTGTAGCTGTAAGGACTGCCTGCTTATACAGATATTTTGTCTTCGTGAAATAGTAACTGATAAAAAAGGCGCGTGTAAAATAATGTATTAGAATTTATTTAAGTACATGTAGCCCCAGAAGGTTTTATTTTTTCCAACGATCAGTTGGCNCTAAATTTCTATTAAAAATTAATGTGCAAAACTTGTTACTGCAATTTAGGATTTGTAGCTGTAAGGACTGCCTGCTTATACAGATATTTTGTCTTCGTGAAATAGTAACTGATAAAAAAGGCGCCTGTAAAATAATGTATTAGAATTTATTTAAGTACATGTAGCCCCAGAAGGTTTTATTTTTTCCAACGATCAGTTGGCTTGGAAACACTGTCCTTGGTATAAGCGGGGGCCACGTTGGAGTAGTGGATAGACTACCACCTAGGTGAACCGGGCTCAATTCCCGGCTGGGTCGCTTCCAAATTTTCGCATGCCGTTGGTCAGTGTATTTTCTAGGGGATCTCCCGTTTCCCCCACCCTTTCTTTCCGGCTTTGCTCTATACTCATCTCACTTCACCCTCATCGGCTCTCAAGAGTACGAAATTAACAGCCACTCACTCGCTCACTCACTTGGTATAAGTGACGTGGGAAAAAATTAACTTTTAAAACAATCTCATCTAAAATTTGCCTGTATTCAGACAATTTTAAATGTTCACATAACAACGATTATTTGCATTGAAAAATAAATCATTCATCCTTAAAGTCAGTTTATAGCTGCGCCATATATCACAAATATATTCTGCGTAGTCCGCTTTCAAGACCTATGTAATGTATGCTTATGAGAACAACAATCAACAACGGTGAAATGCATGTAGTCGACAAAGGGAACAATGGGTTAACCACTGTACGTATTGTTTCCGACTTAGGGATGCGAATAAAGCGGGTGAGTGCCATGATAATCCGCTGTGGTGAGCCGGGCTAATTATCCCACATTTCGTATTTCCCGCCATCAACAATGGACGAATTTCAGGAGTTCCGGTATGTAAAATAGCTCATTATAACACAGGGTCATCTAAAATTTTGGTTGCAATATTTTTATGGAATATTTGACAATGAGTAGTTTACAAGTACACTAAAATATTTTTAAAACCACTACGTATAACATAAACTTAATGATTATTTTGTAAACTATTTACAAATTATTTGCGTATACATATATATTACACACGTTGAAATGCAGTATAAAATTAGCAATATTATTTATATGCAGAAAACATTAACCATTAAATTTAATTTATAATTTTCACTTGCAGATTAGTTATTATTGATTTCGTGCATAAATATTTTTTTTGTGTTACGTTGACAGAATGCCTGTAATTTATGAGTGCTGTGTTCTGATAATTTCCAATGTTCCATAGAAGATTTAACTTCGTCTGTTAAGTATACGCTACTATTTTTTTTATGTGTGGCTTACAATACTAAGATTCCAGCAGTTCACTCCTATAATCAAATCCGATTAAATATGCACTGCTAAAAGAATACTTGGCGGGAAGCAAACACTGTAGCCGCTGCACCACCACGGCCCCACGACACATTAGTCAGAAATAAACCCTAAATTTTAATCAATAATTATTACTTCTCTTTTCAAAATAGCGTAATTTTACTGCTTACCTTAAGTTACATTGTTATTACAAATATTACTACATTTGCCATTATTATTTCACTTTCTCGAACGATATTTTAACACAATTCTCATGGTTCAAACAGTGGCTTATAAAGGATAACTGAATGTCACTACAGCTTAAATTATCATTCAGTTACTTTAAATAAAGATTTTACTTCAGGACATACCGTATGTTCAAGGCAGTGGATATTACGTAGCTTCAATAGAACGTTTAAATGTAAATTTAGCATATGTGCTTTAAAATAAGAGTTGTTAGCCCGTGATATAGCGTCACAGGCATGTTAACACTTTTCCCTGAATAATCACGGCGTTCTCTGACCTTGGAAATAGGAAAATCTGGCTGTCTGAACCCTCAATTGCCAGCAATATGACAGGATGCCACTCAACTGACAGTAACTTTGAAGGAAACTGTTTCTGTTGAAGACCGCAAGGTTAGGCACATAAATTCTTAACATAACTCTACCTCCTGAATATAGCAGCTCTCCGAAACACGTGGTTGATCGGCGCTCATAAACTCATTCATGTCTACAACACTGGTCCGACCTTCTCGGCGAATAAGCGTGATGCGTGAGCTTGCAGACAACCCTGTCAGCGACTGGAGAAGACTCGCCTAGCCAACAAGACACGTCACACAGTAAGACGATGCCACTCAAACACGAGTTCCGTTTCCATGGTATCATGTAGACAGGCAGGATGAGGGTACGTCTGCATCAAATGAACATATAGGAAATTTCGCTTCCGTCTGCTTGTTCTGCGTTACGTGGCTTACGACGTCTTACTGCGTGCTTCTGCCGTGCCTCTGCCGCTGAATGGAAACGCTGGGGTAGCCTGAAGACATGCAAATGACACGTAATATAAAAACCGCCCATTAACTTCCCCCCTTACACAAGTTTGCGGTCGCGAATAAATAATGTTGGTACGAGGGAGTGAACAGAAGATAAAATGCATCACGTGTGCTGTATGTTTAGATGCAACAAGCCTAAGATCACACTCCGTTAGATTACACAGTTGTCAGTCAGCTCGCTTTGTTCTCTTTTATTCGTGTTTACAAATGAAGACGAAGGTACATTCACTAGTCGGCAAAGAAGTGCGGACTACCTCTGTTCTTTTAAAATTAAATGCATATGTGTCCCGCCTAACTCTTAGCTCCGCTTACACTAAAAAAATGTGTCCAGTTAAATAGATGAACCCCTTATGCCGCAGTTTTTCGTCTTTAGTGGGCGCTAATGATAATCACAAAGACATTTTTCGAAGCGGTGAAATTAAAAGTCTGTTATTCAAAGGATATGATAGGCCATATAAAAGTACATGTTTTATTTTGGTGAGACATTTATTTTTAAAAAATTTCAAGTGGCGGCCATGCAGACATTTTATATTAGTATGCTATATATTCGAAAACATGCGACCATTTTCAATTTACGTTTGTATGCTATCAGTATCTATTACAACCATGAAATATGTCTAGACAGAACCTTTTTTGTTTGCCACTTTTTAAAATAGAGGTACGTGGATAGTTAAATAAATTTTAATGTCTTATCACGGGAAACCATTAACCGATTTCCGCCAAATTTGGCAAACAAGTAGTGCTGGTAGGCTATATAAAGTGATACGTTTTTAATTTTGTTGGGTACTTATTTTCGAAGTGGCTGTCATATAAACATTTCAGCTTTTTATGGTATACTACGAAACCATAAGAAATTTCAACTTAACTTTGTATACTGGCAGCATCTATTACAATAATCAAACGTGTCTACACAGTGTCTCTTTTATCCTCCCTGTTGTTTAACAGCAGCCTATAATACTTTTGTATGTCATGTCGCAGGAAACAATCAAATTATTTCTACTGAATTCCGCAAAATTGCAGTAATATGGTAGGCCACGAAACAGACAAGCGGACCAGGAATATATATTTTTATAATAACGATCATATTACCGTTTCAATATTGTATGCTTCATCTACGAAACTCTTTTTGCTATTTCAACTTAAATTTGTATACTGCCAGTATTTATGCAAGCATCAATTGAGCTAATACGCAAACTCATTTCTCTGCCATTTTAGAAGATATCACCACATACAAAATTAAGCTCTCATTTCATATATCGGGGAACAATTAAGAAAATCTCCAAGAACGGGCGCTGGCCGGTTTTCTGAAAACCATCCTGTTCGAAACGTTTTAGTTTTATAAATTGCCGATAACGTTTAAATCTGGAAAAATTATTCCAGTAGCGCTTTTTTCAAACATTATTTAATTTGTTCCCCAGGTATTTATTACGAAGTGGTATATAAATATTATTGTTATGTTAATGTTTGGAAAACGTTCGGCTGCGGAACAACACACACACTCAAGCCCGCACACTGCCCTGCCA
>NQII01000328.1:18889-39936 GCA_002778355.1 Clitarchus hookeri | reverse complement strand
GTCCCCGTGCTCGCTGATTGGCGCGCGCAGTTTACGTATCCTCTGGTTACACCTCATCATTTCCCGTGGTCTGGCAAATTTGTTCCGGAGAGCTTGGTAATTGCGTTACAGGCGTAATGCCCTCCCTGAATTGACATGGTGTTGGGAGCTACGACAACTTTCTCATCCCGGAAGGGCTTCGGCAGAAAACCGCAGTGCAACGACCCTGCCTCACGCCTTCCTGTCCAAGTTATAGGGAAGGAAACTCAGATACCAACATGAAAGTCTTGAAGATATATTTCAAACTGAATGTTTTTTATTAACTTTGACAGGTGCAATAATTCTTTCCCGAAAAATAAATTGTGATGCTTCCTGTCCCCCTGCCCCACCCCTCATCAATGCACATATATGCATGTATAGATACACACATGCGTGAATTTAAAATATGAATCTTGGTAAAATAATTGTCGTGACATGAAAGAAAAAGTATTTTGCTAGAGGTACTTTGAGTACAACCAATAAAGCAGTCAATTTAATTTAAAAAAAAAAACAATCGCTAACCATTACGACTACATTACTGATGTTTACATTGATCAGCATGGTAGAAGCTGTCTGCAAAAACCAAACAAAAATGTTTATAGAAATAAATTGAACATGTGTTATTAAGTTAGTAACTAAAGAATATTGCACTGAAGATTAACCTTACTGTACCATGTACTTTACAACTTAACAAGCAATAAGAGTTTCTTTGGTAGGACTATATAAAGGCTGTTCGCGGTTAATTGAATACGTACTTTTGAAATAAGCATGAGAACTGTCACTGCCCTTACATGTATTTACTGTAACGGGAACATTTATTGGCACGCTCCCAGTACATTTGGTAACGACAGACGGAAACTAGTTCCCTGTCTTGATGTTAAATTAAAGTGTTAGCTAAACATGTGCGACAAATTATAGTACCTATGTTGCATTATATTTTTTTGTGCATTTAATTGTAAGAATCAGCACATTTCTAATATATATATAATTTTCTTTCAATTTTTTTAGTCTCACTTGGCTGACGCATGAATAAAGTGATCAGGCCCATGGCAATGTTATGCAATGTACGGCGGAAGAATATACAATGTGCCTACTAGTGTATCTTATTCAGGGATTTCAAAAGTGCCCAGTGAAGAGCCTAAACTTAAATTTACGCACACAATTCTCATCGATACTCATTGCATTAAAAATTAAGGCAGGTAGGAGAAGACGTTTCAATTTAAATTTGGAACAGGCAGGTCGTTTTATCAAACAAAATTGCAAACTTGAAAAGTATACCTTCGATATATTGTTTCACCACCCTTAGCATGGATTCATGTGGCTGCACAACCCAGCAGGGATTCATAGAAACCTCTAATACTATACTTTGAAACATCGTCTCACAATTGTTGCGAATGTGGCTCCAGGTGTTGCTTATCCTCTAATGACTGGAGATGTCATCCCAGATGGTTTCATTCATGTTCTATAGGTGACAAGACAGACAACTGACTGGCCAAGAAAGGGTATCGATATAGTCCATTCACGATTACTTCCAACTTTTCTGAAGCCCTGCTCAAGTTCTACTTTTAGGATATTCCTCCGCCTCATGCAAACAAAGCTTAACCAAGTCTAGAAAATTACACCAAAGGGCAGTGCACCGCATTCGTGCGCAGTCACTTTAATAATATTTTACATAAGGACTTTTTCTTGCTATGCATTACCAACACTCCTTTTTCCTCCCTGATTTTATTCATATTAAATAGAAAATGAATGATATTATTTATTGGGAAAATATAAGTTATTGTTCAATTTAACCCAACAATAAGATTATATTATGTTAAAAGAACTATACAGCTATTGTGATACATGACATATTAAGGAAAGAACGAAGTACATCATACATGGGGAGACTTTTCAAAGGTTTGATTAAAAAAGTGTGAAGAAAACGCGAACAGACTATAGTACGAAGGCAGTCCTGGGAAACCCGTGGGAAATCATGCCCGTTGCAGACACACCATGAAGGAAGCTACAAGTTGTTTGGCAGCAATTGGCGAATACAGTACCACTTTAAAAAAAAAGAGGGCCTTTAGCCTGCATTTAAGAGAAAATATTTAAATAGTTAACAACAGTTTGGTGTGATGTAGTATTGATGGAGAAGAGAGGAGGCGGATTATTCAAATATTAAGCCAATATATTTTACATTACCAGATTTTTTCCTGAAATATTAACTTAAAAAAATGTAACATGGTGCAGCTTATCTTGGAAACCAGTTAACGTATTCAAATTAAGTGATTTATCTGAGTAGCATTCGTTAAATTCAGGATTCCGCTGTCTGTTTTTACGTTTTGTTTGATATGTTGTCTTCTAAAGTTAATCTAATGCCAGACACACTTATGTCAGAACTACAAGTTCTACCCAGAACAATGTATTTAATACTTAGAGAATGCTTAAAAGCCGTCATTATCCAGGAAGCAAATATTTTATTTACACGAAACACTATTCGCGGTTTTTACATTGAAGAGTAGAGAAGAAATTGCGACTTTGGCGCAAGAGGTTGGGGGCTCGGAGCGTCGAAGTTGTGCAAGCTCTGTCATTCCAGTCCATCGACGGCCATCTTAGATCCATGTGACCTTGACCTTAACCCCAATAATCCAAAAAATATAATAATACATAAAAAATATAAAAAAATATTTAAAAAAATATTTTAAACTAAAAAAACTGACATTTCCGGAAGTCCCCCGCATTCCCTCCACCCATTATGATTCCGCCATCTTGGTAGGTGCAGTCCACCATCTTAGTAGGCGTCACATGTTCTCTGCTATCGCTCAACGATTTCGCGTTCTCGGTCTGGCCTGCGGTGCCTGAGCCTCTAGGGTATAGCGGGAGAGATAATGCAGAGCAGTTATTATAAGTGTGCACCTCAGGTCTTATATAATTTACAGGCGTATTATTTGCCACGACAGACAATAGTGCCACATCAGACTGTTCAATGATGTTTGTGCACACTTTCCAAGTCTTATCACTGCAGTAACTTGTATAGTAATTAAGCTTGAACAGAGCTTATTAATTGGCTGCAGTTGAATGCATCCAATAGAAAGAGATTACGCCCCTTCCAATCGCAGTGAGTGGATGTTCTCCACCGAAGGGTGGTTCCACCTCACCTGTCAACAGCATTGTACAGAGTTTAATCTGCACGTGCCACTTTGATAGGGCCGAAGACTATCCAACCTCTACGAAACCGCTTCGTGAACGAATCCTCTTTTTAGGCGGACCAGACCATCGACCCTTCATAACTGAGCAACAACCCTTCGAAACCGACACCTGAGGTGAGCCGCCACGCTTACGTTCCACGGCAGCTGCTACCGACTCTACAGACACACAGGGCCAGCCTTCCAGGCAATTACCCACCTCCAGGTCTCCTTCCAGCAGAAGGTTCAACCAATGCCACCCAGAGTCCAACCCACGATCAGCACGGTCGAAGCCGGGGCTTCACAATGATTCCCTGGGTACCCACAATTTTCAGCCATGCACACTGAGTTTTCACCTGGGGAAGCCCAACTCCTCCAGGACGCCAGTTAGTCCCTTCGATGGAGCTCCACCACCCCGAGATCTGCCTCGTCTTGCTAGGTCGAGGCCTCAGCTGGGGACGTGCAATTCGGTTCGCGGGTCGTCACCGCTAGCGAAGAATATATACAACATCAGGAAGGCTGCACATAAACCCGCCATGACTTATCATGTGTGTACCGACGAGGCCGTCACTAGCCTATAATCGTCCTCACTCCGTTAGCCACGGCGTGGCCATCGTGTTACCAGCCCAGACCACTAGGAGGTGGAGATGGACTTGGGCAGCGCTAGGCTATGTATTCGCATCGTTGCCCCATTAAGGAATTGAGTTGACGGCCCACGCAGCAGAAGAGGCAGTCCCAGTGATGAGAGGACCCCACCGGAGCTCGTCAGTAGGGGCATCTCAGGCCGCCGGTGCAACGGGGATCCACTCCGTGCTCAGGCGGGGGAGACACTCGCCCCACCAGCTCACTCTTACACTTACGCCAGTTACCACTGTTAGGGCCTAAGCCAAGGGATGACCAGACAATGAGTAGGCGTCACAGTCTCCCTCCGCCATTTCGGTCGGCGCAGTCCGCCATCTCGGTAGGCATCACAGCCACTATCCACCATCGTGGTAGGTGCGGCCATCCGCCATTTTGGTCGGTGCAGTCCACCATATTGGTAGGAGGAGCCATCTGCCATCTTGGTCTGTGCAATCCACCATATTGGTAGGCGTCACAGGTCACAGCCACCTTCTGCCATCTTGGTTTTTTCGTTTGTTATTTGTTTATACATTACTAGAGTTTGTCTCTCACCATCGTTTGACAGTCATATTGTTTTTTTTCGTATGTCATTTGTTTTAAATTTCTGGTGCTGTCCCCAGCACCGAGCCTAGCTGACGACTGACCCCCTCCACTCCTCTCTTACAATATATTTAATTGACTAATTGTTCCACCCCTGTGTCTCATTGGTTATTTGCCCACTACCTTCCAATGTATTTAATTTCTCAGCCAATGTTTCTCATTGGCTAATTACTCGGGTTTTTTCGGAAACCTTCGTTCCGACCAATAGGAGGCCTACTTTAATCTCGTGGGCGGACTATATTTTCCCCTTAAAAATTCTTTATAAGACGCAACCTGAGTCCCCTCGGGAAATCATTCATTTTTCTCGCTCTTAGAAATAAGTGCGTTTTGTCTGAGAGGCAAAAAAATGATTCCACCCATTTTGGAATTTGGAAGGGTGCGCTTACTTAGTGTCTAGGGCAAACGGGACGAGTTACCATACCTCCCGAAAGAATTTCTCCTGGTCTACGCACCTTACGAAATTTCTACCATATTCAATTATTTGCCTGCCTATGTGCAGCAGAATGAAGACATGCGAGACTGCCTCCCGTGCACGGAGTGTTGCGAGGGTTGCACGCCGCATCGCAGGGGTTGGTGCAAGACCCGCCAAGCAGCTCTCGTGATGTCTGCGACAGTGGAAGACGACATCCCTGTTAAATACGACGTCCCCGTGCAAGTTATCTACTCGCAAGCTGTACCCGTGTAAGGTGCTGCCCTTCAAGAAATTTACTGACGAGTAATACCCGAAGATGTAACCAACCCAGTACACAGGTGCCTGATGTGTACGGACCTGGATGAAACTTTAATGACTTTGCAAAAAATTTGTGAAACTCGGTTTGTGCATGGGAACTTCAAATTTTTTTTTATTTAACAAAAATCGTATGAAATGTTTTGCAACATCCTATGTTTTCTCTCGTCAAAACTCGTACACCATCAAGCAGAATGCCATCTCGTACATAGAAAAAGACGAGAAAACCAAAGTTTTCACTTTTTTACCGCCATGTCCTTGCGAGCACCTTGACCGCACCACGCAACAGGCGTATCGCCTACAGACGTACGAAACGCATGGTCTAAGGTGGGACGAGGGAAATATTCCGAACGAGGAAATTCCGAGAATGCTGTACTCTGCCATAATTCCCTATTACTGTGTGTATATGTTTGGAAGACGCCAAGAGTCGGCGATTCGCAATGTGTGCCCCATCAGAACGAACTTTGTAGACCTTCATAAGCATTGCCTTTCTGGAAAACTACCATTTTTTTATCTGCACGAAGTCACCTATCTTAACTTTAGGCTTGCATGGGTCCCTCCTCTTTGGAATAGCATACATGGTCCGAACCAGGGAGTCGTTTTCCATGTCTTCGGCCCTCATGCGATTGGTAGAGTTGTACTCGGGAACGAGTTTTGGGAGTATTTACAACCACTTGTATTTTCCGTTCGCCATGAAATGTCTCCACTGTTTAGCTTTGCGCGTCCTGTGAAACCGTTCGAAGATGCTGATCTTGAGCCCAGAGTATCTAGAATAATAATTTATGCCATACGTTTTCATCAGTGCACGAAAACATGCATTACAATATTCTTTACCATCGTCGGTGTGGAGTTTTTTCGGTATGCGTTCTTCTCGCAACACATACACTACGGCTTTCGTGACGTCACGCGAATTCTTCTAATTGAGCGGCTTGGCACAGGCATAGTTGAAAAATGTATCGGTTATGGTCGAAATATAGCAATGACCTTTATTCACAGGAGCAAAGTCTTGCATTTCGATCAGGTCAGATTGGAAAGTATCGTCCAGCCCTTTCATGACGTATTTTCTGAGTGGGTAGTTTATCCTAGCGTATTTGTGCAGCTCGTCAGCAACTGCATACTTGCTCATTTCGAAATGTAGTTTGCCTCAGCGAGTTCTTCGATGATGGAAATTATTTCGTTCGTGTGTGAGCGGCTTCCTGCTGCCTGTGAAGCAATCATAAGTCTCAGCAAATCTACCAACTCATTCGGATCACCCAAAAACTGATAGTTGATTATTTCTCTGCTCTCCAATTTCTGAGTCAAACCCGAACCACCAATTCCACATACCCTAGGAAACAGTCTGGATATAATGAGGAATTTTTCGCACGGTGTGTCTTTAAATTGATGTGATGGAGGGTTATTTTCGGCTTAACATGCGTGGTTTTGCTTTATAAAAAGGCGGCACTAGCGCAAATCCGATTCGGTGTAGTGTCCAGGACGCCTACGAAGCAAAAGTTCGCTCAATCGCTGCGTGATTTTCAACTTGCGCTTGCCGATATGATGTACACTGAAGAGCCAAAAAAAACTGGTATAGTCGTGCGTATGCAACAAATAACAGAAGTATGGAACCAATCAGAGAAACGCGATGCGATCGGCAGCTAGATCAGTTACTGCTGCTACAATGGCAGGTTATCAAGATTTAAGTGAGTTTGAACGTGGTGTTGCAGTCGGCACACGAGAGATGGGACATAGCATCTCCGAGGTAGCGATAACATTCGGATGTTCGCGCACGACCATTTCATGAGTGTACCGTGAATATCAGGAATCCGGTAAAACATCAAATCTTTGACATCGCTGTGGCCGGAAAAAGATCGTGAAAGAACGGGACAAACGACGAGTGACGAGAATCATTAAACGTGACAAACGTACAACCCTTTCTCAAATTGGCGCAGATTAGATTTGTGGACTGCGCTGCAGGATTCATGGTGTGAATTGCCTCGTGCATACCTTCAGACATTAGTCGAGTCCATGCCACGTCGTCTTGCGGCACTTCTGCTTGCTCGGGGNGGGGGGGGGGGCTACATGATATTAGGCAGGTGTACCAGTTTGTTTGGCTCTTCAGTGTACATCCCTGGGAAAAAATAAAACTTTCGTATTTCCAAGACACGGTTTTCCACTACTTTTCTGCAAACTATAAGTGTTGTCAGCAGTACGGTCAGAGTAGGAAACGATGTAATAAGGTAGAAGAGTGCCCGCATCGGACCTGTACTCTCGTGTTCGTTTCCGTTCTCGCGCACGCAGCAAATCGATTAGGGTCAAATTGTCGTCGTCGCTAGTGATGCCACATTCCTATTCGGGCAATTCCAATTCCAGACTTATTTTCCGTTTAAGCTTCGTGGTCGGTTCTTCCACCTTGATTTCTCGTTTGATTTCCACGCGGGCATCGTCCGCATCACTCGATTTTTTTTTATAATCTCGTCCAGCCAGAGGGTAACGAGTTTGAAAGCATCCTCCCTTCGATTCTCGACTGCCATTCTGTTATTTTTCACGAGTAAGTATTTGGTCAGTATCGCCTTGATCGCTCGCTGACGCTCACTCACCAATTCGGTTCGGTTATCCATCGTTCACTGAGTGGAAAAGGCGTTTCGTACATCTATTTATATCGACCTCGCCTTTTGTAGGAAATCATTCACGATTTTCTGAAATTGATTTTTCTATATTTTCGACCTGTCCGACACACGTATCTAATATGTTTTTGCTATGCCTCGTAATATCAGTTTTCGCAGCCAGTTTGGATATTAATAGGTACATTTTGTGGGTCCTTCAATTCTTCTCGTCTCTGCGCATTCGTACATTGATGAGGTCGATTATCCGCGCCTCCACGGTCGCTATGCATTCATCGACCGCCACCAAATCTCCAACCACTTCATTTTTCACACTTTCCAATTTTCAACCGATAATGGACAAGTCTTCTCTGCGTACAATGGTGAAGCGATTTTGCCCACTTTCAAGGTCATCGTGACGATCGATGCCACCAAATTTGGAAATGCTTCCGTGAATCATGGTTGCATTCGTAGGATAAACTGATAGTATCTACGCCCTTACCTGCTTTCATGTAGCGAACATTCCTTCACGATTGCCAACATACCGAACTTGTCTTTCGAGTACGAAGAATACATGTCTTTAAGTTCTGCAAATGTCACGTCCGCATTTACGTGATCGTCGTAAACGTGGCGCAAATTAGTGTTGTCCGTGCGGAATAAAACGAGGAAATTCACATTGTCGCGAAGCAGTTGTTAGGGTACACGGGAACAAGTTTTACTGAGGTACACACAGCCCACGTTCGCTTGCCGTCCCATGCTAAAGTATTCTTGAATACAAGTATGTTTTTCGCAGGCAATATCATCGAAGACAAATATCGAGTTTGGAAGAGCTCCACTCGGAGGCACCACCTTCTCGTTTCCGCTGCAGGGGAAATAACCCACGCCGTAGGATCGTCGATTCACTCATCAATTATCTACCGTTCTAACTTTATATTCCAGGATACAGGTTGTGCGGGCCGGGAACAAGGCTAGCTGAAAGGCTTTCATGCAACGAGATGGGCATACATGCCCTGGATGAAGTGCAAGGAGCACGACATTGCCTATTTCCAGTACAAGTATCTGTAAGCTAGGCACCAGGCAGACAAGATACTTGCACAGAAGGCCGACGAAACAAGAAAATCACAGCCGCCGGGCTCGGAGAAAAAGTACTGCTTGGGGCGTATCCAACATCATGAAACCAAGTACAACCACGGATTGTGCTGGGACGAAGGCAAGATTCCGTATCATCAGGTGGGAAACGTGCTGAGTGACTTGCTTGTGCAGTACCCGCGAGAACTGATGTATGTGGCGGGGCTCGAGCAGAATAAACGGCTGAGTAATTTTTGCATAAACGAATTGGAAATAATCGACGTACAGGACGATCATGGGTGTCCTTCCCTTCGTAAAATGAGGAAAGAAACGGATCGGAGTTCTTTGGCGAACGCTTCGAAAAACGCCCAGTTACTTTACGATTGGCTTGCTCATTTCATGGAGATATAAACACGGTTATATATCTCGTAGCGTTAATTTTTTTTTTGTATGCCAGCCAGCGTTTGAAAAGAGGGCGTAGATCTGATTTCACACGATGCAGAGTCGAAAAAAAATACAGCTAATTACTGGTGTAGATGCTAAATTATCTTCAATAGTTGCTGCGAACACCTACCGCAAGTCCTATGCGTGATTATAAGCTGTTTGAAATACGAGGATTCCTGATCACGTTACAGTCACATGTATAGACGAGGTAATTCCACTATGCGAAAAAAAATTATGTAAACAAATCGAACCCGAAAATAAATTAGTCGCCCAGTCGAGCACGTGTGACCGTGGGAGCAATATTACGCCATTTCATCCCGAGAACCTCTACATCTGTTCATATCCGAACGACTCTAAAATCACCTATTCGTTCTGGGAGTCAGGATCACTACATACCTACGAAGAAAAATGTGATGGATGGGACCACTGGTTATATTCAGTGACTCCGGGTGATTGCGAGCCTACTAAACAGTTAATAACTTGCTGTACTCCTGGGAATTGCGTGGTTCCTCACATGAAACGGGATACGACTCTTCCAGTAACCGTGGACCAGGTTCTGGAATTTGCAGCAACTTCGAGTTCAGGCAAGGTCGACCCTCCTCTACGATCATCGAAATTCACGCCCCTGACTGCTCCACCCAGGTCTGCGTACGTCAGCAAAATAATACCAGCGAGGCTTCAACTCAAACGGCCCCAACTAAACGTCGAAGTTCGTGCCGCAGCCACCGTGTTGACACCCTAATGTAAACAAATTCTGGGGAGCCTGCATCGAACTGTGAAGCGTGCCCATACAAACGTATACGTGTGACGTCACCTGCTGCCATTAACATGGGTTCGTCCACGACCGACTTTAACTTGGAAGAAGGCACTTTGAACATTCCCATTCTACTGCGTCAGATCGAACGTCAAAGACTGCTAATAATTTTTTACGAACATGTTTTGGCTCGCACATTAAATTTTTAAAATAACTCGATTTTTACGTGTATTTATATTATGTTTAATTTGTGTAAATAAAACATGCCTGTATAAAAATTAATTATCTGTGTATTTATATTTTAAACCTTTTCTTTTTTAAATGTAACGTTCCATATTTTGCTAAATAAATCAAGTGTGGAGAAAATAAACATTGGGAAAGTTTTATTTAAAGGATACATGCGGTAACATGCAGTGCCGAAGGAGCAAGGAGGACTCTTAACACGAACGTATACGGACTTTGAGCGGGCGAAGTTAACAGGAAAAGCTTGCGCGGAGTAATTCTCCACGTCCACTCAGACGTATCCTGTCACACGCGCGCCGCAAACCGATCAAAATATTGCCATGCTGGGTTCAATGCGAGTTTCCTGGCGGCTAGTTGCGTTTCCGATCTCATGCGTGATTAGCTGCTCTCCCGGATCTAAATCAAAGCTGATGGACAGCGCAGTTCCGCTGGTATCCTCTCCAAGCCGACCCTGGGAGCTGCAACGTAGCTTTTACGGCGGGGAAAAACTTCCACTCCATTCATTAGCTTTCGGCCGTCTTCCCACTCCAATGCTTTGTTATTGGCCATTGAGAGAATTAAGTTGATTAATACTTTTATGGTAAATATATATTTAAATAATAAAATTAAAAATTATGTAAATTTATTTAAGGGTCCTGCCTACCTAGAAATAAAATGGAATATATAGGTAATGTTTTCAATTCGCAGGCGTACAGACACATGACGAAGGGGAGACAGTCTGTGGTGGGGGCACCCAGAGCATTATATGAAGGGGATGGGCACTTGCTTATAAGCTTTAGTTTGAGCGTCAATGCGCCATAGTTGGGTTGGTATTGAAGACTCCGTGCTGAGGCTACTTGAAGGAAATTAGCAGCCATCTTCGTAGTATCATCAATTGATTTCTGGTACGAGAGTTACGAGGCTCTCCTAATTAATGCGGGGGAATTATTCGAAAATATGTGTGCCTCTACATCTATCGCCTCACGGCGATGCGATGCTGCACCATCGGAGACCATGGTAGAATCCGGCGCTGCACCTATAGCAACAGTCGGCATCGCGACAGAGACGCCCTTCCGGAGCACCCTGACGGCACCCTTCCGGAGCATCCAGGCGCCACCCTTTCTCGGCTTCCAGACGGATGAGTTGGCTACATGCGACAACATAACTCAAGGTTCCCTGCTGCTGGAAACTGGCAACGTACCACAGCTGGAAAATGGATTTCCCGAAATTACTGTTTTACATGTGCAAGCCACGGGGACTCTTTATTTAAACGATGTTACGGACTCATCCGTGTCGATAGAGAATTCTCCTGTCTCTGATATTGCTTACACGAATGCTGAAATATGCCTTTGCTGCGAATACATGTGGTCTCCGCTGCCTCTCGATGCTAACCCACCCTCCCATCGGCCTGACGGGGATGAGATTCACCAGTGTTTAAATAACTTTGAAAGCATTTTACGCGCGTTACGTAACGGTGTTGCCGATTAACATCTCGAACTGCCTAACTGCGTGCGTGTTCTTACGGACGTGAAATGTTACATGGAAGGATTTGTGCTAAATTGTCTACCATCCAAGAGTCTGCAGCTACATTAGACAATTATATGGATATAAAAATGTGATTTAAGAGACGCGAATTTTTTGCTGCTATACTTGCAACTCGAGCGTTTTAACCTAATCTTTGGTGTAATATTTATGTGTGGTTTTTTAGCAGAATATAGCGAAATGTTATTTAACTACTAACTGTGTGTGTGTGTGTGTTCAGTTATTTATTATTTCTCCGTGTAAAAAACGTTAGTATTTTTTCCCCCTTTCTGTGGTATAAATATTGTTTACGCTTGGAGAACGGACAAATACGTGCAATATTATTTTCTCTCTTTTGAATATGTTTATTGCGTTTGCTTTTCCCTTGGAGAAGGGTTAAGTATGTGCAATATATTTTTTTCTCTCTTTTGAATATATAAATTGCGCTTGCTTTTCCTTTTGAGAAGGGTCAAATACGTGAAATATTTTTTTCTCTTTTTGAATATATTTATTGCTCTTGATTTTTCCTTGGAGAAGGGACAAATACGTGCAATATTTCACAACAGTGCCTCCTATTACATAATAGTTATGCTTGACTTATTTACCTACAATATAAAATAATATACTCAAAAATATGCTCCACATTATCAGCTTTTTTTGTTTTACCATTACAAAAAATAACTTGTGTAAAATATTAAGCAAGGGTATTAAATTTTTAAAAATGCGCACGGCCCAACCGCCACTGACCTACATTAACTACCTCTCTAGAGTGTGAAGACGTAAGGGGAGTATGCCGACGGAGGAGATGTGATCGCGTGACGACCTTCATTCTGACACGTCACACAAGAACACCGACAGTCTCTGACTGTCTCTCTCTCTCTCTCTCTCTCTCTCTCTCTCTCTCTCCTCTGTATCGCTTACAAGTAGCAGCAATCAAAACACTCCCGTCATTTTGAAATTATTTCAATACTAATAAAAATATTAAAGAAATATTTGCAACAAAATTATTTATTTTAAATCATAATTAAAAAATTATTTGTAAGAAAATTTAATTTGGTATGTAAATTCATCGTATTTACACATAAAATGGAAGAAGATATTAAGCAATGTATATATATATATATGTATTATATTTACAAAACACGTAAGAGAAAATATTTTACATAATAAACATATTTACTGAAAAATTAAAAAAAATTGTAAACAACAAAGATTATGAGATAATTAAACACATTGACATTTATTTGTACATAATAATGATTTTTTTACACATAGCATAAAAACATACTTTATTCCATCAAAACTTTAAATCACGCACGTCAATATTTTTTTGCACTGTAAATCGTGTGTGTTTCGTCCACTAAAAAATTAGGAGGGTAATGGGAGATTTTCATCACCTGGGTTTTTCTAAAGATAAATAAAAGCTTATATGCACATGCACACACGAGCACCTCTGGCCATGGGTCCGGTGGCGTTGTAACCTACAAACTGTGCCATCACAAAATTCAGAGCTTGCTTTAAAAAGTTTTATATTTTTAATTTCACGATTAATTTCGTAATTTTCCCTGTAGTACTTGCTTTAATGTCGTTCCCCCACAATTCAATTTTTTATATTTCTGATCTTAGTGAGAAATTTTGTTTCTGGATGCTACAAATGAACTGCACACTCATCGCTGTCACAATCTTGCACTGATAATTCAAGAGTCTTGCCATCGAAGACGTTTATTTCAAGGAAGAAATGAACATTTTCGTCACACCACTCCACAGTTACGGTAACAGCTGGCAGGTTCGTGTAGGTTACGCCATACAGTACACGATATGTACTTGCATTTTTTTTTCTCGGGAATGAACTTATCACCAGGATGCAATCCACCGTTGCGAGAAGACTTCGAGGAAAGTCGCGGTCTCGAACCTAGGTGCACTACGCATGCCAAAGGCGTGCAGGGGTAGGCCCAGTCAGGGAAACTTTGCCTTTTCACAACATGGTTATGTACGTCAATTTCTCCTGCCATTTGCACACATTATCATTTTTTACTTTTTCGGAAAATTTCATACACTATATTTTCATGCATTTTTGCCTCGCATACGTGGACATCGATTTGGTTTTACCAACTCCTCCAGCGAACAAGTAACCGTAGAGTTATGGCCTAAATTGTAAACGTAACAGGTTTTATGTTCGCGCGTTGATGTGTCCCGTACATAACAGCCTTCGAAATCATCCTAGCAGCATAGTCAGTGAATTGTACCGTCACAAAATTGAATTTACAGAACGCCTCGAGCATCTCGGAAATTTACGCGTCGGTACCCACAATTCAGTTCACTGTACTTGCTCACGTATTCTGACCTGAATGGAGAAAATTCGGTGATGGACACTTCGATTTATTCTCCGATATCACTGTATTCGAAGTCGGAGGTGACGAGACGCTTTGCGAAGCTGGGAGAGAATAAGCTGTAGGACGTTCTGACCGATGGGGGCTGGTACGAGTTGCCTGATGGTTGCGGGTTCGTGCTAGTAGACGAAATTGGCAAAGTTGCTCCTCGTGCCAATATGGTGCGGATAAGCTGAAGAATATTATCTCCATTTTCTTCTGCGCTGCTGTTGCTGTTATTTTCTTCTTCACTTGACAGTATGGATATCGTAAATTTAACAGGGGTTTGAAACATTGCAAGTTTCGAAATAGTACTGGGCTTTCCTTTTCAAATAGCGAAAAAGGAACGACAGCGAGAAAAATGACTGCTTTCCCGAATGGGCTCGGGTGCGTCTTATAAATAACGAGTTTTAGAGGGGAAANGAGTTTTTGAGGGGAAAAAATAGTCCGCCCTCGCGATTAAAGTAGGCCGCCGATTGTTCGGAACGAAGTTTTCCGAAAACACCCGAGTAATTAGCGAATGAGAAAAATTGGTGAAGCAATTAAATATATTGGAAGGGTGTGGGCAATTAGCTAATGAGAATCAGGGGTGAGGCAATTGATCAATTAAATATATTGGAAGGGGAGAGTGGAGGGTGTCAGTAATCTGCTTGGCGCTGTGCTGAGGACAGCAACAGCAATGTAAAACAAATGACAAACGAAAAAAAACAATATGGCGGTCGAACGAAGGTAACAGACAAACTCCAGTAATGTAAAAACAAATGACAAACGAAAAACCAAGATCGCGGACTGTGGTTGTAACGCCTACCAAGGTGGCGGACTGCATCGACCAAGATGGCGGATGGCTACACCTACCACGATGGCGGACGGTGGCTGTGACACCTACTGAGATGGTGGACTGCACCTACCAAGATTGCGGACGTCACCGACCAAAATGGCGGACGGTGGCAGTGACGCCTACCAAGTTGGTGGGCTGCACCTACCAACATAGTGGAATGAGTATGGGTGGAGGGGAATGTGGGGGATCTCGGGAAATTTAATTTTTAAAAAATAAATTCTTTAGTAATTTGTAATTAACTTGTTAATATTTTTTTATATAATTGTTTATACATTTTTTGGAATTTTTTCGATTTTTTTTTGTATTTCTTTGGATTTTTTGGGTTAAAGGTTAATATCAACGTCACATGGATTCAAATTGGTGGACAATATGGCAGCCGGGGGACCGGAATGTCACAGCATGAACAGCTCCGAAGCTCCGAGCCCCCAGCCCCTTGCGCCAAAGTCACCATTTCTCCTCTACTTTCAAGGTAAGCAAAACATTTTAATAATGTCATTTGATATTTCTATTCAAACAAGTTTTAAAATAATATTCGAATTGGCGAAAGAAAATACATATCAATGTACAACAAATAGGGGAAAATAATTTTTATAAAATATTTCAACGTATTATAAAAAAATATGAGTTTAAGTCAAATGGAAAAAAAAATACATCGAAAATTATTTCCAGCAATGTATGTTGCTCACAGCTGTAAAATTTCTTGCAAAAGTGTTGTTGAAATTGCTGTGCCTTTGGAACACAGTATTGAATACTTAACTATGGAAAGGTCGTTTTTGTATCTTTTGTCTGCAAATTAAAAATGGTAAGTAAAACATATAGTTAAAACAACGTCCATTTAGCAGTATGTTATATGTGTGTGAAATTTTAAAAAAATCAAGGAATTTCATTAGCTTTCGTAAATTATTTTGTAATTATTCCCCTGCAAGAAACAGAAAATGAACTGGAACGTTATAACAATGGCAATGCGCTGACCACAAATAGATCACAATGTCAAATCTACGCCAAACAAAAGGTAAACTGTTATGCCTTTGTTAACGATTTTACAAATATTCCGAAAAAATAATAATATGTTCTTAAATACTACAAAAATTCAGCAAGAAAGAAAAATTCTACATGTACAATTTAATATCATATGTTTTACGAAATCGCGAACCCATATTTGTGTACCATATGTAGGCCTAAATCACTGTGTTAGAATAGCGATAAAAATAAAAGCTTAAGTAATTTACTCTGAATTTAAAACGCAAATTTAAATAAAAATTTACTAGTGTAATTTGCTACGAAATTTCGAACTGACAAACGTTTGTAAAAAATAGATTTTAACACATGCCCGGCCCGAAAAATTATTGAAATTCGCATTCGCTTTTATCTAAAGACGATGTAGGGAGAACATGAAAAGTTGTTAGGAGGAAACCGTCACAAAATCACCACTTGCAGTGTATAGTTATGAACACAAGTTTAACCCCATTTTTAACCATAATTTAGTATAGATAACCACAACGAGAATACCGCATCGTGATAATAGTCGTCGCTCCAGTGTTTCGCTGTCGTATACACTGCCAAAGTTTCCGCTCAGCTTTTCGATGCCACACACGCCACAAGAAAATCACACTCAACGCTGATGCAGAAATTACTCACATGACTGTACACTACGTTTCGCCACTCGCCCCTCCGGGCGCTCCATTCTCGACACAACTGGAGTTAGGTTGCACGGTGGTGTGGGGTGTGTTCAGATTAGTTTGGTGGCCCCTGAGATCGTAGCCCAGCTTCAAGCAAACATTAGCAGAAAGTGCTAGGCGATATCCCTTGTGCAAGACTAGCTCGAAACTGTTCCGTGGTGGCTGTGCGCTCCTCTATGGCCGCTGGCACGATGCGACGGCCTCGGCGCCCGTCTGTGCGTCACGGCTTTCCGCGACCAGGCGTAAGGATGGCGTTGGAAGGCCATATACTCCATTCACGACAACTTCCAACATTCTGAAGCCCTGCTCAGGTTCTACTTTCACGATATTCCTCCGCCTCATGCAAACAAAGCTTAAGTCTAGAAAATTACGCCAAAGACCAGCGCACTGCAGTTGGACGCATTTAGATTGATAATATGTTTGCAAATGAGAACTATTTCTTACCAAGCCATCACACCAATTTTCTCCTTTTGTAATACTAATATATTGTAATAAGTATAATTTATACTTAAAATATTAGTAAAGGTTAATTTTAATGAAAAATAAATACACTTAACAGAAGAAAAAACCGACTGTGGTAGATGACATATTTAGAGAAAAACCTAACACGCCATACACGGGTTGATTTTTTAAAGGTTGATTCAAAAAAGGTGAAAATACTGCTAATAGTTTATTTATAGTTTTTATCGTGCAAACGTGCTCTATGTGTACGGTACGTTAGAGCTATGCCAACTCACGACGCCAGAATACTGATGTTCGTGGTAATGGCTCCTAGACCCCAAATATAAAGCTCGAAGCATGTGCGTATGATCACCACGCACTTTTCTTACTGCTCTTGATAAGAGGACAAGTGATCTGAGCTAACATAATGCCATCACCTACACTTTCTCTATTGTCCATGGAAACATTTTTCTTAGTTCGTCATCTCCATTCATAAAACAAAGTATTTAAACAATGATTGCATTCGTTTTTCCTCCTAGAGCTCAACTAAACAAACACACATGTTAACAGTCAAACATATTTTGGGTAAACGAAACGCTTACCTATTTGAAAAGGTCCAAAATTGTTAATTTGACGTTAAACAAAGAAACTTTTGCCTCGATTAATATGGAATACCAACATATCTCATTTTTTCTTTGCCAACCACATAGAAATTCTTATCGACTTAATACTATGTCGGAAACAATAAAAGCTGTTGTCAACCAAATCATGTATTAGAAACAATTTTTTTGGTATTTATTATCTTTATTTGAATAATGAAAATATGATCTTCTCATTGTCATTTAAATTATACGGTCAACACATGTCCTCCAATAGTGTAATAATTCCCGTAAGATCTTGATAAATCTAAAAGAAATATTCAAATTAGATAAGAACTTTAAACAAGTGTATTTGTTACGTACATTTGCAAAGAATTAATATATTTCGGTAAGCAGATATACGTGTACTATATTCGAATTTAGCACAGCCGAAGTATAGCCAAGAAAGTACGAATGTATATACTTTCAAAGTGTTTACACATTAGTAAAAAAACTTTGTTGTTTCCGGGTTTGTGTTACGAACAGGAAAATAACGCTGTGGTTATGGACGTCTTTTATTGTTTCTGATTTTATGGTACGTCTGGAAAGTCTGTTTATTTTAAATGCCAGAGTCTGAATAAATTCTGTAAATAAAACAACGAAATTTCGTGAAGGTCATAAGAAATTCAGGATAACGATTGGTAACCTATTTTGGTACGAGAAATTTTCCCATTACGGAAAGTTGCAATGGAAATGTGTACCATAACAGTTGTTTTCAATAGTAATGCGATATATCTGATGCTTTTCTCTTTCCAAACAAAACGCAAACTAAAAAAATAAAATAATACCTCTCTTAGTCATTTGATATTATGAGTTACTGAATTGTAGTGTTTTTTTTATTTACAGTCCGTAGGAAAGATTTTTATGTACGGTTATCTAACCTCGGCGGACTTTTTTTTATCAATAATCTTTACGCCCCGCTGAAAGGGCGTCTTGCTAATAAACGATATTTAATTTACTTCTTAATTCCGCACGCACACGCACATATGTCTTACCGAAGATTCAAACACAAGACCCCAACGCGCCGAAATCTGCGTCTTCGACAAACTTCGTGGGCTGCGGTCGGCGTATTCGAGATGGTGAGGTTGCGGTAAGCGTTTGGCAATGCTGCAGATGTGTGCGAAAGATGCACGGTCGCCCGCGCGGAAATTGCGTGTCCGAATTTTATCTGCGGTCTTGAATTTCCCCAGGGCGTGGTGTGGCAGTTGGCCGCGAGAATGAGTGAAGACATTCGGGTGGCTCTTTAACAGCGAGGTCTTGAGAGCCGAGTTGGCCGTGAGAGGCTAGTAACTAGATGTGTCGCCTCGAGGAGCTGGGACAAACCCGGCCATCGGGAAATAAACAGCAGGACATCACGCAGTGTCCGCTACAGCTACAGTTCGCTAGTAGACCGAAGGAGAAGGATCATGCTTATTTATTACCTGTACTTTATTAAGCACAAGGAAAAGAATTTCAATAGGAGCATTTCATTTCACAGAGTAATATCAGCCGCCATTTGGAAGGACTGCCAAGAAAACAAACCTAAGGAACAAACTACTTTATAACCGGAATGAAGACTCATATTTCACTAAAAGCCTTGTACGCAACTAAATAAAAAGCGAAAGATTTTATGAAGAGTTTGACTGAATACGGCCGAGAAATTAGGGTTGCAAGCACGATACGAAATAAATTTAACAAATACGTACACTTCTAAAAAGAGATCACTAAGTGTGGCGTACGTCTTGTAGGATAATCCAAGTGAGTAATGTCACAAAATAGGCTTGAATAATGTTTTAGTTGGACGTATATTTGCAACGATCACAAACTTGTCTTTATTATTAAACTATTTCACGGAAATATTGTTGCCTCGAGAATAATATGTAAAATCTCGTGACGTTGTAGCTGTAAGCACCAATTAAATTGACCAAACGGATTGCCATATTGAGTTATAAACCTAGAAAAACTATTTTCGAGGCGTTTATAAAAAAAAATACTTACACCAGGTTAAAAATGCATCGCAGGTAAGCAACTTTCATGACACTCGGAATAGTATACAANTAAAATTGCGAGAAAAGTTGGTTAAATTAAGTAAAACATGTTTCTCCACTAAAATACGGCTAAATCCTAATACACAGTGATAATTATCGCGGTTATGCGAATGCCATATAGTAGCACAGAAGTACCTGGATTGTTAAGCCGCCACCGGCCAGCNTGATAATTATCGCGGTTATGCGAATGCCATATAGTAGCACAGAAGTACCTGGATTGTTAAGCCGCCACCGGCCAGTCAAACGCTCGACTCGGCATGCGATACGTTACGATACGATATGTCGATACAAAATATTTTTTGGGAATCCCTAGAGTATACGAGCCGCGTGGCAGCGCGCGCGGACAGGCCCCGACCTGCTGTATTTATGTCCGTAAGTGTTTGTTAGTCGACGGCTCAGTCAACGCTGTCACTCATTCAAAATGAGTTTATACCATAGTTATTACAATGCATACGTTAAAAGACACGTCTACAAGACGAAGAAGTGCTGCCAGGAAGAAGCGACAAAGTTATGGAACGCAGCGAAACAGAGGTTCCCGGAAAAGGAAGGTTTAGTGCTACACGTTCAGCAGGAGATCGAACAACTCCTCAGAGAAGCGGCGGAGAGAAAGGCCCGGACTACTCTGACATTCCTTACTAAGGTAGGCTAAACACCTTCTTTTCTATTTTATACACAAGACAATGTGAAAAAAATGTATTGTTTTATTTATCACGAATTCAATGAAGAGCGCTATTAGTTTTTTTAACGATATATTTGCCTCACACAAAATTATTAAAACAAACTACAGTATAATCCCGATAATTCGTATTATCAAGGGACTGAATGTTAAATGTGAATTATCGAGATATTCAAATTAGCGGGTTTACCAATAATCGGGAGCAAAAAAAGAAAAAAATACATATAATAACGAGATAATGCAAATTTGCATTAATATGTAATGCTAAACACATGGCTACATATGTGTACATATGTAGTGTATATATAAATCAATAACTACAGCAATAAATAACACATTATAAATTTACGTTAAAAAAAATCTGTAATTTTTTTTTGGTGCAAGCCTTGCAGACGGGTATTGTCGATGGCTTTGTCAAGCATGTTCAAAGCAGAAAATACTTCATCGCCAACGTCTCATTTCGCTAAGAAATGGCGCACGTTGTTGATGTATTGTTTAGCCACTTTAGGTGTAATTGTCGACACATCATCTTCGTCATCACCTTCACCATCAATGTCCTGAGATGGAGTCAAAATTTCGTCATCAGTTAGAATCCCCGCTACAGCTAGGCCATCGTCAAAATGGACGAAATCTTCAAACGTTATAGAATTTTCTT
>NQII01000328.1:0-16494 GCA_002778355.1 Clitarchus hookeri | reverse complement strand
GCTAATGCACGTTGAATACAAAGTGTCACTGCCAGATCACGACTTTGTGATTGCTTCAAGGCATAAATTGATTCCGAGCGTGTATGCTCTTTGTGAAGTGCAGCCCAATGAGATGGGTCGGCCAGAAGCCGTCTCATACAGTGGACCAACTTATATAGCAATCCGAAGTGGCAAGCACTCTTCGTCAACTGCAACTAGTCACGCTCAAGATTTGGACACTGTTATAACCCTTGATACTTTTTACAACTTTATGAAAAACGGCGACGGCGAAGTTAAGCCTGTCCTTATCATTTCGAGTGATGGCGGTCCCGACGAGAACCCACGATATCGCAAAGTGATCGCACACGCTATAGAGCATTTCAAAAAATATGATCTGGATGCAATATTCATTGTGACTAATGCCCCTGGCAGAAGTGCTTTCAACAGAGTAGAGAGGCGCATGGCTCCACTCAGTCGAGAGCTAACGGGTGTTGTTCTTCCCCATGACTCTTTTGGGACACATCTTGACTCCAGCGGCAGAACAGTAGACGTTAGTCTGGAAAAGGATAATTTCAAAAAGGCAGGGGAAATTTTGGCTGAAATATGGTCTGCAGTGTGCATTGACGGACACGAAGTCGTTGCTAAATACATAGACTCGAATAATGACACTTCCAGCGTCCCAGACCTTCCAGCCGAAGAATGGTACACCGAGCATGTTAGAGAAAGCCAATATTTACTTCAGGTACGCGGCAATTTGTTCACATTTAATAATGTATTGTTTTCTTTTCGTATGAATTTTCACAGTAGTTTACCTTATATTTTGACCACGATTTCATGCGTGCTTTATTATATTTTTCTGAAATTTTTTAACGAGCGTGAGCACTTACGAATATATTTTCATTTTGAGTTTAAAATAATGAATTGCTTTTAATTATTGTTTCAGGTTGTGAAATGCGATGATCGGGACTGCTGTAGCCCACGCCGGAGTGCTCTACATATGATTCTTCAAGACCGTTTTCTGCCACCTCCATACCCTATCAATCAGGTTGATGGGCATCCGACGGTCCCGGACCCTGAAGAGCATGACGGAAAGTCGTTCGCTCCCTTCTTGATTCGCCACTGCCTACCGATTCAACCTTTGCACGCCTTCATCAGCATGCCCTACGACCTCTATTGCCCAAGTGTACGTGGTGATCTAGAAAAGAGATGCTGCAGTACGTGCGGTATTTACTTTTCATCCATCATAAGAGCTGCAGAGCATCGGCGTGCAGTCCACAGTGCACTAGCTGCAACAGCGCGCAAAGTACGACCCTCAAGAATTGTCACACGTCGAGCTACTGAGCTTCTATGTGCAAGCGACAACGGTTTAGAGTGGCTAAATCAGAGAGAGGTTGAAGGAGCAGATGATTTTATTGAAAACCACATAGACATGTTGGTTCCAATAGTAACTCTTGAGACCACACATGAGTCCCCGTGGACAGAATTAGAATAAATATTCTTTAACAAATTCATGTAGTTTCTACTTAAGTATTGTATTGTTTGATTTTATCACTGTGATTCTAAATTACGTAATTATAAATCTGTAATACTAGTCTTAACTAGTCTTAAATAAAAATAATTAAACAAATTATGTTTTTTTTTAATAAATCAATCACGGATTAACGTATTTACACAAAAAATACGAATTTTGAAAAATCTCACGTGAGATTAGAGGGGAGGGGGAGGGGGTCGAGAAAAATCTCACGACATCTCACCAAGGGGGGAGGGGGGGTCGAAAAATCATCAAAATCGCCTCACGTAATTTATGGACGCTCCCTAATGAATGTTTTACCGACTGACGTGTTCAAACACAACACGAATGCGGTAATATAATGCCTTCAATGGGTTTTTATAAAAGACCCAACAATTCATTGCAACGTTAAACATATTTTCGATGAACTGATAACCAGATTGTTTACAATTTCGTTTAATAAAATATAATCTGTGATTTTGACCGACGTGATTACCTATACGCCTTCGCCGTACAGATACGTGAACGTAAATATTTTGGGAAACAAAACCCGTTTTCATTAGGATTGTTTGGTTGATTCATGGAAAATTTCTAAGTACTCTCTAAGTCCTGTGATGATGAAGATTAAAGAAATGCTATTACGTACGACCTTCATTACAATTTTTTGGGCAAATATTGACTAAAAATTGTTTGAAGCGCTAACTTTAAAGGTTAAAGAACAGACACTACGATGCAAGAAACCTATGCTTCGTATACCCCTTAAAACTAATGATCATACTCGAGTGGAAATACCGTTACCGACGCAGTTGAAGTCATCAAGTTAGAGTTTAAAGTTCAGAATTTTGTCCAATACACAATTTTCACAGTATTTGGCGTGGAGGTTTTTGTGACTGCGGTCTCGAAAGTTCCTTAAAATATTTAAAGCTATAAATTACATGCAGCCTGGAAAATACCCCAGAAAAATAGCTGTCCTCTTGGATTATCATTCAAATTTAGCAGAAAAACTTCTTAACACATCACAATTTTACACTCTTGACCAGGTGAACTTTAAGAAAGTTACCCAACGAATAATCTGCGTGAAATACACTGGTGGAAAATGAACACCCGGACGCAATTGGCCCACATGAATGGAGGTTGTATTGAATAATTATACAGGTTTTACACTGTAAATGATAATGATCACAGGACCGTACACCCATGGGCAGATGCAACAGAGTGTCTTGAACAACAATGTCACTATCTTGTGTAGTCACCTTTAGCGACGATGCAGTCCTGAAGCCATGAGTAGAGACATTCATAAAGGTGTCGGATGTCATCTTGGGGTATATATAATTCTACGCTAATTCCACATGTTGTTGCAATTTGTGGAGGTTTGTTGCAGGTATTGCAGACCGCACCAAACGCCGTCACATCATGTCCCACACATGATCAATGGAGGACAGGTTGGGTGATCGTGCTGGCCAGAGGAGTTGACGAACACCTTTGATAGCGCGTTGGGTAATACGAGTTGTGTGTGCACAAGCATTGTCTTGCTGGAAGAGGGCATCTCCTTGTCGTTGTAGAAACGGCACCAAAATGGGCTGGATAATGTTCTGGATGTAGTGTTCACTGTCCAGTGTTCCTTCAACAAACACCAGAGGTGTACGGTCATCGTAGGCTATTGCCCCCCAGACCGTGATGCCAGGAGATGGTCCTGTGTGTCGCTGCCGTATACACTCTTGTCGTTGCCGCTCTCCTGGTCGACGCCGCACTCGCGAACGTCCGTCACTGGCGCCAAGGCAGAATCTGCTTCCATTGCTAAACACAACTCTGCGCCATTCAGCCCTCCATTTGCGTCGTTCGCGACACCATCCGAGGCGGCTGCGTGGTGATGAGGTGTGAGAGGAAGCTAGCGAGAGGCACCCTTGATCCTAGCCCAGCGACCAGCAAACTGTTGGTGATGGTCCTAGCGGATACCCTGGGTGCAACAGTGGCCCTAATCTGTGTGGCGGTCGCCGTGCGACCAGCAATGACTGCTCGTCTGATGCGGCGGTCCAGGCGGGAATCCGTATGCCTCTGCCGTGTGGAACCAGGTTGACGAGTACGTGCACCATCGTTGGACCACCGGCACCACCAATGATGCACAGCAGACATTTCACGTCCTACGCGTTGGGCGATTCTTCGGAAGGTCCACCCAGACTTCCTCAGGCCCACAATACTATCTCCTTTAAAGTCCTTTAATTGCAGGAAGTGTTGTCGCCTAAGCCGTCGTGGTAAGTCTACAATGCTTCTTCCACACAGGCAGATGCTTTAAACTACTCTCTCACCGAGTCAACTACAGTTGTATTGGGCTCAGCGGCGTTATTCCTAGAACGCGGTTCCTACTCTGCCCACATCACAGCGCTGTTAATCAATGCATGTACTACCCTCTATCAATGCCCCATGCGCAAATGGTGTTTCTACGTCACCGCTTTAGTGGTGTTCATTTTTTCGTTTTCCACCGGTGTATGTCCGTTTCTAGTATAATTGCATTGGATAGCTTTTATTGTTTAATCAGTGACTTCTCGACGATATGGTATGTGTGTTAACATTGGCTGTGATAATATTAATTGCAGTTTGGCATTGTTAATAATACACGTATAGTAGTATTATTAAAAACATAAACGTGTTTGATTAATAGAGGAGAACAACATTGTGATCCCGAGAAAATCCTCAACTTCACTTCCTGGGCAAAAAGGCTAACTCTCTCGATGATCACAGGCAAAAACAACGCCAGCAAGCCAAATGCCCCTGAATTTCCATTTCATCAAACTTCAAAGATTTAATTACTCGGTTCTATTTACTTGAAGAATCACAACAAACCGGATTAAATTGATTTTATATAACGTATAAATTCTACGTCTAGTAGAATTCTCATTATTTATAAATTTATGCTTTCTTAATTATGCAATGCATATAAAATATTATTATATAAGACTTGCATACAATGATCTTCTTAATACGGCAAAACTCCGCTCGACTGTGAGCATAACATTTATCTTTGCTCCCAATGAGCTTAAAAATTCTTAAGAGCTTACAACAGTAAAAATCTCATTCCATCTGAACCCACATAAAGTTTCGCTCGAACCATGCGCTTCTCTAAAGGCTCGTAATTGTTCCGGGTTACTGACAAAAACTGAAACCAGCAAAGAGACATATAAACTTATTTTGCTCTGAGCTGAAAACTCACTACTATCCATGTTTCAGTTTTACAACCTGAGGGTTTTTTTCCTTACTTAACTTTCATGACCAGTCATTTCCACTGAAGGGAGACGATTCACACCGTCTCGGCTCCAGGCCAAGGTNCCCCCCCAACTGTAACCCGCTTCGCCCGAGCGTAGCTACGCCTTAGCAACCTCAGCTAACGTGACTACTGGTGAAAAAGGAATGGTTTTAAATTAAAAAATTTCAAATACTGGACAATGTGCACAAATCAATATTTCGGATTTTACAGTTTTCTTTTTTTTCTTTTTTCCTGTTGAACTTGTTCTATTAGAATGTTTATACCATAATTAGGCATTAATAAATGCACTAACATTTTTAGTATCATAAATGTCACAAAAACTACAAACAAACTCTCGAGCTGTATTTTCGAACGAATACAACCAAATGAGTGGTCAAACAAATACATACAGTTGATTCAAACAAATATTTTGTTGTCCGTATAATTCATTTTGGCTGAACACTGAGTTTTTGTTCATTCAAGCGTGTTTTGTGGGATTCTTTGGGTGAAACGCATGAAAAAACACGACAAAATAATTTAATATTTGTCATTCGTTTCGTAATAGGAATAGTTCATTAAATATCTGACGTTTAGTACATGTGCGATATTTTCACAGAAAGGAAATTTTCCTTGCATTACACCCTCTTACACGCCATTAAATTTGCTGAGATCTATGATTTATGTCAAATCCTATCAAATGTTTCGTGAAAATTTCTCGTTCGCCGATGTTTGCCAAGCGTCACTTTTCGAATCCATCAAATTTGGCAAACATCCGCCCCTCCTCGTGATAAAACTGGCGGGCTTTTTCAAGCGTTCCCTAGCAACAGCCCCTGCTTGTGACGTGAGGATGAGACCATTTGTCATGACAGGAAGCATCGTAACAGGGTGCGGCACAGGGGCAATGCCCTCCCTCACAGCTCCCCTCAGCGTTGGCTGTGGGCTGGAGGGATGTCAACGTAGTTAGTTGTCCTCTTCTTCCGTCACTGTATAAAAACCACTTATTACATAAATGTAGTCTATTCGCGGTTTGTTCAAACGTTTTGAACAAAACCTTTGAAAAAACACTCCATGTATGACGTGGTTGGCTGTTTCCTAAATACGTAATTTATTAGAAGCGTTTTACACACGTGTTAAAGTTAAAGTACGTTATTTTTGGTGAAATTAAAATTTTATTTTTTTTACTAACAAATTATAATATTTAATTCATAACTAATATGAATAAAGAAGACACCGATGAATAGGTGTGTTGGTAATTCCCAGTAATAAATACCTCTTACGTAAAAAAATATTTTACATTGAGCGCGCACGAATGCGGTGCGTTTATCTATGGTGTAATTTTCTAAGCTTTGTTAGCATGAGGTAGAGGAATTTCCTGAAAGTAGAACTTTAGCAGGGCTTCAGAAAAGTTGAAAGCAATCGCAAATGGGCTGTAATATCATTTTAAAAACCAATTTTAAACTTTTTTTTAATAAACAATACATTATATTGAATTTAATTCGTTGTTTTATTTCTATTTCTATGGAATATATATATATATATATATATATATATATATATTTCATAGAAATAGAAATAAAACAACGAATTTTAATATATATATATATTAAAATTCGTTGTTTTATTTCCTATTTATTTTAAAACTTAATGACTATAGAACAATTACATTTTTCAAGTTGTGCAGGGAGATCTTATATTTTTGAATGACTTATGTACCGTGTAAAAAAGAGTAATACACATGTACAAATGGGTAAATTATTATGTACGGTTTAACGTTTTAGAAAAAAATTATCTATTGCACAATACCTGGGAACATACAAATAGTCGAAAATTTAACAAACTTAAACGTTATAGAGATTCTTAAAACTCGTAAATAAAATCCATTCTCACTTTGTAAATAACCGCTCTTTGTCACTTCTGGCGGTTTGTATGAAAGTATTCATTAATGTTTCCATGGCCCGCTCTGCTTAAAAATAATAATTCATAAGTGGTAGCCATAGATAGTTAGCACACGGTAAAACGTGACAAAACACTGACTGCTAGAAACAGGTTCTGCTAGGTGCAGCTTGCCCTGCAGATGTATTGCGTCTTTAAAGCCCCAAAGCCAGGGAGCGTTAAAGGTTGCAGTGCCACATGCAACAAATGTTTGCCTCAGCGCGCAAGGTAGCTTGCAGCTAAGGTTCTCATAAGTTGATCTTAACAGGTAAATATGTGATAACGTTTAACAGATTGTATTATCCAAGTTAGCTTCAGAAAAATTTCTCATTAACATCAATAGTGCTTCACTTGGACGGTAATTCTGTCGATGACATATATATTTAAGAAAAAGCGAAAGTAATTATGTGAAGAATGATTTTGTTATGCTGCAATCGTTTTAAATGAGATATATATTTAATTTAAATACTCAAACTTTTCGCTTAAACGCCTATTTGTTACAACTTGCGTGAAATTACCAGGGGATAAAATTAGTTTACGCGTCACAAAGACATAATGTTATATTCGTGACTCTTATAATGTATATCGGAAATAAGAATGATGGAGCACCTGAAAGACGAGGGGAAGGATAACTCAACTAATCTTTTACATAATTTAAGAAAAAACTTAACTTTAAAAAAAATTATTTTGGGACCCGTGTAAATCTGTGCATGAGTTACATAACAATGATGTGTACTCGTGAGCAGAAAAATGCACCCAATCGTGAAAGTTATTACTATTATTATTTTTAAGTTTTATTGTGCACAGCAGTCGGACGTACTCTCAGAAAGTAAAGGCACGTGGACTGTGGGCGTGGCTTTCCACCAGCAGGAATACGATACAAAGGGAAAAAATAAAATCATAATTTTTTCTGCTAATATTTTCTTGCATTTGTAAGCCGAGTATAGGCCTACCTGCAGCACATAAAGTTCATTAGAACAGAATGAATAAATATTACCAAATTTATTAAGAAAAGGTTTTGAAATATGTTAAGTATTAAATATATCAACAATTCATATCATTATTCTTTTAGTATATTTCACTCATAATTTAATTTTTAGAATGTACTCATCGTATTCGTCATGATATCAATGACTTTCAAGTCGAGGTGTATGATGTGATGCAGTCCATATTTCATACGAGAACAGTTATTTTGAAAACAATAACACTATTACGCGAAGTTACTCAACAAAACCAACATACATATCGAAGCCCGAATACAAGACTATCGTTACTAAAAAAGGAAATGTTCAGAGATTTTAGTGTTTTAAGTAGGAATATACATTATTGCTAGGCAGTGGAAGACTTAAAAAAAGTTATATTTACTTTTACTGGACTTACAGCAGGTAATATGGAAAACGATATAACTTATAAACGGAAAACTATCAGATAGAAGTTTCGTTAATATTGCAATCAATTTCTTGGCTAGCAGTACACAAGACTATAGTATTTAAACAATTTCATTGAAAAAATAGGGTTTGAGAATGTTTCATGTCTTTAATTTTCGTTCACCGAAAGTAAAATATTTTGAGTTATGATACTCTTGTATTCGGGGTACGATATTAATAAAGTTTCCTTTTACAAGAGCTTTCAAAGTTCCTTACAGTGACTTTAGTTTCTACTTTTCCATTATTTAATTTTATTTAATGGAAAAAAATAATAGACTGTATTTTGTGCGAATTATTACCCCTATATCTGAAATATTATATACATACTTTTTGCTACCAGAGTTTTTCAAACTCTAATATATTCATACAAACATAGTTGTCCATAATTTTTAGTACTCATGACCGTTAGCGAAAAACAGTACTACCACAAACGTAAATAGAAATTAATATTTGTAAGATTTTTTGCACCAATTAAATTGGTAAGTGCCTATATTTTTAGAATGTTTGAACAACACCAAATCATAGTGTAAAATGTTGCTGGTTGAAGGAGATTCTTGAAAATGAAAATGGAGACTTAAGTGGTTATTACAAAATGACCAAAGAGTGGCAGTGTCAGGTAATTTTTTATCCATACATGTAAGTATAGCAGTAGCACACGGTCCCAAACCAATAAAATTTGAAGTTATGGGCATTGTTCCAGAATTACTTTTTATTATCTACTTCTCATGTTAGCAGTCTCTTGGGTCGTAACCAGTGGCGGCACTCTAACCACCAATGGCCCTGAATGGTCTACTAGTAAATCAAATCTTCTTTCCAATAATAAAGTATAATATTTCAATAATTATTTTTAATTATAAACACACATCGCAGGAACGACGATATCCAAAAATAAGTCCTCGGTTAGTTGCTGGATGTCTGGATAAAATTGACATCAAAATAATAAGAACTCGCATAATGTAGGCATTGTCATTGTATCTAATAAATACATGAAATTACAAAATCGAAAACTGCTGACTATATTTACAAATAGGGCTAAATACCATTTCCTGCTTTCATCATATTAAGTACTATATCTAAATAGAAACTACTATGCAAATGGCGTATTCACTATGTTCTAAATTCTATCATTCTCAAAAAAAATGCGAACAGTTGGCAATGGCCTTGACGAGACATAACAATGAGGCGTATCGTGACCTCGAGAAAGGAAGGGACCGGGAGACGACGTAAATGATGATGTATTTAATAAAATTATTTGAAGAATAATTCTCATCTGCATTATAGTTCTATTTCTTCATGATATTTACCATTGCCACTATTGCAAACCATTTTCTTCTTTATAACTGCATATAATCACTGAAACTACCACTGAACATACCTACCGGATTTTACAACAGACTAAGGATTGCCTCTTTTCCGTCAAGAAATCCTATGCCACTCGTGTTCCAAGGTTTCGATAAAGACATTCATTTCTTTTTACAGTGTGTATGATTTTGAGGCAGACACAATGTAGAAAAAATTAAAACTACGAAACATGAATTTTTCCGACAAAAACCTAACCTTATCTTTCTGCGGTCGAATTTATTTTATGATATACGTTTATGGTTGCTAACAGAAGTGTGCGAATTTTCACAAGAGCAATGTATATAAATTGCACTGAAGATAAAAACGACAAACAGGAATAACTTTAGTAAAAGCTCGGCATCACCCATATTATTGGATCCTTTCATTTGCTGTTAATTTCAAGTTAACGTAATGTAAAACGTAAAACATTTGATTATAGAAATTTAACTATTTACCTTACCCTGTTGTAGAGACATACGATAAACGTATAATTTTATCACAAATAGCAAAATAAATTTTTTTTATTATTTATGTGTGCCTGCCTTTTTACAACTAACGAATAACACGTAGTTAAATTTACGTATAAATTTAAACTACTCGTAAAATTTAAATTTTATGTAGTGAAACATTCTTAGTATTTAAATTGAAACTAAAATTACGACACTAAAACCAATAAATTCGACATAAGTAATGAAGTCTAGCATTATGAAATATGGCAAGACACGTGTTAAAAGGCTATCAACCACACAGTATAATCAAGTTGTAGGTATACATTTCAGCATTTTGCCCAAGACGCAAATTTTACAGTATTTGGAGTGGAAGTTCGGTTGTTCGTTCCGGAAAGGAACTGGTAGAGACACCAGTATATGGCAGTAACAGGGCGGACAGTATTCAAACTATATTCTTTTAGCGGTTTATTCACACTTTTTGAATCAAAGCTTTCAGATTTCATCTCATGTATGAAATGTTTGCTTGTTTCCTAAATATGCCATCCATTAAAAGCATTTTATACCTCTGTCAAAATAAAAGTATCTTTTTTCTCGTTAAAATTGAAGTTATATATAAATTAACATATTTCATTTATTTAAATTGGAATAAAAACAGCAAGAAAACATATGTGTTGGTAGCACCTAGTAATAAATAGTTCTCATGCGAAGTATTATTACAAGCGAGTGCGCACAAATTCGGTGTGTTGTCCATTGGTGTAATTTTCTAGATATAGTCCAGCTTAGTTTGCACGAGGCGGAGGAATATCCTGGAAGTAGAACTTAAGCAATGCTTCAGAAAAGCGTGAAATAACCATGAATGGATTATACACTGAAAAGCCAAAAAAACAGGTACACCTGTCTAATATATTGTAGGGCCCCCGCGAGCACGCAGAAGTGCCGCAAGATGACGTGGCGTGGACTCGACTAATGTCTGAAGATATGCAGGATGCAATTTACACAATGAATCCTGCAGGGCAGTGGATATCTCTTCTGAACAGCACGTTGCAAGGCATCCTAGATATAATCAATAATGTTCATGTCTGGTGATTTAGGTGGCCAATGGAAGTGTCTAAAGACAGAAGAGTGTTCCTGGAGCCACTCGGTAGCAACTATCGATTTGAGGGGTGTCGCATTGTGCTGCTGGAATTGTCCACGTCCGTCGGAATGCACAATGGACACGAATGGGTGCAGGTGATCGGACAGGATGCTTACGTATCTGTCACCTGTCAGAGTCGTATCTAGACGTATCAGGGGTCCCATTACACGCCAACTGCACACGCCCCATACCATGACAGAGCCTTCACCATCTTGAGCAGTCCCCTGTTGACATGTAGGGCCCATGGATTCATGAGTATGTCTATATACCCGTACACGTCCATCCGCCCGATACAATTGGAAACGAGACTCATCAGACCAGGCAACATTTTCCAGTCATCAACAGTCCAATGGCAGTGTTGGCGAGCCCAGGCGAGGCGTAAAGCTCTGTGTCGTGCAGTCAACGATGGTACACGAGTGGGCCTTTGGCTCCGAAAGCCCATATCAATGATGGTCCGTTGAATAGTTCGCACGCTGGCACTTGTTGATGCCCCAGCATTGAAATCTGCGCCAATTTGAGAAAAGGGTTGCACGTCTGTCACGTTTAATGATTCTCGTCAATCGTCGTTTGTCCCGATCGTTCACGATCTTTTTCCGGCCACATCGATGTCGAAGATTTGATGTTTTACCAGATTTTCGATATTCACGGTACACTCGTAAGATGGTCGTACCCGAAAATTCAAATTTTATCGCTACCTCGGAGATGCGATGTCCCATCTCTCGTGCACCGACTATAACACCACGTTCAAACTCACTTAAATCTTGATAACCTGCCTTTGTAGCAGCAGTAACCGATCTAGCAACTTTGCCAGACGCTTGTTGTCTTATATAGGCGCTGCCAACCGCATCTCGTTACTCTGATTGGTTCAGTACCTCTGTGATTTGCTTACGCACGCCTATAACAGTTTTTTTTTGGTACTCCAGTGTGTGTACGACTCATTCGCACTGGAACGAGTGGAACCGTGAACTGCATTTTAGTATTTCAGCGCGTGGCTTTTGTCAAGAGGTATCCTTGGGTGTCTGAAGAACATAACGAGGCGTAGCCAGAGAACTCGTATTTAGGGAGACAAAGGCGCCCCTCAACTGGGCTATTATTCTCTTAAGAGCTCGAGGCCCGTTTAAGGCTGCTATTCGACACGGAGCTATTAACGAGATAATTAAGAAGAAATGAACGCCCTGGGGCAGTTTTCTATCTTAATTATTCTTACAGAGATCTCCAAAACTGTGCTTCCAAGAATCATGGAAGGTGCAGTGATACGTAAAATATTTTATTATGTGTTTTCATTTTATTCGCCGATAATTTATATGACGTGGACGAAGAAGAGCAACGCATAATCTACGGTACTATATATATCTTAAAACGTATGGAACAATTTGTCATTATTCTTCAACGCAAATCGAAAAGGTAAACTGAGTTAAAAATTTCTCAGCTTTGGGCTCGCTACAAATACTTCAACTAACGGCTTTTTCAAAACTTAAGTACTGAAAATTACAGGTTTATCCATGGGGTTATTAATATTTCACCACTAAAGAATACTTTTGCAGATAAACAAGCTTTCTTTATGCATAAACAACTAATTTGTTTATATTAATGACATGAAATTGTTTCGGTTTATTTATGTATAGGCCAATATTTGCATTACACTTATGAGGCCTCCTCCGTTATCGTACTTTGTAACACTAAACCATTTTATATAGTTTGCAAAATCAATTCCAGACTGCCGTCAACACAACGCTTAAATGTGTAAAGCAATTGAAAATATCCAAGCTTATTAAGAACTGTTTTCTTATCTCTCCAGGGAACTTTCTAGAGCTACGTTATCCGGAGAATACGTATAACAGCCAAACATAAGCTAACACTTCGTAATTACGTGCTCGATTCCTTTTAGGGTCCAGCAAAGAATGCAATACTTTCTAGTGTCACTTCCTAGGAGATGGGTTTTGTTCATCATCTAGCCATGATACCTTCGAAGCTATTTATCAGATATTCAAAACAGAGGCCAACATTTCAATTTAGCTTCTTCACCACTAATCATACAGTTTCAATTTAGCTTCTTCACCACCAATCATAGAATTTCAATTTAGCTTCTTCACTACTAATCATACAGTTTCAAATTAGCCGTGAAAACCTTTTTAATAAATGCCGCTGAATCTTATGTATTTTTGGGTGCTGAAACCGAATCTGGCATCAGTTATTTTGTATCATCCATAGTTCTCTCACAATATGCATTTGAATTTAAAAATGCAATGTATGCGATTGTATTTTTAGAAAATTCATTACATATATTTTAAGTGTTAATTTTTTCGTATTTCTTTTCTCTCTTCTCTTTGAAGCTTCTTATGTAGCTTTTTCTCCGATATGATGCATTTTGTTGTTCTCGGTGAAGTGTCCTGCAGTAATCACCCATCATGCTGACATTCCACCGTCCCTGGTAACGTTTCTCCATCACTTTGATGTCCTGCTGAAACCGCTCCCCCTGCTCTTCACTCACTTCACCCAAGTTGTCTGGGAAAACGTCAAGAAGATTGTGTAAGAAGTGGACTTTAAGGCTTATCAGGCATCCCAGATTTTTGAACTTGTCTATCATATTAGCTACGATAAGCTCATAGTTTGGGTCTTTAACATTGCTCAAAAACTTAGTCACAACTTGCTTAAATGGTATCCAAACCTCATTTTCTTTTGTAGTCATTTTTGTTTCAAAGTTGGAATCGAACACCATTTTACGAATTTCAGTTTGACTCCTAATAATTGAGGAAACTTTTCACATAAATGCTTAAAACAGTCACCTTCTTTAGGTAAGTCTTTTACATACTGTTTCATCAAACCTAATTTAATTTGAAGAGGTGGTAGAAGAATTTTTTTTGGATCTATTTAAGTTTTACGCAAAATGTTTTTCATTCCAGGTGTTAAGGTGTTAAGGCCGAATAGCTGAAGGAAGATTAGGGTAGACAATTACTTTCTTATTTTTCGAGTTATATCCAGTAACATCAATGCTACAAAATAACAATCGTCTGAATGATTTTTTGGTTCTCTCCATATCATTGGTGCTGCAAATCTAAAAGCTGTCTTTTCTTTTTTTAACCATTTTCTAAGGTCTTCAACACAAACATAGTATACCTTTTGCGGAGCCCAAGGTTTTTCTTGATCACCGATTTTTATTCCAAAATATACCAAGTACACTTTTTTAACAAACTCTGTAATGTTTCTTTGAAGTTGTTTAATTACAAACTCACCAAATATATATAACAAAAACTGTTATGAAAGTTTCTACAAACACGGTTAGCCATCTTAGAGCACATGGGCAGAAACCTGAAAAGTGAGGTTGTGATGACTGAAAGAAAACAAACAGTCGTACCACCACTACCAAACTAATTTCATTTAGATTTACTGTAAGGTTTAGTATATTAATATTTCATATCAAGTATATAAAAATGTATATAAATGTATATACAAAATATATAAATAAAGTATATAAAAATGTACAGATATTAGATAAAAAATTAGTTTCTCACATTTCGTATATTAAAATGTGAAAAAATGGTGTGTGTTATGACTTTTTTATTATTATTTCGGACTCAACACACCAAAAAACATAAAAATCCGGAAATATCATTAAAAAGGTTTTTTGTAGTGGGTCTGTATAATTAATCGCAAATATACAAATATATGGTTTTATCTGGAAGCGTATTGATGTATTTCGTTTAAATAGGAACTATTGACTGAATGTACAATATTGAAAAACTTCGTGTAACACAGAGAACCCCTGCCAAACACAACAATATTTTCGCTATCACAAAACTCATTTGAGTTGTTATAAAATAAATACCACTTTTTACTATCACGTTCAGAAAAGAAACTTTGGCAATTTAACCCACCAGAAAGTTCGCAGCTGCAGTTTTATTTTCCACTACAGCATCAAAAACGTAGTGTCTTGGATCACAGAGCGAATACGCCGTAACCGGCCTACCTCATATCGGGAATGACGTGGGAACGACTTCAGCCCACTGCACTGAGCACGGCTTTCCCACGCGCGGTTTCCTGGATTTTCTTCCCTATTTTTGACCCTTTTCAGTGCATTTCCTTAATTTCTGCCTTGCCAATTACAGACATGTATCTTTCCCACATTTTTTACCAATACCTTATTTTGTTGCGTGTTTCTTACCAATTTTCATATTTTCCGAAAAGAAGACTTCGGTATTTCGAAGTTTTTCAGTGTTTAATCAGCCCGTTCCTGCAAGTCTGTTGTCCTAAAAAGCTAAATACTGATGAGATCACTTGTCATTTTAGTACCACTCACACCCAACTCTTACTCTTTTTCCACCGAATACCTCTTTCAGCCACCCAAACAGTGGGATAATGAGATTCGCCCTTCTTTTTTTTATAGCGGCCCAGCTTGATTACTTCTCGCTACTTAATTAAGCGCACTGCACCGAGTGCGAGCTGCCGCTAATGAAATGTGTAGCTTCCGGAAGCAGGAGGCTCTTGTAAAGTGAAAGGGCGGATGGTTCTTGGATTCCAGCCAAACGATACGTTATTAGTGAAGAAGCAACAACACGGCATAGGCCGAATTATAAATAGTTCGCAGCCAGTCCTTGTAACACCACACCACGGAAATGGGCACGTAATACAAGTAAACATATGATATTAAAAAATTCCGACCCGAAATAGCTAACAGCTTCAACACCGATGAAGGGTGAAATGAGGTGGAGATGGAGCAATAACGGAATACAATTGTGGGTAAATTGGAGAACCCCGAGAAAACCCGCTTGTCAAAGAAATCTTTTACCACGTATGCCACATGCGAAAATTGAGAGCGAAGCCACCGGGAGCTAATTGGTTTGCCGTGTTGGAAGGCGAGTATAGTGACCGCTACACAACTGAAACTCCAGCAAGCAATGGCCAATAAGCAATTCTGGGAGAAATTTTAAATTTCATCTCGAAAACAAATAAACGCAAGTCATGGACAAGTAACCAGATCACGCTAGTGTAAAATGCACATCTGCTCAACGTAACACAATATACCCCTTTTTTAAATCACAGTGCTGAGAATGACTTTTGAAAGCTCTCTCATTTGAAATAACAGTCAATGAATATAATTTATTTTGGCTTTAAACGTTAGCTTCCGTGTGTGATGGAATATGCACACTGTGTTTATTACTTGTAAGACAATATATATCTAAAAATGTGGTTAAAGGATAAGAAATAGCTAAAAGTATAAAGTAACCAATACCTCGAAAGTGATCNCTCTCGTTTCTCTAAGCAGGGTAATAGCATAGAGTGGGTAAGTACACAGAGACAAAGTGGCCTGTCTTCTCCTTTGAAGTGNTGATGCAAACCGCGGCTCTCTCATGTCTCGAAGCAGGGTGATAGCATAGAGTAGGTAAGTACACAGAGACAAGGTGGAGTGTCAGCTCCTTTGATGTGGGTCTCTCGTTTCTCGAAGCAGGGTGGTAGCATAGAGTAGGTAAGTACACAGAGAC
>NQII01000327.1:880458-976700 GCA_002778355.1 Clitarchus hookeri | reverse complement strand
ACAAGGGAGACACGTGTAGGAACTTAGGGAGGGAGTCAAGAGAGGATATAAGCGAATTTAAAAGAGAAGAGGAGCTCAGTTCGTTATCACCGCATGAGAGGATCAGTAGATCAATTGAAGTTGATCAGTTGTACAGTTTTGATCACTGCGCCGAGAGTCAGTCAGTCAGTCATATCGGGGCAGTCGTAATGACGCTATGAGGCACGGCTCTCTCATTCAGTCACGTTGTCAATGGTTGGCCAGGATATCGGAACCCAGCCACTTCCATCAGTCGCATCAATCAGTCGCAACATTAATGGGTTAGCCATGTCGGGGTGCGAAAAGCAGGGCAGAATCATAGACAGTTACCAGAGTTACATCGGACGAGTAGTTTCATCATGCTGGGACACGAGTCAGTCAGTCAAGTCAGTCAGTCACCAGTCACCAGTTAGTTAGTTACAATAATGCACCAGGAAGGCAGAGTCGAGGGGTGAGCTTCAACGAGAAGTGCCATGTCGAGCTAGTGGGATTAGTCCAGTGCAACCCTGTGCCGAGGGCCAGGGTGGGGGTCCATCAAGGGTCACCTCGCTGGGATGTGGTAGGGAGGTAACAGTCAGTTTCTACCCTACGCCGAGAATGGGAGCGAGTGGTGAGCTCCAACGAGGAGCACCATGTCGAGAGGAAACCAACTGAGTGCAACAAGCGAACCATAGAGGGCCTATAACAGGGCCATCCAGCTCATCAGATCTCACCTACTGCCGGAACATATCCGGGCCATCCAACTTACCAGGCCTCAACTGCCGAAACAACAACAGCAACAAGTACAGATAAGTAACAATGGCGTCACTCAGGGACATGTCCTATCCCCTAATGCCCCCACAGCGTCGGAAACGTTAGCCAGAACATTGTAACCAGCCCTTCAGACTAGAACTCGCAGGGCGTTAAAGTATGAGTAAATTCTCTGCACAAGGTGCCGTGAAAGTATGTATAAACTCCCGAAAAAGGTCCGGGAATGNAAGTATGTATAAACTCCCGAAAAAGGTCCGGGAATGTATGAATAAATTCCCGGGCAAATAAACACGTTAAAACCAAAAAAGGCTATGAAATATTGTTTGATATACCCTCAACCTTCAAGGCACCTATAGTCTGTGCCATTTAACATTAACTGTAGACACTACGACCCGTTCTGTACACCACAGGTGGGGAGTAGCGTCAAACGGTATCTCTGCGGTTTAACTTCGCTTACAAGAAATATGGCAATAATGAGTGTTGGAAATGGTATGTGTGCCAGGAANGGTATCTCTGCGGTTTAACTTCGCTTACAAGAAATATGGCAATAATGAGTGTTGGAAATGGTATGTGTGCCAGGAAGAATAGTATGTACTGTACGGTGTAATATGGCCTCGTAGTAAATTCTTATATCTTTGCAGCTAAGGCAATTACTGGCTGAACAGCTCGGGAGCTCATGCAGCAACCACCAGGGAGACGGCGTTCTGATACCAATAAAGAAATGTAGACTTAAGTTCGTCGCACATAATATTTTCACAACTTGCTATGGAGGACGACACGAGATTGGATACTGTTGGTAGATGGCGTACGTTTCTGCAATGCACTGAAGCGACCTTATTTCTGGGTTGGTCAAGTAAAACTGTGAAATTATAAAAAAANGGCGTACGTTTCTGCAATGCACTGAAGCGACCTTATTTCTGGGTTGGTCAAGTAAAACTGTGAAATTATAAAAAAATACAATAATTTACAGATTTGTTAGCTCTTTCACTTATATGCATTAAGATAAACTGAGAGCAAAATAAATAAATTTAAGTACTCACGAACGTTTACACAAACGCTTTTAATTCTACTTTAAGGCATGTAACTATTTTCCCTCTGTTATTGCCATCTTTACTGGAAGAATTCCAGTCACCATGTGTCCATCAAAATGCATGTATTTATGGACAGTGCAATTTGTCGAGGGTTGATTTCTCAGTTAACCGTAAACAGACTATAAAACATTTACTTTCCATGTTTCACTTGATCGACACATTAATCAAGTTATAGTGTCCATTAAAATGTTAATTTTATAGATGGCGGAAGGTTACAAAATGGATAAAAGAGGATGCAAAAAAAAATTGCAAGAGTAATAAAGCTACCGCAAACAACCTAAATCGCACACGATATGGGCTTTACACAGTTAATTGCGCACTTTTGAAAGCCGTACTTATGATCTACTTATCTTCTCAATTTTTGTATCATTTCACAGTAATTTAGATCAACATTGCCACGGGTCTGATCACTTAGTTCATGCGCTACCCAAGTCAAACTGTGAAATTATTGGGAATGAATATTCGTTAGTAACATGCAGATTCATACTCTAATGTTTAAATAGCAGTAAACACTAATTTTAAATATTACAATTGAAATACAATATCGAGTATTAGAACGATTTTTATTAATTCGCTGCCAACTTTAGTGGGAGCATTCATGCCAGTGTATACTGCACAGTCCATACGGGTTTCTTCACACTTTTTTTTAATTAAACCTTTGAAAAATCAACCCATGTATGATGTGGTTAGTTATTTGCTAAATATGCCATGTATCACAAGAATTTTATACTCTGTTAACATGACAGTGTATTATTTTTCGTTATATTAAAGTTTTAAAAACATTTTATTTATAAATTTTAACATTTTACGTATAAAATATATTTATAAACAGTGGGCAAACATGAGTGTTGGTAGCACCTAGCAATAAATAGTTCGAGGGCGAACGAATTTTATGTGTTTTCCTTTCGTGTAATTTTCCAGACTTATTTAAGCTTAGTTTGCGCGAGGTGGAGGAATTTCCGGGAAGTAGAACTTCAGCAGGGCTTCAGAAAAGTGTGGAGTTACGGTGAATGTGTAGTTTTGGGAAGCGATTTTTTTCTAAATATTGATTTTAAAAGTGGTCACTTTACCGTGAATAACCAATAGCATACGCAAATTGCAATAAATAAAGAATCAAACTGTAACTGTAAAAGAAATTAAAGCACGTTTTCGCTATTTTACAATAATAAATCACGCGGAAATTTAATATGTACCAAGTTTATAATACACTTCCAAGCGAGACCCTGACCCAAAAAAACCGCCCATGTCTCAGATGGCTGCTTCCACCTGACATCCTGCCAAATATTTTCTGGGAAATACGTACGTAAAAAATACGCTGGGGTGCGTAATGGAGTGGAAAGTCAGTGATGTGGGATTTTTTTTTCTTCCGAATTGTCGCCGTTTTCGTTGATCTCCTCCTCACATGTCATGAGCGTTGAAAGTAGAGGAATGAATAGCTTACAGGGGCAGCCAGAGTATCGCAGCTTCAAAAAATATATTTTTTTATTACTGTTTAGTCACATAGTGTTTGAGTGGAAACCGTGTGTATACAATAATTTTATTATTATAGCAGTAACTCCTGACAACTGACAACGCACCACTCACCAAGTTAAGCAACGCATAACACACATTCACACTTCTTTATACACAAACGTGAATAATTTTTTTTCCAAATACGAACTTTTCGTAGATTTTTAAATAATTTATGCCATTTTACGCCTCTAACGACCTCGCTTTTGACGGGACGTTAAGCACTACATTCAAATCTGTCTTAATCCATTTTCGAGAAGTATAAATTATGTCCGATATATTTATAGTTTAGTAAAGGATGCCTTATTTTATAATATTTATGCAAACAGTATTTTGATGATTTTTTTGAACTTCCTCAACTTAAATATGTAATATTAAAAAATTTTGCTCCATGTAAATGGATAACAAGCGTTACTTTACATATTTATGTATGTGGGTATGTATGTGAGAGTGTGTAAATGAAACCGTTCAATAAGTTACTAATCGTTATTATCTTAAAATAATGTTGTAACTGAAATATTTACTTCTGATTGTAATAAATAGTAACTGTTGACAAGCGCTTGGCTACCCTAGACGTCTTAGCGCTCCACTTCAACGTATTTCATAACTAACCGTTTCTGATAATCACTTGGCGAAACCACTCTACAGTCCATGCCTAGAAGTAATAATAAACATAATCTGTGAATTAGTTTGGCAACTAACCGCGTAATTACTAAGTAAATGTATGCATACACCGTTACGGTGAAACAGTAACTTTCTAAACGAAACGTTTGCAAAATATTCACGTCTAAAATGTAAACAAACTTAGATTGACGTATCTGCAGCAAAATTATGAGTAAATCAGGAAATATCGTTTCATTTTAAACGTCTTATTGAAAATTTTATGCATAAATTGGGTCTATTATTTTTATTTAAAGTTGAGTAAGATAGTTGGTTAACAAGTTTTATGTTTCTACCTATTAAGAAAGGTTACGTGATTGACCCGTGTATAATCCTTTTCGGTTTATGGCATCGTTAATGACAAATATTTATACAAAGAAAAATTAATCACAAAGCAAGGTTTTTCAAAAGCATTCATTTAACTATGTGCCAACTCTTACATCATGCAAATGTGAAATCGCAAATGGTGAACTATTTGCGATATTGCGGTGGCCGTGTGTAATGGAAACTCAACTGGTTTTACTTTTTTAATTTATGAAACGTGTTCTCATTTCGGAAGTTCGTTTCCCGTTCCGGGGGCTTCGGCAAAGCAGACGCGTGTATAATCCCAGGTGGATAGAGCATTTTTTAAATTCTCTCCACGAGTGCCACGTATAACAGCGGTGGGTAGAGAGACAGAGAGAGAGAGAGAGAGAGAGAGAGAGAGAGACCAGGCAGGCAGTTGCCGTTTCTTTCCGGCAGATTACTGAAGCGGTTGACCGAGATGGTCACTTGAGGTCTTCTGAGTGAGGTATTTTCGCCAGACGGTTAAAACTGCCACCAATCTAGGCCACTACACTAAGAAAAAAGTTTTTTTGGATGAAAAAAAAATTTGTTTGTGGCAAGCTAATTAATTGTTTGTATAGGAGCGATAAAATATTTTTTTGTTGAAGCCAAATTATTTTGTTGTTCTTATTTGGCCTGCCCAAACAGAGTTGGTGCAACTAAAGATTTGTTTGGTTCTGCTTACAACTAACAGTTTCAATATACACAAAATGGAAGCTTGAGCGNGCCTGCCCAAACAGAGATTTGGTTGGTGCAACTAAAGATTTGTTTGGTTCTGCTTACAACTAACAGTTTCAATATACACAAAATGGAAGCTTGAGCGAGAGTCGAATCTAGATCGTTTGCACCCAAGCGCTGCACCCTAGCAACCCAAGCTAAAACGATAACTGGTGAAATATAAATGTTTTTAAATACATACATTTCAAATACTGACCACATGCGCAAATAATTTTTTCAAGTTTTTCAGCTTTAATTCTTGGTTATCTGTTTAACTTGTTTTATTAGTATGTTTTTATCATTATTATGCATCAATAAATGTCCTAACAAACCCTGTTCCTATCCTGTCACAAAAAAATACAAATAAACTCTTGAGCTTTATTTTCGAACAATGCAAACAGATTAAATGCCAAATTAATATAATTATATACAGTTGGTTCAATTCAATAAGTAAGTATTTTGTTAGATGGGCAAAAATAATTTTGCTACTTTTCAAGTTTTGTTTACTGAACAAAATATGTTGTTGGGGCAACTAAATACAATTTTGGCTCTTTAAAAATAAATATTTTGTTGGCTGGAACAAACCTTTTTGTCAGTGTAAGCACTCAGCAGAGCTTAGTATGTTTGACTGATAGCTGTCTACCAACAGCCTTTCAGATACATTTTGCCTCCGAATACTAGTTGCCCTTTGTCGCTGTAGTGTGGCCGCTAGAGCACTCGCACCTCACCAAGGTGAACCGGACTCGATTCCCAGCGGGGTCGCCCACAGATTTTCGCACGTGGGAATCGTTCTGGACGATAGCGCTGTTTGGCGGGTTTTCTCGGGGATCTCCCACCCATGTATTGCAGCGCTACTCCATACTCGCCTCACTTCACCTTCATCGGTTCTCAATACTTCGATGTTAAGAGCCGTCCAACCCCCCTCCACCNACTCCATACTCGCCTCACTTCACCTTCATCGGTTCTCAATACTTCGATGTTAAGAGCCGTCCAACCCCCCTCCACCTCTGATTGTTTTCTAATGTGTAATTTAAGCCTTTTTTAAGGTAACTTTAGAATAGTTTGAGTGGTTTTGTGTTCTAGGATTGTAGACAATGTTTAGTTAAACGATAATAGTATTTCGTTAGATGTTATTTCTTCTATAAAAAGGCTGTTTTACATAGCACTTACTGTTATCGAACAGTAANCAATAGTATTTCGTTAGATGTTATTTCTTCTATAAAAAGGCTGTTTTACATAGCACTTACTGTTATCGAACAGTAATATACTGTAAACTACTTATAAAATACATTACTATTACTGTTTTTCAACCATATACTTCATTATAAATAACCTAACCTAGGCATCAGTGCAAGCTTCAAAGGAATCTTCTCTCTGACCACAACAGCCCTAAGAACCACTCTCATCAGCTAATAATTCCGATACTGACGGTGATGTAGGAGCAGAATCGCTAGTGATCTCAATAGCGTCTGGCTCATTAAATTGTTCCTCCTTGATACTGGGCTGCCGTTCAAAGCGTCAATAATACTAACTGACTTCCACCACTATCACGCGATTCAGAACAGGCAATATTAGTATATATGAATGTATATGTATTTGTATATTCCTCTTGTATCTTTTTAAACACCAAACTTATTGTAACAAACATGTTTTTTGTGATATGATGGCACACGACTGTCACGTCGCAGGCCTTCGTAAAAACACATCTTCCAAATTTATAAAATACGGGTTGTACAAATTTCTCAGTCCTAAGGCGTATATGTATCAGTCAATGTGTAATATACGATATTTATCTATACACGATTATAATCACTTTCTCACTTTGTGGTTATTACACACTTGTATTGCACTTACAACAATTTTTTTTATAGAATGTCCGTTCTTATTCTTAAATAAATTTAAACACTAGAAATAAGGAACATCTTGATAATTTATTATATAAAACCTGGCAATGTTGCCATGTCTTGTAAACTTATCTTCAGTAATGCATTAAGTTGTAATAAAATTCAGGATACGAACATAATAGACTCTGTGCCTTAATTTGTTTTCTCTCTGACAAGATGTTTTCCTGAAAGATAACCATGTTCAAAATCCTTCACCACCCAGTCGAATACGAGTTTACCCTAATTAAAAATTATCCCTTTTATTATTTATGCCACTTTATCGTACTTTCTGAAAGAATCGTGAATTGCAAGACCTCAACACGAACCTGATCGCCAAAGATCACAGTTGTTTCATCATGCTGTAATTGTGGAGTGTTTAAAACAGATCCTTACCTAGAACCATATGCAATTTATATCTTGGAAGTATTTGTCATCCCCACTCTCTAAATTATTTAATATTTTATCAAGCATTTACAAAATGGTTTCTCGCCTACTTTCGATTGGAAAGATAGGCTAAGGATATCACCTTCCTCTATGTTTGTCTGTGTAGGTATTTATGCGAATGTCTTCTTGTCAACTTTTAAACCTATGCACCGTTTTTCGCGAAACTCGGTGCACCTATAATAATTAGTAATGACGCCAGCATTTTGTACTTTTCGTCCATGCCGGATGTTTAATTTAAAAATGAAGGCATTTTAAATTATTTATGTTCTGTGTCGTATCTCAGAAGCAATTTAACATATTTAAACCAGAATTGTTGTTTTAACCGTCCATACTGCCAGTATTAAATTCGAAACCCATTTTCTCTTTGGCCTGTCATTTTGGAATATAGCGCCATATTAATAAATAAGGTAATTACGCCAAAACTCTAGAAACACACAGCCGATTACTGTCAAACACGGCACCCAAATAATATATAGGTTTAGTAGACCAGACGCTTATTTTCCAAATGCCAGTCATATTAATATTTTAGGTCAGAATACCACATATACGGAAAAATTTGACAAATATAAACTCAACTTGGTAGGATGCTAGCTAATATAAAATGAGCTAATTCACTGCCACAATTTCCCGTTATTTATAAAGAGAGTACCAGCTTAAAAAATAACTATATTGTATCACGTCACGGGAATCATTATTTTAACGATAACTCTATCTGAAAAAGTAAAGCTCTTACGTAATGATACCGCCAAGTTTGTCATAGCCTACAAATAGTAATATGGCAAGCCACTCTAAAATTGTATGATTTTAGTGCATCATGCACATATTTTCAAAATGTAAGCCGTATTATTATGTTTTGTTCATTTGCCAAATCAGCAGAACAATTAAACGTAAATTCAAAGAAACTTGGTTCAAAGAAACTAGCTGACCATTAAAATAATTTATTCATAGATTTTCTGCGATTTTGTAAGATAGTCGTACTTGGTTTATAAAAATTTTATGGTACATTTCTGAATCTAACAAAATGAACGCCAACAAATGGACATAACAAAAACACTGTTACAGACAAAATTGGTTGAATAATTCTACGCTAGTAAACTATCATTATCTTCTAAAGGATGTCTACAAGTTACACAGAAACTGTTTAGAATAAAAACTGGCATTTTTGTTCTGTTTTACGAACTGGTATATATTTAGTGTGCTCTGTTGAACGATGTCACCTGAAAATTAAACTTAAGTATTTCTCAGTATGTACTCAATCAATTCTGGCCATATTTCGTATGCAAACGGTACTGTGTAACGCTACCTACGATTTTGATCAAATGGTTAATTAATGTCATAATATCGGTGATATTATAGTGGTATGTATAACATATATCTTATATTGAAACGATTTACCTCATTACTGGTGTGCTAAAAATTTACTTATGGCTTTAAATTCATGAATAAAGAGCTTTAATCGCCCGCCTTTTGGCCAGGTTGTATGGCCAAACATTTACTGTTATTAGCTTACAACATATTTCAATAATTACTCGACCAAATGCTCTCCAATCTGGTAGCAAATCCTTCCTATTTAGATATTTCATAACGGATTTGATGCCACATTATAGGTGGGAATTTGAACAAAATTACACTCATATAAGTGTAGAGGAAAGTATGATTTTTGGTTATATACGTAACTCCCTTTTAACCTTCAGTAACAATCATTTTCCTGAATTTTCTTGAGTTTTCTTGACTCCATTTGACTTAAACTTCAAGAATCTATAATCTGCTTTTACACGTGGGGAAAAGTAAAGCCTGATTTTCATGTCGTACCTTCATTCGCTGAAATGCCCAAAATAATAGGATATCATGAGCGCAGTAGGCTTCTAACCTTTTGATTACTCGTTAATTGGACGGTAATCCCTAAACGCGAGAGAAGACTGTGGATAAAGCGCACTGTTTCTCAACCAANTGATTACTCGTTAATTGGACGGTAATCCCTAAACGCGAGAGAAGACTGTGGATAAAGCGCACTGTTTCTCAACCAAATGCTGAGAAAAAAATGTATTTCCAATAACTCTAATGTCCCTTGTCCATGCTACCAATTCAGGTCATGGGTGTCATTCGTACGTTTTGAGGAGTGAAGGGTCTTGTGTATTCAGTCTTTTGCGCCCTGCCTAACTACAGTTACAATAACCAGTCATTTACTTCACGAGTAAGAGAGAGAGTTGCGCTCAGGCAGTTGCAAGGGACGCGTGGACAAACAGACATGTCGTCCGGCTATAAACTGTTAGTCATAAAGAAATTGCTTGGCGCTATAACCATGAAACGCCAAAATAAATTGTAACAAACTAATTCGACCGCTGAAATTCACTTCTCATCTTGAAATCAGTTGCAGCTTACGGATTTTAACCATAGACTAAATATGAGGTCGACCGATCTCGCTGGATGCGCAAAACCAATCACAATGTCCCAAACACCTAAACTGCTTTTCTGCCAATACGACATGCAAAAATGGCGAAGATTGGATTTGAGGTTAGAGCACTTTTCGGTAAATAAGAACATTGAGATGTTTGTATACTTCCTCTAACCAATTTGTAATGCAGTTTGATTAAACTGAAAGTGGTAAAAGTATTGTATTAATATAAAAGTGCTTGTGATTTAAAAATTAAGATATAAACAAACACATTAATCACTGTNTGGTAAAAGTATTGTATTAATATAAAAGTGCTTGTGATTTAAAAATTAAGATATAAACAAACACATTAATCACTGTTGACCACGTGACTTTGACATTTGTGTTCCTTTGTGGTAGGTTAATTATGGGTACAAGCGCATAGGACGAATAAGCGGCCTACCTCATCTTTAGTCTCTGATTTTAACAGTAGTGAATTGTTATTTCCGACGAGAAACAGCAAACATACCGTCGCGGCTAACTCGCCTTAGGTAGTGGGCAATAAACTTGCTTTAACTGACCTGTAATGCGTAGGTTAGTACGAGTGATTCAGGTTAAGAGTGACCAGCGTATGAATCCTGTTGATTTAATCGCACCAGTTTGTAGAAATGCGGTCGAAGCAATCATTCACTTCGACGGCGGAACATCTTACATTTTAAAAACAGCGCGCGATCATGTTGAAAGCGCGCTGTACCTGCACGTGACACGTAGCCCCATCGAGACATTCCCGCCTCTCCCCGTGCCTGCACAAAGGAAACGAAATCACTGGTGCTGATGACGTATACTCCTCTTTTGTGCAGCTGTCCACCCTGCGAGCAAGAGTGCTGTCATGTCGGGCAGACTACCACCCATCCCCTCGCCCTAGAGTACAAATCATTTATCTCTCGGGATAAATCCTAGTCGCCTGTTGGGGGTTGTACACGTCCTTCGCACGATCATCTCACACGACTATCAGCCATCGATGGTGTCACATTCATTGGCCCGATCGAACACCGCCTGTTCAGTCAAGATCCTGTCACCATATCGTACTGGTTTAACGTGTCGTTGAGTCTCTNTCAGCCATCGATGGTGTCACATTCATTGGCCCGATCGAACACCGCCTGTTCAGTCAAGATCCTGTCACCATATCGTACTGGTTTAACGTGTCGTTGAGTCTCTTAAGCCTGGCTAAGGTTTATTCTACTCGGGTTGGGAAACTCAATGCTTTTAGTTTGGCAACTAAAAATGTTCGCCGTTTTATAAGTGCTAGTGCCGCATGTGTGCCCGATTTTCTCTATTTATTACGTAAAAAACTAAATAATTGCAATAATTATAAATAAAATATAAAATAACTTCCTAACTAAGTAAAAACTTTCTTTTTTATTGTTCATGTAGCTTAAATTTTTTCTTTAATTACCTCTTTGGAACACTTTGCACATAGAGGCGGAAATTTTCCCTATGCCCAACTCTCCTATAACATAACTCGTTTTTTTCCTAACCTGAGTATAATTAACCTTATCCTGGCGTACGCCAGAGTGATAGAGCATCAGCGAAACGAACGTTCGCTCCCGTGTAAAAAAAACTGCAAGGGCCAACTACCACCATCCTAGTATATCCTCAGTCACGTTCGATTCGCATTCACTGATGACCTGCGCGTCGTCAGTCTCTTAGCTAATCGCCAAATGGTATTTGTGCTTTCACGTGGTCTGTGTGCACTCGCGTTTGAACAGGAAACGATCCCTGCTCACCGGTATATGCGCCTTATTTTACTTTTCTATACCGTAAGTTTCACCCGTATATCTTTGTCTACACTCATACCTAGTGATTAGAGATGATGGAAAATCGTAAATAAATTTTTTTCAGCCAACATATTTTCTATAACACTCAAACTAGTTTATTCTTTCGTGGTTTGATGAACAAGGTTTCGACACGGCTAAGTTGTTTGCAGAACCGTTATAGTATCAGAATCCTCATCGGCGCAGTGAAATAAAGTAATAGCTTCATACATTCCTGACAGCCAATAAGGAAAGAAAACTGTCGGACATGTGCACAGTACGCAGAACCCCGGCAGTCAACTTCCCGCGATAAACAATTATCTCTACTCATAATTCGTGAGTATTTAGGATGTAGCACTTCATAATGTATTTTTCCGATAGGAGTACGTTAACTTTTATTCAATATTACCGAACTGGCAAAAGCTTGCAGACTTCACAAACCTCGATTATAAGATTTGTTTTTAAAACAAAATGTTTTGAAGGGAATTAGACTGGCTAACCGCCAGAGAAAATTAAAGAGACGAGATTATTCGAGCCATAATGCAAAAAAATCCACAACCGTATACGACAATTATACCATTTTTTCGCCAGTTATTCTTTACATATTTTGCTAAAAAATAGTAGAAAGACATTATTCACACATCTGAACTCTATATTCAGTACCTGTATAAAACGAACAGTTCATCAAACATACGGGTTTACTGACGAATATTGCTGTTCGCAACAGTTATATTCCTGGTATTATTGTTCCTTAAACACATGAGAATCTATCGCGAACGAATAGTGGGAAAGGTGCTTACTGTTAGCCTATGTTTATTTTCCTTTAATTCCTGTGTAAACATGGCGTCGGTCTCAACTGTTTAAATTGAACAGCAAATAAGCATGCCTTTAGCACCATAATTACACACTAAGTTACTTGAATCCCGATTCTGAATATATTACAGACTACCGTTAATTGGAACATATTTTTATTGTACGTTATTACTGTCTTTTTCAATCATGCATTTTTTGAACATTTAAGCAGCCCAGTTTGATTAATGGTAATTTTATCACGAAAGAAATGTGATATGCAGTCAACCAAACCACGGTATTTCTTCAGCACCAGTTTACAGATGTCTTAGGGCCAGATATATTACATTGCTCAGAAATTGTGTTAAAACTGAAGACAAATTTAAGATTCGTCCTGTAAACTGGTTCCCCTAAAATTTATTGAAATTTTTAATTTCAGTAATTGAATCCAACATTTTCAGAACGATATANTTGTAAACTGGTTCCCCTAAAATTTATTGAAATTTTTAATTTCAGTAATTGAATCCAACATTTTCAGAACGATATATTAAAAATTATAGAAAGAGATTAGAGAAAATATCCCCTTCATGTAATATATTTTTGGTGGCAAATTATATCACCAAAAAGAAAGAAAACTAGAAAAAATATTACATATTGGTCTTCAGTTAGCCTAGCGCAATACTTAATTGACGTAAATTTTCAAACATCACGTTTGTATTTTATCCTAAAGATATGTAAAGCTACAAAATTCCAACCTTTATCAGGAAACAACTAAGAAGTCTTCTTTCGGTTCCGGTTTAAGAGCCAGGTAATTATTTTACGTGGACGTATGTAGTTATGCGTAAGAATTTTCCCGAAAAACTGATCCAGAAAGTGCTTAATTTCCCCTTCCTCAAACTGTAACATATTGCGTTTACAAATTACACATTTGCGAACTTAGTTTCAAAGATCGCTTTGTGAATAAGAGATTAATTATTCAGCGCGCACCCGTCACTAGCCCTTATTTCACTAACCTTAATGTCAGCTGCCCTAACGTGACTATCCACAATATACTTATAAGGTTCTGAACTGTCTTTAACGCTAATGACTTTTGGGTGAGTGACATTAAAGCTAGATTTATATAAAGGCTACTGACAATTCTGATTGAAATGAGGTTTTATATCTAGCAATTTTGTGGCTGTGAATTGTAGGGGCACTGTTTTGAATGAATTTATTGTAGAGCAGTATCACCGTACAAATACTAGATAAATTATTATATTTATTTCAGGATCTTTTAATAATTATGCTTGTAAATGGACATTAAATAAAACCCTTGTTTATGTTTAAGTAAAAATATAATTAACAATGCAAATATTTTAATTACATAAATTTAGATATTTTATGTATTTTATCTACTATATTAAGATGTACAACTTATAATGAAATAATAATTGTAATTGTCACCTGTATCAAGGTTATAATATATTTTAAATATCAATCACTTTACAAATGGTAAATTATTACAAGTAAGGTTTATGTAACTATAGTAAATGGAAGTTATTAATTAATACATGCATTAAAAAATGTAATTAATTCTATACGAATGTATTTTTAACACAATATATGATATGACACGTAATATTACAGAACTTCGGGGCTGCTGAATAGAGGTATAGGGCAGGTCCACAGTTGCTCTCGAACGGTGTAGGCTCGCGACGTGCCGGCACCTGCAGCTCGGCAACCAGCACTACGTAGCTGACTTGGGGCGTAGCACTGGCGCGGTCGCAGGGGCTCTGTGCAGCTCGTGACCGCACTGTGGTCGGCAGACGACACACGAGACAGAGGAGCGGGCAAAGCCTTGTATAATCGCCCGCCCAACCGGCCCTTCACAATCCCGACCAGAAAACGCTAGCTCCCCTCCCATCCCGCCTTCATCCTTAATCCAACGTGCGCTGTTTCCGAAGCTGCTCCGGGTGCGAGAGTTCGGCACAGAGAGAACAAGTAGAGAAATAAAGAAGTGGAAATGAGCGTTAGAGAAAGACAGAGTTATACTCCATACACAGTTACTTTCATCTGATATTTTTGAAGTTTAATGAAAATGGTGTGGTGAAACTGANTAGAGAAAGACAGAGTTATACTCCATACACAGTTACTTTCATCTGATATTTTTGAAGTTTAATGAAAATGGTGTGGTGAAACTGAATTCTAATTTTTATTTGATGTACATTACATACAAGTTTTTGGTTCCATTTATAAATGTATCGCTATAATTTGTTGACCCATTTATATGTCTAGTAATTTAACTTACTGCATTGTCTGTTTCGCTTGTGGTTTTTGCTGTTATTTTATTATTCTTGTGCTGTATTATCGTGATTGTGCTGTCTTCTTTTGTTTCTGTTTCGGTTTTTGTCTAAATGGATCGTTGTCTCTTATTCCATATGTAAGTTTATTTATGTTATATCATTTTATTGCATTTGTTTTCCTTATCCATATATAGATAGTGTTATTCGTTTTTTTTTTTCGTTACTTTTTTCGTAGACATTGGAGGTAATTGAGATCCAATGAAAATCTGAATTCACCACTTCAATCTTTTCTGAAACTTTGCTGAAGTTCTTCTTCCAAGATCGTTCCTCCGCCTTATGCAAGTAAGGCTTAACCGTATCTAGAAAATTACACCNGTCTAAATGGATCGTTGTCTCTTATTCCATATGTAAGTTTATTTATGTTATATCATTTTATTGCATTTGTTTTCCTCATATATATAGATAGTGTTATTCGTTTTTTTTCGTTACTCTTTTCGTAGACATTGGAGGTAGTTGAGATCCAATGAAAATCTGAATTCACCACTTCAATATTTTCTGAAACTCTGCTGAAGTTCTTCTTCCAAGATCGTTCCTCCGCCTTATGCAAGTAAGGCTTAACCGTATCTAGAAAATTACACCAAGGGTACGACGCATCGTATTAGTGCGCACTCGGTGAAATAATATGTTGCATAATAACTATTTCTTACTCAATTTAACAAAAAAATGTATTTTTATTTTTATGAAAATATAAAACGTGTGTGATACAGCCTATACACAAGCACAAACCGTGAAGCATTGTCCCACCCAAGGTAGCTTTCCTACATTTGTTCAGGAAAGAGATACGAGTATACGCATAGTGAATTTCCCAAATGTGTGTAGGGGCCGCGGTGGGACAGTGGTTAGACTGCTCGCCTCCCACCTGGGCGAAATGGTTTGATTCCCAGCGGGGTCGCTCCCGGATTTTTGCATGTGGGCATCGTTTTGGACGATGCCACTGGTCGGCGGGTTTCCTCAGGCATTTCCCTTTCCCCCGCGCTCGCATTCCGGTGCTGCTCCATGCTCGCCTCGCTGCACTCTCGTAGGCTCCCAAGACCTCGATGTTAAAGAGCCGCACGAATCCCTCCACTCAACTGCGCTCCAAATGTGTCCGTACCATTTCGATTTTTGGAGTTTGGTTTGGTAAATTTCCCATGCGGTGTATACGTTAAACCCTTATTTTACGACTTCACTGAAAGAAAGAAACACTTGGGTGAAACAATAATTGATTCTAACAACAAAATATAGAGTTTGACTAGTACCATATATTTATTATGTTGAAAAATTTGTTTCGTTGTTGACATCCACTCGGTTGTTTCACACAAACAAATTAGGTTGTTTTAAACAATTAATTTATTGTAAAAAATGAAATGTCAGGGTGCGAACACTTTTTTTCTAATGCTGTGATTTAAAATTATTACAATTTTCTTTATGTTCGCGTTGAGTCATAACACGCAGTTTAGTAAATGCTTAAGATAGTCACCGATCTAACCTAATTTTGAACCCAGAGAGCCAGTTTAAAAAAAACTAACTAACATTTTACTCACCAACCTACGAGTACCGTTATAGTAACTGTCTATATATTTTGCTCTAATACCGTCGCCTCTACAGAAAGACACTTAACGTTTTACGTATTTCCTTTTTGCTTTTACTTGAAATGATTTCAAGCCATTTTATACCAAATCTACGCTTTACCACCCATGCCGAAAAGCGCTACTGATATCCTAATTATCGCATAAATGGCAACCGAACGCTCCAGCTGTATTTTCGAACTAACAAAGACTCCCGCATAACTCGATCATAGTACGGCCAACAAAATGAAAGCCGGTAATGTAAACATTTGATTTTGTTGTTACAAAAGACTGAGGTATCAACAACGCCAGATTGTTCCCGCCAACAAAATATTTGCTAAATTTTATTGTTTGAATCTACCGTGACTGACATGAAACTTAAAAACAAACATTGACGTAGTTCATGACATACTCTTGAAACGGTTGCGTGTTTTAAACTCATGTGGGTAAGTAATGTTGAAACCACCAAATATGTGTTTGGCTCAACATATTATTTTTAAATACATTTTTAGATTCAAAGTATTATATGCGGACATTTGGAACAAGAGCAGTTTGTTTGTGAGAATTATATTTTTCATGTAAAAAAATACTCTCCAAGTGTGTGTGTATATATGTTTGGTTGTTGGTACCAGCTACATAATTTTTTCTCAGTGTAGGAGGTTTACTGATAAATTGTTTACGGTGTAACTATGATTACAATAAAAGTAATATGTCGTTACTGGATGTGGAATAAGATTATATTTAATGTACAACATATGGTAAATAATTTCTCATTTCATGAAAATATTGAACACATTTAAAATGTGAATTTGCAACGTCTTTCTTGTAAGACTTAATGGAAATGTTTTGACGAATTTTTCCTGGCTTTATTAGTAACAACACAAAATAATTACCTATTAGGTTCCGGTCCTCCATAAAAGCTAATAGAAAAAATTGGCCGAGTTTGCAGTGGCTAATTTGTTTCTGCTTTTGGATCGTGTGTAACACTTTTCGGATTGTTATCAGTCATATGTTTAGCCGACACCGTCATAAGTGAAATATTTAAATACTTTTTGAAGGAATTCCGGTACTTAAATTACACATAATTTTTATTAAATCTTCTCCGAAGGCCTCCAAACTCTACTCTTTCAAAAATCGTAATTGCAATGCATTCGGCAGAAACTGTCCATTTACGAAAACAAACTCAAATGAACACCCCTTATAAAGAATATCCCTCATTTAGAATTTGTTTTTTTTTTTGGGCGTAAACCAACTCTTACAGGTTAGGAAGCAGTTCTTATTAAAGTTCAACTACTAGGTTTTTTTTACGAAATTTAAAAGTAACTCCAATCACGGAAATGAAGATCAAGATTTAAAACTTGTTCATGATCTAGGAATTAAAGAGCCGCCAGAAATTAGGGCTTGTATTTCCGACATACATACAGTATATCCACTTCCTCGTACGGAGGTGTGTCTTCAGAAACGTTTTCTAGTTTGAGATGAGTGGAGGTTGCAATTAAAACTCACAGTGGCTGTAAAACTAACTATTATACCGGGTTTTCTGCAAAATAAATTAAATCCTTGGTTTCAGACGAAGCCTATGGACGAGTTCTTGCCCTGATGTATTCCTAAGACGAAAACACACATCAAAGATAACTACGGAATCATATTTTGTAGCAAGTTTGCCGTTTAGAAACACTCTTTATTGATTAAGAAACCGACTAACTGAGTACCTGCGAAACTCCAGTATACAGCAGCACTGGAATTTGCTGCAAATTCTCCACCATTTCAATGATATAGCGACGTCTTTTAAGCGTTCAATTGCAGAAAGAATTAGGTTTTCTACATATTGTATTTTTATATATTTTTTGTCACTGTGTGAAAAGTAGTCTGATGAAAGTGCGAAAAACAAAGACTAAACTATTTTAAAATTCTACAGGAATTATAAATAGTTTAATTAAGGTTTTTAAATTCAATTTTGTGAACTGTATGTAAAGCGTTTGGCGCCAGTTCAAAATAATTTTTGAGGTAAACAGAACGCTGTTTCATGGAAATTCATTATGGTGCTCGTCTACAGTTTTATTTAATTTCAAAGTAAAAGTGGCCATACGTTAAATTTTGATCGCAAACGAATAAAAGTATCAGATTTAAAAGAAACTACTGCATGACATTCTCACCATTTCAAGATACATTTCAGTTTAAATCGAACATCGTGTCCAAAGAGAATTTTTAAATTTGTTTGCGAAAGTTATGTTTCAATTTATTCGAAAATTATTTTATCGTATCTCTTTTTATATGATGTAACGTAATCGTTTATTTCGCTCAAAACATTGAAATATATTTAAGGCAGTTACACAACCATATAGTCCCATGGCTGCTCTCTGCAGGACTAAACCGCTACACACAAATCCACTGCTTTGTGTACAATACAAAGACGACACATACAGGCAGCGTAGATGCCAGTGGCGTGTGGTGAACTGTTGCAAGGTGAGGCTGGCGTTATCTGTGGGCTGTACCGTGTTGATTGGTAGTTTGCACTTCCACCGCTAAAACGTAGCTCGGCCGATGACGCCACAGGACGCGTGTAATGGGTCCCTCGCTGCTCGCTTGTGAGTGGTCGGAATTTGTTCATTTTCCCTGGGCTGCACTGTGGTTACTGACTCCTGCTGCGTGCAGCGAGGATGTACAGGAGTGAGCATGCACCAGCTTACATTGCAACACTTCACCACACGCGGCGTCGCTCCTGGTGCTTCATCGATGTTGTGCCTCACTCACAAAAAAACTCTTCACTTGTCAAGTGGCGCGGTAAACATCTTTCAAGGCTAAGCCGCATCACGGTGTATTTTCAACACACTTGTTCTAACCACGTGCACCTATTCAATTTTCAAGAATGTACTACGAAAACAACTAACATTTATGTGTATATAAAGTTAAAATCGGACAAACTTGATAATATACATGTCTTTTCGTGACCCTATTACTTTCAGCACCTGTTAAAAATGTCACAGTTTTCTTCAATACTCAGTAATAGCTGAATATTGAATGATTTTATTTTACTATCCTGAGGACGAAATTTGTAAATAAAGCAAGATTTTAATTATTTGGCCATTCAAATTTATTATGAATCTAAGATAACAGTTAAATCACACAATAAGTTATTTACTCTAACTGGATGTATGGCACATAAATCAGCGTTGCTCTTGGGAATACATATTTAGTAACTATACATTAATATTTCATATTTGTACATACAAATGAATGGGGTACTTTTACAAATTACGGCAGTTTAAATACTGAAAATCCTCTTGCTGACATATTATTTAAAATACGCCCAATTATTATACTTGGATTTGCTGTATACAAAATATTTTTATTTACGGTAGTCTTGCATTCATAGTGCGAAAGAACTCCTGTCCAGAAGCGCCTGAGTCGGCAGTAATAAAATATAATTGTTTTGTGATAGGATTCCTGAAAAAGTGGATTAAGAGAAGTTGAACATTTTTCTTTGCATATTTAACAATTCAGTTAACTCCGTGCTACGGATACCACATTCACAACTTAGCGCTAATCTCTGTCACATTCTCTCGAATATCCCAACAGTCTTTCTAACTATGTCCCAGAAAACTAGGATTCTTGACAGGAAGTCCTCTTCTCTCTACACATTTTCAAAAGACTTCAAAAGTTTCATTTTAGTTCCGTCACTTACGTACATGTGTCATAAAAGGTTTACTAGAAATGAATACTTTACACTCATGGTAGATTTTTGCAAAATACTTGCCCGAAGCTGATGAACTTGTGTTTAAAGGTATGCCATCAGACATTATTTTCACAACAGCGACCTGGGTACGTCATGAGGAAGCGCCCACTGCCCTACGTAGAGAGTTCAGATCTATAAGCTATTCAAGGTAAAGTGAGGACTTTAAGGCCCTCTCAACAAGCATAATGACCGAAATATTTTATTTTATTGTGGCCTCAGACGTTAGCTCTTAAGAGCTATAAANTCCTCTTCTCTCTACACATTTTCAAAAGACTTCAAAAGTTTCATTTTAGTTCCGTCACTTACGTACATGTGTCATAAAAGGTTTACTAGAAATGAATACTTTACACTCATGGTAGATTTTTGCAAAATACTTGCCCGAAGCTGATGAACTTGTGTTTAAAGGTATGCCATCAGACCTTATTTTCACAACAGCGACCTGGGTACGTCATGAGGAAGCGCCCACTCCCCTACGTAGAGAGTTCAGATCTATAAGCTATTCAAGGTAAAGTGAGCACTTTAAGGCCCTCTCAACAAGCATAATGACCGAAACATTTTATTTTATTGTGGCCTCAGACGTTAGCTCTTAAGAGCTATAAAATTTATACACTGTGTTTGTTAGTCGCATTGCAATTTTTATATCAATTTTTTAGCAGGGCCTTAAAAAGTGCTCACCTTACCGTGAACAGCCTATACCAGCCTTCGTTCTCACTGCTATTATGAATATTTCGTGCAAATACAAATCAAGGGTGTTTCTAGCAGGTTTAATTTATTATAATGTATATTCAAGATTCCATATTAAAGNTTAAGAGCTATAAAATTTATACACTGTGTTTGTTAGTCGCATTGCAATTTTTATATCAATTTTTTAGCAGGGCCTTAAAAAGTGCTCACTTTACCGTGAACAGCCTATACCAGCCTTAGTTCTCGCTGCTATTATGAATATTTCGTGCAAATACAAATCAAGGGTGTTTCTAGCAGATTTAATTTATTATAATGTATATTCAAGATTCCATATTAAAGTTTTCTCTTTTTTGTCCTTTCTCCTTGCTCAGACTTACCGCCTCAAACCTCTTGCTCCTCTAGGCACATGCTCAGTTTTCCCGTTTACAAAATCGAACCATCATGTCATGTTATTTCTTGTTGATAGTACCTCTCACGGGCTCAGCGTGACTCACAATTTCACCCCGTAACTAAAATTACAGTATCGGTTACGGGAGTTGTGAAGCATATGTGCAAACAGTCACATGCGTCGATGTACAAATTTCTCCGTACGTACTATAATTTACACGCAAGGTCTGGATAGATGATCATCCCATTCCAGACAGTAAAATCCTATCTTCAATTCTTTTAACTTTTGCTGAAGTGATAAGTAAAGTGAGTGCGTGAAGAGATTTGGACGGCTCTAAACAGCGAGGTCTTGAGAGCCAGTGAGGGTGTTCGAAGTGAGTATGGAGCGGCGCCGGAATGAAGGGGTGGGGGAAACCGGAGATCCGCGAGAAAACCCACCTATCAGCGACATCATCCGGCACGATTCCCAAATGCGAAAATCCGTGAGTGACCCATCAGATTATTGAGCACGGTTCGCCTTGGTGGGAGGTGAGCAGGCTAACCGCTTAGCCACCGTGGCCCCGTGTGATAAGTAAAGGCATTACATTCTGATCAGTGGGTTCGAACCCCCGAGGAAACCATGTTTTGTGTGCTGCTATTAGAAATGAAATTAGATCAATTTAGCATGAAAGGAACCTGCTCCCCCCTCTCCCCCCAAAAAAACTACCGATTTCCCAAAAATACCAGATGGTTATAGTCTATTCACCGCATCTTCGCACTTTTTTAGTCANAGTCTATTCACCGCATCTTCGCACTTTTTAAGTCTAACTTTTGAAAAATCACCCCATGCTTGAGTTGTCTGGTTGTTTGCTAGATATGTCATATATCACAAGAGTTTAATACTTTGTTAACATAGAGTATCTTATTTTATGTTATATTGAGCTTTTAATTAGATTTTATTTTAAAATAATAATATTTAATTTACAATCAATATAAATAAAACTGAGGAAATACGTGTGTTGTTGATGTCTACTAAGAAACAGTTATTATGCAAAATATTATTGAGCTGAGTGCGCACGAATGCGGTGCGTTGTCCCTTTGGCGTAATTTTCTAGACTTGGTTAAACTTTGTTAGTATGAGGCGGATGAATAGCCTGAAAGTAAAACTTTAGAAGGGCTTCAGAAAAGTTGGAAGTAATGAGAATGAACTACACAGTGTCAGGTAATTCGCGGATACGGACTGCGCCACACGAATATGTAATCAAAACTAATTAGGAAATACTCTTTGGTAAGAATGCACAAGACTCTTCGTTTGCGAGCAAAATTACATAAAATGTCCAGGAGCCATTGTAGCAAAAATTTGGTAATCCGATTAGATAAAAGGGAGGTGATGTGGTAATGCTACAACTAATGTGTCGGTAGTAAGGCATGTGGCAAGGGAACGAGCCGAGCTCAGAAGTGCCACAGTGGCCATGGAGTTCACATGCAGTGAGTACTGGGACATGGCAATGGTCATGGGTGCATCCGGCGGCCAAGCTCCGTGCATGCTGCATGCGTCCAACGTACATAAAGGTGCATTGCTATGGGCACAGAGAAAACTTATAATAACCTCTTATGACGTTTCGACGTTTGTATGCTGATACTCTACTCTGTGCTTAACGTGAAATAAAGTCATTTTATCTACTTTAATGTCGTTTTTCTTGTAAACTAATGACACTAAGCTTTTTTTACCGAAGAATATTTTCTACTTAATTTTGATCACATATTCGTGAGGTACAGTTCTCATACGCGAGTTACCTGACAACCTGTATATTACGTTATGCTACAGGAGTGTGCCCCTACCTCGTTTGATCGGATAGAGATGTAGCTACGCTTGGCGAACTTATTCAACCAGGGCAGCCAACAACCAAGAGCAGCGTCAAAATTCTCTTCAAAATTAGGGCGCGTCGTCTTATAGATTTTTTTTTTGCAACCTGGCAGGTTTCACGCAATTTCTATCGTGTGTAGAATGTAGACAGCAAAAATGAGACCGCCGAGCGTCTCAACATTAAAGCGCTTCTATGTCTCTTTTGAATGCACTTTCCTCTCTCAGTTGGCTCATTATGACATCAACCACGTGCATCTTATTCAATATTTCAGCCCTTCGCTTATATAGAATCCTTCTTGGCCAATTTTCTTTGGGATCAAAGGAGTTTCTGGTCACGTTTGTTTACATTGTGACGTTCTGAAGAGGGAGAAAAATATATTATTTTTTAAGTTTTAATTTGCGTGTAGTTAACCTTGACAATAATTCCACATCTATAAATTGTAATTTTATTTAATATTTTTAACAAACCACCATTTACGAAAATTCTTCAGCCTTACGGAGAACGAGACATCGCAATAAAAAATTACTTCGTAGTTCTGTATTTAAAAAATAATCGTGGAGCTTACCCTAAATAAAATTATTAAATTACTGTAACCATAACCGTTTTGGCTAATTAAACGCAATCACTTTCTTCTGTAACAAAGCGTTCGAATACCATTTATTATATAGTTGGTCACCTCTTTCGTATGTTTCCTCTATTTAAAAATAAAATAGGTTGCTTTTTCTTATAAGAATCTGTTAATTATAAAATTATACTTATAAACAATATTCAGATTATTTAACGTTACGGATCTATTATAAAATGTAACCATGTTTACTGTAATACCAGTCTCTGAATCATGCTGTAGTTTGTAGTTTCTGAAATAAAGGAAACTGCAACAACTTTATCATACGTAACTATTCTTTTACACTATTGTTTGTGAAAATTGCAACACCCATAAAGAATGTCCCGAATGAATCCAAACTCGAAGGATGTGTAGAATAGTGTACCAGTGATAATTGATTGCGATTGCAGAGAGATAGCTTACACGTAGGCTCAGCAGCGCCCTATCGCATGTGACTGGAAAGATCCGTGCTACGCCAAGCTCAGTCAGTGAAGAGCCGTCAAACGAAGTGAAATAAAGTGTCAATATGCCTCGTCGACGTCAAAGGGCGCCATATCAGTATGAGAGTAAGTTCAAACGGAGCAGAATGTTCGGTATCAGGAAAACAGTTTTGTCATGCCGTGACATTTCGGCTCGTACAGGACATGCTGCTACGACATTGATGCGTGTGTGGAACCAGTGGATAGAAGAGGGTCGTACGCAGCGACGAGCGGGTACTGGACCATGCAATGTGACAACAGCACGGCATGACCGCTATCTTGTCCACATGGCCGTAACGGACCGTACAGTCACGTCCACAGTGTTGGTTTGGCACTGGAGCACTGCAACGGGTGTTGGGCTGTCTGCGTCGACGGTTCGACGCCGTCTACTGTGGGTTGGACTGGTAGCACGCATGGCATTGCGTCGGCTTCCATTGTCCAGAAACTACAAACGCCCCAGACTGCAATGGGCACGTGAACGCCGTCGCTGGCGTGCTTAGTGGTAAAATGTAGTGTTTTCGGACGAGTCCCGCTTCTACCTGTCCTACAGTGATGGCCGCATAAGTGTTAGATGCTAAAATGGTGACAGCAATCGGGCAGCCATCATTGTGGAGTGGCATAGCGGACAAATTCCAAGTGTGATGGTGCGAGACGTCATTGGATACAACATGCTATCTCAACTCCTACGTATTGAGAGTAATCTGAACAGCAACCGCTACATCAAAGACGTTTCAGAGGCCGAGCTATTGCTCCTCCCTGAGGCAACTCCACGTGCCATATTTCAGCAGGACAATGCCCGGCCACATGTGGTGAGGAATGTGCAAGCCTTCTTCAATTAACTATGGTTACCACTGCTACCCAGGCCTGCACGTTAGCCTGACATGTCGTCCATTGAACATGTNCCTTCTTCAATTAACTATGGTTACCACTGCTACCCAGGCCTGCACGTTAGCCTGACATGTCGTCCATTGAACATGTCTGGGATATGGTTGGTCGGTGACTTGTTCGTCACGGTCCTCCAGCAACCAATGCTGATGCTTTTTGGACTCGCATAAAAACCTCGTGGAGGGAGATTCCCCAGAAACATATCCAGGTCCTCTTTGATTCCATGCCACGACATTTAAGGGCCTTGATTGCCGCACGTAGGGGCTTCACGCCATATTTAATTGTCAAGGGCAGAGATCATGTACAGTTCTGTAATCCTAATCAATTGTGTATTGCCATGTACCTAATCTGTGGTATAAAGTTTATTTAAATCATGCGTATCCTTCCTGGTGTTGCATTTTTCACAAGTGTTAGTGTATATACAATATTTTCAATGTTACCGTATTTGTTTAATAAACAAAAATCTAAGTGGTCTATATTTAGATTTCACNTGTATATACAATATTTTCAATGTTACCGTATTTGTTTAATAAACAAAAATCTAAGTGGTCTATATTTAGATTTCACTGGCAAATTCACTTTTGGAAGTGGTGACGGACGTTTGTTAACGTTAAATATAACAACTGATTTTAATCATTCCAGTGTTTCTAGGCGAGAATTAAATCCTTTTATAACTTGCGAATGAGAAGTGTTCGTCATAANTGTATATACAATATTTTCAATGTTACCGTATTTGTTTAATAAACAAAAATCTAAGTGGTCTATATTTAGATTTCACCGGCAAATTCACTTTTGGAAGTGGTGACGGACGTTTGTTAACGTTAAATGTAACAACTTATTTTAATCATTCCAGTGTTTCTAGGCGAGAATTAAATCCTTTTATAACTTGCGAATGAGAAGTGTTCGTCATAANTATTTTAATCATTCCAGTGTTTCTAGGCGAGAATTAAATCCTTTTATAACTTGCGAATGAGAAGTGTTCGTCATAATTCATTGATTTGTCTCAATGTCATTTTCAGCAAGCAATATTAACATAATGGTTGGCAAATCATAGAAAGTACACTTATATCTTACCTCAGAGAAGCCATTCGGAGATTTTCAGCCCTTTTAAACAAATCAGTAGGGAAGTAAGTTTAAAGCTCGTTAGTTGAAATAAGTTTATCAAGAGTTATGGTAGCAGAAGTATCTTTGCTTTCTACTTTATAATCTTCCTTTCTCCTTGACTTTTATGTGTTTCGTAATTATCTTTGAACACAGCAGGGAATTAAAACTGTTATGCCTGCAACAATTATTGCCTCGGCAATTATTTAAAACATCCAGTTTTTATTCCAGCACTTCCATGAACTTAAAATTGTAATCTGTTGATCTGTTCTTTAAATTTCTTTCCTTAAACTGGAATTCTCAAGGCCTTGTTGAACAACTAAAATCTTAAGTCGATGTAATGATAACACAGTGATATAAGAAAATACAGTGGCCTTTAAAGATATCGTGAATATATTCAGTTCTGTTAAACAATGACTTTACGTATAATAATGAGTTTCAACAAATTTGTTTATGTGGAATGGGATACTCAGACAGATACATAAAAATTTGTAGCTCTAAGAACACCAGGCCTAAAACCACGAACAGTAAAATCTCTCCAACTTAAATCACTGGCCATGAAGTCACTAGTATTAAAGTCACTAATCCTTAAGACATTNGAACAGTAAAATCTCTCCAACTTAAATCACTGGCCATGAAGTCACTAGTATTAAAGTCACTAATCCTTAAGACATTAGGTATAAAGTCACAATGCCTTAAATATTATTACTTTAAGTGATGGGTACATGTTAATGCACCTGCACAAAAAATGCTTTCAAGTTTTCTACCATCAAAATATAAGTGCGGCTTAATCACAATTAGGTTTATGAATTGTTATATTTAGATATACAACTAAATCATACCATCTTTTATCTTACCTTGTNGAACAGTAAAATCTCTCCAACTTAAATCACTGGCCATGAAGTCACTAGTATTAAAGTCACTAATCCTTAAGACATTGGGTATAAAGTCACAATGCCTTAAATATTATTACTTTAAGTGATGGGTACATGTTAATGCACTTGCACAAAAAATGCTTTCAAGTTTTCTACCATCAAAATATAAGTGCGGTNCACAAAAAATGCTTTCAAGTTTTCTACCATCAAAATATAAGTGCGGTTTAATCACAATTAGGTTTATGAATTGTTATATTTAGATATACAACTAAATCATACCATCTTTTATCTTACCTTGTTTTTTAACTAACTCATTTTCTTCGTACGAAGGTTAAATATAAAGAATCTTCTGTCTCGAAGTACTTCTACGATTTCCAACGGTAACAAGAATGTATTTATATAATTACATTAAATAATTATTTCATATCTACGTGACTTTTTGTCGGGGTACGTTAAGGAAATTACTACTTCATTAAAACAGTTTCATGCAATCTAATTACAAAGTAATTACTAGAAAGAGTACGCTGACTTCCTCTGTACTCCGTTTTACCTCTTTTAGCAGCAGTTCTTGCCTGAACGTTTTTGCGAGCTTTGTATTGTTTTACATTTCTCTCATTACTTGTGCCTCGGTAGCGGGTTTTGTAAAGTCGAGTGTAGGTGCTGCGTTAATTTTTATTTCACTGCATTTTTCATGCGAGTGTTTCAAAAGATGTTGTAGTCTTGTGAAAGCCGTCCTCACAGAAGTGTTACAAGCATGCTACGAGTGTTGAAAAGGAAGAAAATAAAAACAAGACAATTCGCTACTCCTGCGCTACCAAGTCCTAGCTTCAAAGAGAACTGCAATCATTCCACGCAAGAGTAAATTTATTTTAAGAAATATACCAACACCGCAGTGGATCCAGTAGCTTGTTTAAAATTGTAATCACTTTTAAATAACCAGCATAAAAATTCGTAACAGGCGACCTTGAAAAGTTTTGTCTTCGTCACGACGAGTAATCAGACAATTCTGAATGTGGTGTTTGAAAAATCAAACCAGATTTTTAGGTAACTATTTTAATTATATTAATAGAATCACTAAAAAAATTAAATACTGACACATTTAAACGAAACGCCGCTGGTTCTACTATGCCACATAATTATTCTCGCCATTACAGTGAGTTTTACTTATTTGATAATAAGATATTGATAAGACTCTATTTTTGTCGAGATTGATTTTGTAGAAATCATCCTTGTAACTTGGACACACGAGCACATAATACCTATGTATACACCAAACACATACCCATCCCTTCTGATTCAGAATTGCAGCTTCAACGAAAATTATTTCAACCGTTTCTAAATTTTAGCGAAATTTTCACCATTAACATGCCTCGAATAAGTTTCTTTCTCAGCAGCAAAATTAATGTTTGTGTTTCTTAATTTTTAACCGTTTGCTATTTATTGCACTTTCATGCGACATACGCTTCTTGTGCATCATCTACAGTAAATAACACTTACTGTAATTAAGTACACAGTACAATTTTTAAAGGAAAAAATGTTAAAAAATACATTTTGCTCATACTTGTCATGCCGTTCTGCTCAGGATTGGGGCCAGCTTCTGAGATTTCTCTGCTCGCAGTAGGTATAGTTAATATAGAGTGATGGCGGATACGTGGGTTTCATATTGTATTTGTATATCTAATCTCAAGCACAGGCTTGCTGCTGGGTTAACTCATCGTTTTAATAGTTACAAAAATTAAATTACGTATATTATATTTATAAATATTGGATCTTGGCACATTGTATAGAAAAATTTCACTGTACATAAACATTTATTAACTGTTATTAAAACTTAAGGTTCCCTAAACTAACGCAATGACCCTATAATTTCATTGGATGCTACGACAGTGTAGCAAAGACCAATGAACTTCTCTATAGTTTCACATTAATCCGGTTCGTATATTTGTGAAACGACAGTCTGAAACAAAGCCGTTTTCAACCATGTTGCGAAGGCATTAAAATCAATGTTTCCAATGTACATGATGACTTGATAGTACCAAACACGACTAGTCTGATGTGTGTTTTCTTTTCGTAGATAATATTTTGGGCGAATGTTTACTGGTTTCCTAAAAAAAAATTAAGAAAAACCGGGATTTCAAATACGCTGCAACGCAGTTCAAACGTCAAGCAGGCAGTCGTCTTAAAACATTATTCCTACTTTTTTGCTTTAATAGAAGTGATCTTGACGAAGTTGTACGTGTTAGGTTGGCAGTCTTAGCGGTATGTGTTAGAGTGGCAATCTCAGCGGTAGGTGTTAGGTTGGCAGTATTAGCAGTATGTGTTAGGTTGGCAGTCTTAGCAGTATGTGTTAGGTTGGCAGTCTTAGCGGTATGTACTAGGTTGGCAATCTCAGCGGTAGATTTTAGGTTGGCACTCTTAGCAGTATGTGTTAGGTTGGCAGTCTTAGCGGTATGTACTAGGTTGGAAATCTTAGTGGTATGTGTTAGTTTGGCAATCTTAGCGGTATGTGTTAGAGTGGCAATCTCAGCGGTAGGTGTTAGGTTGGCAGTCTTAGCAGTATGTGTTAGGTTGGCACTCTTAGCAGTATGTGTTAGGTTGGCAGTCTTAGCGGTATGTACTAGGTTGGAAATCTTAGTGGTATGTGTTAGTTTGGCAATCTTAGCGGTATGTGTTAGAGTGGCAATCTCAGCGGTAGGTGTTAGGTTGGCAGTCTTAGCAGTATGTGTTAGTTTGGCAATTTTAGCGGTATGTGATAGGTTGACAGTCTTAGCGGTATGTGTTAGGTTGGCAATCTTAGCGGTACGTGATAGGTTGGCAATTTTAGCGGTATATGTTAGGTTGGCAATCTTAGCGGTATATGTTAGGTTGGCAATCTTAGTGGTATGTGTTAGGTTGGCAATCTTAGCGGTAGGTGTTATATTAGCAGACTACACCTAGTGGCCGGTAGTACAGGGAACTTTGAGGAACACTGGTGTGAAAGGGAGATGAGGGATGGGTGAAATTGAAGATGGAGCGAAGGCAGTGAAGACGGGCTTATGCACGAGGAAACGAGGAAAATAAATCACATTACTCCCCGCTTGTCGACTGAAGAAAGAGATTGCGCTTCGGTGGGCCGGAAAAACACGGAACAAATTGTGTTTACAAGGAAGCACGGCGGGCCTGAGTTGGGGGGAACTAGACGAGAACAGTTATCGTCATCCTCCGAATGTACGGCTTTCTTCTCTTCTGAGGCTCGTTAAGGCTGTTACGAGGAAGAAAAAATTATTCCCATTAGTTTAAACTTGTGAAGGTATTTTTCATTTGTCGGGCAAGAGTCGACGTCACCTTAATGTTTCCAAAACGCTCACGTAGCAATCTTTAAGCGGGCTTGATTAAAATTGCAGCCCTTTCATTAGTTGCAGTTCTTGACTTGCGATAAAATTATTCAACGTGACCCAATTTGTCTGCTGAGATAAATACATTTTTCCGCGTGTGTAGCAAACAGCCTTAATTCTTAATTCCCGTTTGGTTTGGCCCTAATGCCCGTATGATATAACATAAGAAATTAACCCGTTCGGTCACGCAATCATTTGTGGGGTGAAGTGTTGCAATCGTGTAATATTTTTATGTGCACTGTACTTGTATCTAATGTACTTTTTGCAACCAGTGAACAACGTACAACGTGTGCAAAGACTTTACCACCAGCTATTCATTAACNGTATCTAATGTACTTTTTGCAACCAGTGAACAACGTACAACGTGTGCAAAGACTTTACCACCAGCTATTCATTAACGAGAGATGTGATAACTTTCACATTTCAGATTACTCGCCCGGAACACTCTCAAAGCATAGGTTACTGATTCCTCTTTGCGTACAGCACTACTCATAAATATATTTCATGTGCAACACGATCGTGGGATCGTGGAAACGGTGGCTGAACGGGTTAATTTATAATTGACAAGTAGTTGGAGCAAATATTGTTTTCGGAACAATATGTATATTAAATATGATGTCTGCATTGCTCAAAACTGAATTTACGCAAAACGTTAATAAGCCTTCGAGTAATTTTTTAGTAGTTTTCCTTTAGAAATACAATTTTTTTAAAGTCATAACGTAACATTAATCTTTACTTTTAAGACACAAACTTATAAATAATTCATATTCTTTGAAAAACGAGTAACTTTTAAAACATTTGTATTCTAATTAATATTTGATATAATATTTCTTGTAATACTCTGTATTACATATATTTTTTTTTATCAAAGTGGTTTAAATAAACAAGACGTATTTGCTGACCTGTACATTTAAAAAGAATTATCCTTACACAAAAGAGCAAATTTAAAAAAAAATGTTTTGTTGCGTTGCTCTACTAAGCCCAGCATGTTCAAACATATTGAAAAACTTCTCAAAACAGATTTTACATTGAGTGTATTCTGATACAAGTGACACAGTAAAACTAGAAAGTCTGGTGGTATTATAAGCATAACTGGTGCTCTTTGTCAATATTTTCGTGACATATAAAATTTAAATAAATACTATAACTTATTGATTTCATTAGAAATCGTTTTAAATGTCTTCTATTAAAACACGCCTGTTTGAAGAGATAAAATAAATAAAATACGTAATTTCGTACTTTTAAAAAGACATTTTTTTCTCTTGGAGTACTGATTATTCAGTAAAGGTTTATTCGTAAAAAGATATTACTTCACCTGTGAAAATTCATATTCCTTTTTCCATTGCTTCTATTCTAATTTTCCGTGAAACGAAGTTTGAATTTCTCTTCCTCTCTGCGATGATGGTAAGGAATTAGATAATTTTCTTTCTACTGTGACGGGCTTCACATTTCGGATTTTTAACTTTGCTTGTCTTGGAGTAATACGATATTTTAAAATCACGAGTGGTTCGCGTCATAAAATATTTACCACAAATGTAACTCAAATTTATGTCAAAAGTGACTCATTTTGCTGATATTTTTTCGTGTGGTAAGGGGGCATTGCAGTTATATCGACATTGTGTAACTCACTAACAGCAATTCGAACCTGCTTCAATAAAAACACATTCGCTGAGTCATAAAATCGTAGGCCACGAAAGCAGGATATGCCTTAAGCGTGGAAAATTATGCACATTTCACGCTTTACTGGTAGATTTATACGATAAAAAAGAGAGGGATTTTTTTCCACCTAAGAACCTGATGTAAAAATAATTTAGTAATATCAGAGTGCGATGTAGGAACTAGCGTAATCGCCCCTGAATACTTATCCTAGCGCAACTAACCAAGCGGGAAATCCATCGCCGTGGCTGTGCGAGCACCACTTGTTTGATAGGATCAAGATCAGGGGTATAGACGGTCCGTGGTAAATTCAGCACGTTCAAAGCCCTGCTTCAGATCTACTTGTAAGTGCACTGTGTATTCTTCCACCATATTTAAATTTAACATCGACATGGGCCGCGTCATTTTTTTAAAACGTTGGTCCAGTGAAGCTGTAAAATTATTAAAAAGGGTTTTTTTTTTTCAATTTTACTAGTTCTTACATTTAAATACATTAAAAATAACAGAAAGCAAAATAAATAATTTCAGAGTCTACAAACTTAAAAATAGTACTTTTAAATTCAACGTTAAAACATGGAACTACTTTCCCTTTGTCGTTACCAACTTCACTGGGTGCAGGCAGTCATGTTTCCTGGTGAAATATATGCAGGTGCGGGTGATATCTTTCAAAGGTTGGTTTCAAAAGTGCTCAATAAACCGTGGACAGTCTATGCTCATGCCGCGTCTGAGATCAGAACTTTGAAACACGGTCGTGCCTTCTCATAATATTTTTATAATAACTGAAATTGTTTAATGTACGTAGAGCAATGCAAATATTTAGTTGCACCAACTGGCTCTCCCACTTTGGAGCAACCAAATAAGAACAACAAAATAATTTGATCCAGGAAGAACATCATAAAAACAATTAGAATGGTTGCACCAAACAAACTTTGTTTTATTCAACAAAATAGTTTTCTCAGTGTGGTTCGCGAGAAACTCGAGCAACGCTTGAACGTGACATTTCTTGTGATATGAAAAATCTCAGAAGAAGGGTTTGAAATTTTAAAAAATTTATACGACGATAGTATCACGTCAATTACGCGAGTGTTTGAACGAGTCAAGCGATTTAGAGAAATTCGCGAGGAGGTGGAAGATAATAACTGTCCAGTTTGTACTGACATAAAAAAAATTAATGAATTTACTAAAGAAATTTAATGAAATCATGTGGAATGATCGACTTATCAGCACTCGAATGGTTGCGAACATTATAAACATGAAAAAAGAGATGGCATAGCAAATGTTTACGTGATTAGTTGAACATGGTACAAATGCGTGAAGTTTATAGCACATCTTTTTGATATATTAATATTGAACGTATTAGCAAAGATCTGGCACCGTGTGACATTTGCTTGTTCGTCAATGTGAAAAAGGTATTGAAATAATACATGTCTCNATTAGCAAAGATCTGGCACCGTGTGACATTTGCTTGTTCGTCAATGTGAAAAAGGTATTGAAATAATACATGTCTCATCTGTTGAACATGTCATAATGTAAAACTGCAGACACCCTGAAGAGAGTGTTAGTTGATGAGCTGCAGAACTACTTTTAAGAGCGAGAGATATGTGCGCAGATTGTGTCGATGGCGAGTATTGTATATTGGAGGTGAAAGGTACGGTGTAATACAGTATATTGGCACTAAAGCACATTTTTCTCAGTAGCTTACGTTACTTAGGGCGGTCGCATAGCTAGCGCTTGAAATGCGTTGCAGGTTTCTGAAATACACGTTATTTTTTTAAGGAAACTGTTAAACATGCCCCAAATACGTTTACCTACGAAAATAAACCATACTCCCGATGATAACATAATGCGCACTGGAAACATTGTTTACATGTATTTTAACCCAGCTAAAAAACTGCTTTTTCAAACTGATATATCTCGAAATATACGAACCAGATCCAAGGGGAACTACGACGGAGGCATGCATTGAACTTTGATACAGAACATCGTCCAATAAAATCATAGAGGTGATACAGCCTTACATGTGCCGGTCGACATCGTCCATAGTGGTTCATAAATTTTCCCCTCGCTCACACAAACGCAACAGTGACCGCCTTAAGGGGCTCGCCTACCTGCTGCTTCAACTGCATTGCAGTGTGTTGTAAACACACGTTTTTCCACGAAAGTATTAAACGAGCGTCAAATGTGCTGATCTAAGAAAAGAGGGCTTTTGAGTGCTTTCAAGACATCACGTACATTATAAATGCCATATCGTAGCACTCTAAAATGCTATATATAGTTTTTTCAAAGCACTTTATCTCAAAATATACGCGTCAGATACACACAAAACTACTCAAAAGCCTTGCATTGAACCTTCCTTAAATTGTTACACAAATAAAATGATAGGATCACTGCTGAAGGTCCCATAGGTACATGAATCACGACGAGAACTCTGCTCGCCAGTTCAGAATCCTGCGCGTAGCGGCGATGGCGCACTTGATGCGCGTGGCAGTATTGTCCTTATCGCTGGAGCGTCGGCTTTAAACGGGGAAAACCGCTCTATGTAAGAGTGGCTGGAATCTGTGAGGAGATGAGGATGAAGCGAGGTGAGTATAGAGCAGCGCCGGAACGCACGGGCGGGGGAAACGGAAGATCCCGAGAAAACATGCCGACCAGCGGCATCGTTTAGCACGATTCCCACATATAAAAATCCGTGGGCGACCCTGCCGGAAATTGAACCTGGTTCGCCTTGGTGGAAGGGGAGTAGTCTAACCACAACCGCGGCCCCGAGTGACTGGAAACGTCAAACACGAAATCGTGGACCAATTGGATGTCCATGGAGCACCGTCGTCTCCGGCGTCTTTCCCGGCGGAAGATGGAGGTAGATGTGCCTCCAGCCGGAAGCACACAGTCACTGGTGGAATGCGGAAGAGAGGGAAGCCAACGCCTGATAGATTGCGAAATGTGGCGAACAGCTGGTTGTCCGGGGAATGCCGGACGTGCGAAAGTGGACAGGTGACGCTAGAATCCTGGAATCGGGAGCTGCGGCTTCCCCTTTTGACTGGAGATCTTCCTGAGCGAGGCGTTGGAGCCCCTGTGCGGGCCCGCCTGGCTGGGCGCATTTGACGTTCGGGAGACTTATAACGACGTCGGCGGCACGCACACCAGATATCCTTTGCTGACAAATAACGAGACTTCCTTTTTTGTATGCAACATTTCTTAAATGCTGTCGTTAAGCAAGAACTATTCAAAAATATATATAAATGATTTAATAAATATTTTTAATTGTTGAAACTATATTCTGTATAACTGCCAAGGAAGATGGCCATATTGAACTGACCCCAGGAATTTTACTTAAAGCGCTTGCCTACATAGAGAAGTTCTCCGCGTTGAAGTAGAGAAGCGCGGTAGAGAAAAGGGCGACACTGCCACGCGCATCAAGTGTGCCATCGCCACTATACCCAAGACTCTCAACTGGGGCGCACCCTTTCAGTGTGATTAACCTTTTCAATTCGGGATTTATCAGGTTTTGGCCATTACCTTGGGACTTTTAGCTCAAGAGACCACAGAAGTCTGTTTAGAAAATTACTTAAATTGTTACACTTTCGTAGCTCTGTTTATGTTCCTACTTGTAATTGCTGAGAAGATATAACGTCATAGTTTCACGTGGGAAAACGCAAAGGTAATAATTACAATTCTGGAACCAATCTCTCGAACTGCGAGAGTTGCTACCTGTATATTTAAATTTTTTTGAAGAGAGAAATTTTGTCCAAGACGCAGGGAGGAAGAAGTTCATCATAGATTCGTGGGTGGAAATGCATAGTTAATAATGGCAACTATGAATATAATTCCTCTGGAGGTAAGAGTTGCTACACTTTCTCCAATTAGGTTGACGGGAGGAACTTCTGTGCAAGAAGGATGGAGGAAGATGAAGCTGAATAAATTACCAGTCATACTGTCCGACCGCCAGGGCGTGTGTATCGTAAAGCCTGGTGGCTAACTATCGCTGGTTTGCGACGCTGATCTCGCATGCAAGGCTTGCCTCGGCCTTAACTGTCACTACACCATCGCAGCAACAGTCGGGCCAGTTAAATAAACCGCTTTGTTCCCTCTGGCGTCGTCATGGGCGATAGCACTCTTGGTTCACGACGCTCCGGCTTTACCTTGCGCCAACAAACATAACTCCGCTCTCTCATCTCCCCCACTGCTCCGTGCCTTTACTATAGGCCGTTCGCAATTAACTCAACACTTTCGAGACCAACATTTGGAAAAAGTCACCGTCCCTATCTGCATGTATTTTTATAAGGGGGAAAGTGACCGGCATGCACCCAGTATAGTTGGTAACGAAGCAAAGAAAGTAGTACCAGTTTTAGGGTTTAATTACAAGTTCTAGGTTAAAATTTGTAAATATTAAACGTATTTACTTTGATTTATGTTTTTAATGCATATTAGTGANCACCCAGTATAGTTGGTAACGAAGCAAAGAAAGTAGTACCAGTTTTAGGGTTTAATTACAAGTTCTAGGTTAAAATTCGTAAATATTAAACGTATTTACTTTGATTTATGTTTTTAATGCATATTAGTGAACGAATCAATGAATTTGTAAAATATTTTCTTTTACGATAATTTTATAATTTTACTTAACCAACGCCTGAATGAAGTGATCAGGCCCACGACAGTGTTAAATGAACAAAATTTGGAAGAATACAAAATGTGCATAGAAACAGATATTAAGCAGCGCTTTCAAAAGTGCTCAGTTTAGCGTGGACTGCTTATCTCAAACTTGCTCTCTAAAGATGCAATTTCATATTTACACAGCCACTATACAAACCACTGCAATAACTGCTGTACAGTAACTACTTTATAAATTCATATATTTTAAGTTTGTTCAAGTGCCTAATTTTTCTGTGTTTTAAAGATATTTTACGGTTTTGTAATGGGTGAGTATAAAAGAATACCCCAACTTTGAAGGTCTATACTATCAAAACCAAACAACCTACTATCTCGGTTGAGCAATCAAATGAACCGTGGAACTGTGAAGTTTGTTTACCATATATTCATAAATGTTCAATGTGACCACCACGAGCGGCCCGAACGACATCTACGCGATAATCAAACTCGTTCCACACGCTTGTCAGCATATCCGGTGTTACGGTTTGGATGGCGTCCGTAATTCTAGTTATGAGGTCGTCAATGTTAGCTGGCAATGGTGAACAAAACACTAGATAATTTATGTACGCCATTGAAAAAACCGTATGGGGTAAGATCCGGGCTTCTTAGGGGCCAAAGATGAAGAGCCTGGTCACCAGCTGCTCCACGGCCAATCCAGCGTTGCGGCAACGTCTCGTTCAGGTATCCGCGAACNGATGAAGAGCCTGGTCACCAGCTGCTCCACGGCCAATCCAGCGTTGCGGCAACGTCTCGTTCAGGTATCCGCGAACAGCTAGGTGCCAATGGGGCGGAGCACCATCCTGCTGGAAAATGAAGTCCCCTGCCGCCTTTTCTGAGTGGAAAACTACCACTCTGTAAGCACGTCCAAATAAGGTATTATAGTAACAGTGGACTCGTGAAAAAATAAATGGCCGAAAACAGCGTATTTGGATACAGCTCAAAACNATAAGGTATTATAGTAACAGTGGACTCGTGAAAAAATAAATGGCCGAAAACAGCGTATTTGGATACAGCTCAAAACACGTTCACTTTGAAGGAAACGCGCTTGTGTTCGGTGGTTTCATGTGGAGGCTCCTGACCCCATATCCGCATGTTGTGCCGGTTCACCTTACCATTTGTTTGAAACGTTGCTTTCGCAAGACTGTCCATACCGTCGATTGAGAGATTTGCATTTCCNATAAGGTATTATAGTAACAGTGGACTCGTGAAAAAATAAATGGCCGAAAACAGCGTATTTGGATACAGCTCAAAACTCGTTCACTTTGAAGGAAACGCGCTCGTGTTCGGTGGTTTCATGTGGAGGCTCCTGACCCCATATCCGCATGTTGTGCCAGTTCACCTTACCATTTGTTTGAAACGTTGCTTTCGCAAGACTGTCCATACCGTCGATTGAGAGATTTGCATTTCCCGGCTAGCTTGTCGAGTTGATTTTCTCGGACAGCGAACGAACGTTTGTTGAATCCGTTGCACATTTTCTTCGGACACACGCGGCCGCCCTGAACTTTTGCCTTTGCAAAGGCACCCTGTGTCACAGAACTGACGAAACCAACGTATGATACTCCATCTACCGGTAGGACGACGTTCGTACTTGCGACGGAATTCACGTTGAACAGTCGTAACCAATTCACATATAACAAACAGAACCACACAGAACGCCTTCTATTGTTCCGTCACCATAGTGATGCGGACTAGCATACAACACACGCTCATAGTGCGACGACAGAGGCTCCCAGTGTCATCTCTCGGAACATGAAGGAAACATCAGACAATTTCCTTCACACTGACATGTCGAATGCGAGCTCGCTTCCCCCTCGCCACCTCAAACCGAGAGTTACGAACGCCATCCAAACCGTAACACCGGACATGCTGACAAGAGCGTGGAACGAGTTTCATTGTCGCGTAGATGTCGTTCGGGCCTCTCGTAGTGGTCATATTGAATATTTATGAATGTATGGTAAACACAATTTACGGTTCCATGTTTCATTTGATTGGTCAATCAAGGTTGTGGGTTATTTGGTTTTGATATTATAGACCTTCAAATTTGGGGTATTCTTTTATGCTCATCTGTACCATATCAATACAAGTTTAATAAAAACACAAAATTCTGTTTTAAAATAACTTAATAGAACTGTTTTTAGTAGAATTGTAAGCGTTTTTAACTTAAATGTTTTGCCAACCCAATTTTAAAAATGTTTTTAAAACATAATGATTGATTTTAGCTGAATTTTTTATTGCAGTTTAAGGAACGCCATGAAGAAATTTCTTAGAAGTCTGCCATTTTGTTGCCCTGCGATTAGTGTTTAACTTCTAACTGTCTTGTTTTTAATTTTTATTCTAAAACTTAACATAAAATTATGGTCGAACTACTTAAAGAATTTTCGTGAAATTTCTTCATCTTATTTTAATGACACCTACAGTTAACTGTAGCCTCGCATGCAAATTGTGTGAAGTTTTGACATTTGTATGGCGAAAAAAATTATAGGTTTCCAATACTTCGGTAAATAATTTTTTTAAGTAGATTTTCCGTGGCTTATTATACTTTTTAAAAGTCTTATATTAGACGCAATGAAACAGAATTAAAAAGATCCTACTAATATAGAAAGTAATTTTTGGCACTTGAACGTCCTTAAGGGCAATTACGCAAAGTTCGTCGTTATAAAGGAAATAAAATACTTAAAATTATATTCCTATAATTTTAAAGGCTAAGTCGCCCTTGTTTTAAAAATGTTCTCTGAAATTAGAAATAAAAAACTATGTAAACTGAACTTTTATATACGTCCTTATATTTCCAGTTTGTGCTTAAACCATACTTTATGTTTATTTCGGAGAACAGTTTTCAAACAGAAGCAACTCGACCTTATAAAGAATATATAAGTAAACTATAAATTAGAGTTATTTCTTCAACTAATTCAATTAATAAATTAGCTTCGAAGCAATTTGTATTTACCGAGGTTTGGCAAATGCCTCTGGAACGCTGGAATGTCTTCTTAACAGGGGATGTAGGTACGGTAGGTTTCAGATAACTGAACATTTCTTAAACCTGTCTTATTTTATTCGCTCTGTACAGGTAGGTTTCAGATGACTGAACATTTCTTTAGCCTGTCTTATTTTATTCGCTCTCTGCACTTTACATAGTTTTTTTTGTGGTTTTACAAATACTTCTTTGGAAACTAGTCGCCAAGATTATTTTTGTAAAAATACAAGATAATATAAGGAAATTGTACATGTTACTGTATAATGTGTAAAGCAAATGTTGACTTTCAACAAGCAAGTACTGTAGACAGCGAGTTAATTATGAATATGGATGTACATAACAATTTAGTACCTTCATGGGATCCTGCAATCAGTTACCCAGCTGTTTGTGAACGCCCATGCCAATGCCCTATCCCAACATAAAGCTGATCCACCCACTGCCATTTTAAGAGCCTTCCTTAAAGTCACCGATACTCTGTTATGACCAGCATAATCTACAGACCAATCCCCAACTGAAAATGTACGGTAATGCTATTGGCCGCTCTATCGCGACTATAAATATCTGCATAAACTGCGAGAGAACATTCAAGATGCATGTGATGGATTATCACAAGACGCCATTAACGACTTCCACAACTTCATGTCGCGACGTCTGTCGGAATGTGTTCGCAAATATGGCGACCCGACGCACGTCGTCATTTTATTATTATTGGTGACTTCTGCCTTCCTTCTGAACAGCTGTACAACCCGACACTTCCTTGTGGGTGCAACAATTTTTTTGACAATGAGCGTAATTTGAAGTGTGTAATAAGTACAATGTGGCGTGTGCATACAGGGGTACGTGAGTGCGCACGACGATGCGCGCTTGTTGCAGCCAGGCGGTGCGGGGTCACATCTGGCCGTAGCTCATCCTGCGGCTGCCATGACAACCGCTGGAAGACTGGGAACCTGCCCCTCTCCATCCTTGGGAAACCAGCAACTCGCTGCCTGCCCTGGGCCCACCACCCTCCGCCCCCTCACTCATTACTACATTTTAACGGCTTCCCTTCCTCCCTGTCGGCCCGATTAGCGAGTGATTGATTGTGTTGGGCCACTCGCGACAACGACCTAACCCTCACCCCACCCCCTCCCCGTACGCACCTATCGCCGGGAGGGCGGGCAACTTCATTTCGGACGGTGAAAACGTTTCCCCTCCACATTCCCCGCCTACTCACCCCTAATAACACTGGAGCGGTCAGTAGAAGCTATTCGCGGGTTCTTCACACTTTTTTTAATCAAACCTTTGATAAATCACCCCGTGTGTGACGAGCTTGGTTGTTTCATAAATATACCATGTATCACATTCGTTTTATACTTGTGTTAACAAAAATGCCTTATTATTGGTAAATTTAACACCTACTTATATTTTATCTATAAATCAAAGCAACACATTTATAATTAATACGAATAAAAGCAGGGAGATGATAGGTGTGTTGGTAATTCCTATTAATAAATAGTTCTTACGCAAAATATGTTTTACTGAACCGAGTGCGCACGAATGTGGTGTGCCGTCGCTCTAATGTAATTTTCTAGACTCAGTTAAGCTTTGTTTATACAGGGCGGAGGAATATCCTGGAAGTAGAACTTCAGCAGGGCTTGAGAGACGTTGGAAGTAACCGTGGGAGGACTTGACCTCCTCCGTCCGGTCGCAGAAGCTGCGGACGTTGAGTAACGTTGACTTGAGTGCGAGGAAACGAGTAGTCCATTTCCAAAGTGTCTTTGACTGTCTACATATTGATTGACGGGTAACAGTGAATAATGTATACGGAGTGTGCTTCTTAATGTGGCTGTGTGTACTCTGGTACGGATGTTACTGTTGGACACGAGCATTGTCTGTAGAAACTAGAGCTTTCTGGAACCATGCATTAACCTTCAAATGAAATAAGTTGTATATAATGTTTGTTAACAAGGGTTTTTTTTGGACACAATAAAAATAATTTATACTCAGTTTCGCCCACATTGGTGATGCAACAGTTGGTGCCCTGCAGCTTCACAGTGGGGTTTTGCGAATGCTACTTTGGTTCTCACGAAATGGAAATGAATAATGTGTTACTAAAATTCATGAAACTAAAAGTAAAATTTTAAAAAAAATTTATAAGGGCTCAGTTTTTACGAATGTTTAATAAACTTGATAACAATTAAAAAGTTATTCATTATAGCAAATTCGTTGCAATAACAAACCAAAAAATTAAAAGATATTAATTATATACCACAATAATTACCTATTTTTAAAATTTCCGTTTTATGTAGGCATTTATGTTCTATTTTTATGTTTTTTTTTATTTCTCAAATGTAGCATTAAAAATTACATTTCAGAAAAAAATTATGACTGAATCAAATTTTCGGAAAATTTCTTAACGTGGCATTATTCTTTGAGAAAGTAGCATAGAATAATTTTTGTATGAAACGGTTATCTTTAAAAGGCACTGAGAAAGACTTTCCTTAAGATGGTCGCCTGGTTGAAATAATTTTGCACGTCTGAGGCCTAAGAGCGTGGGAGTGTTTGGGGCGACCGAGACCTGCGCATCAACTCTCTCGTCACCTCTACGCGCAAAGCACTGAACTCGCTTGCAGTCTTGCCGTCGATAACTCACCTTTATGAGACTTTCAGCGGAGACCCTACAGTTTTATAATGTAATAAAAAAAGTAAATTTTTAATGCACGTCCCTATTCCATTTATAACGTTTTGTACCGAAATGTTCATACCTAAAAATTACCGTGAAAACACCCGTTTAGGCTATTTTCTCTATCACAAAAACATGATTTAGAGAGAAATGGGGAAACTGAAAAACACATACAGACGCGTAACGTTTCTTAAATGCTATTTGTAAGCATACCTCACTCAGACACGTTGGACGGTTTTTTAATAAAACTTTTTCTGCCGGAGCTCTGCACGCCGTTCGGCGGCCTACCAAGGTGGCCACCTTGAGTCCCCATTGAAACTCCATGTCTGCAGGCCTGCCCACACCAGATGTACAGTGGTGGGTTCCCTTGTAGCGTGGTGACAGCTGTCTAGAAGAGAATTAAAGGTGTCACGGGTTCAAGTCTCGGAGCGAAGAGGAGGTCAAAATTTAAAGCCAGGAAATTTATTTATTTACAGCCGAAATTGAGACGCATGTATCTGCAAGGAAGTAAACCCGTTAATTACGCAGATTTGTTTTTGCGGAGTCAATGCGCACCGACGTACTGTGGGAAAGATTTTTCGTTCAAGGCTCAGATTAAGGCATGTACGTGCTTTTGGTGTTTCTTTGGTTTCCATACCATATGCTGTCATACACCAGGTTGCTCTAGAAACACAGAGCCTTAACAACACAAGGTTAACATATTTAAATAAAAATTTTTTAGTGTATATGTCTCTCGCCCGGAGACGCGGGTTTGATTCCCGTAGACAAACTTGGATTTTTCTCGGAATATGGCGACACTGAAACTATGCTCTAGAAAAATCCTTACAATCTTTCACCACCGCTAAGAAAACAATTTCTAAGACGCGGTTTTGTTTACAATTACTCAATAGTGCTTTAATTCAAAGAGGTTACAGAAACATAGGTTTGCTTTTAGTAAATTTCTTATTGAAACATTTTTGTTTTATGGCAATATTACCTTCATTTATAGTAAAGAAATAACATTATCTGAGCTTAATTTCATCACAGTAAAGAAGTATTACTTTGTACGTAATGTAACGGTTTAGAGATATTAAAGGTTTTCTGTCGTACATTGCATTTTTCATTACGTAAATGCTATGCTGACGCAAAAATTAATAAACCAATATAATCCGCAGTTACAAAACTCTAACCGAGCAAATTTACAGTCCTCTTGTAGATGTTAAATGCCATTCTGAATGGAGTGATTCTCCAAATGACCAACCTTAATTCTTCCCAATAGGTGAGGTTGTTATATTCTGGCCCGTGTTACAACCTGACATAATCTACCTATCAAAGGTAGTCTGAACAAAGTAAGAATATGTGGTCGTGTGGTGTAGCGCTTTAGGCTCACAGCATAATGGTGAGAAGGGGAGGGGGTGCTGATTCACATCTCAGAGCCGTCGTAGGTACTTCTGAGAATGTAATTTTGAAATATTTGTTACTTCTCTCTTATTTACTATCGACGGTTGCTTTTTCAGAGCGCACGTTTTCTTTACAGTTTAACTGGCATTATCACAAAGACTTCTGCTGAATTATCGGCACGACAATGCATGGTTATCATAGTAAATAATATACAGAAAAAAAAATTAAGTTTGTGGCGAACCTGCGTTGCAGTGGTTCATATTTAAAAAACTGTTCCTTTTGGGCTACAAATCATGTGGTGCAGAGAAGAAAGTATTTTTAAGAGTTTAGTCGCCCAACTTTATGAGGGCGACTATGAAGCCAGCTAATGAGGTGGCGTACGTAAGTCAATAATAGTCGTATTTTATTTACGTCAAGTTCATACCTAGTATTTGAAATCAGATGTTCAGTATCCAAAAATGTTTTTAAGCACTATTAGTTACCGAATTGACTGGCCTTATAAATGGTCTAAATAAATTTGAAGGTATTAGTTTTTTTTAAATGTGCGAACTAATACGAATGAAACAACTTTAGAAAGTTGACAAATCGAACATGATTGACTGAATTTCGTGGTGACGAAAATACTTTTTTTACGAACTTTGGAAACTATGATATGAAGGAAAGCTGCAAGGAGATAAAAATTGAGCTAGCTTCTCAAGGTTCGCTAACAGAAAACCAGTAAGCGAAACGAACTGCGAATGTGTTGCTTTAAGGTTACGTTTTAATTTTGAAGGATTTCAATCTTATTGCACATACCTGGTTGAAAGAAATTACATTTCTTGTCACTGAAGAAAAGTTTTTAAGAAACTCCTTGATTTTAAGTATGCTACAAAGTTTGTTTTTATTTGCAACTTCTGCAGAGAGGCAGGAGTAAGAAAAATTCTACAGTGAGTTCGAAATTCGATGTAAATTATCTGTGTTATGAATCCGTAAAAGGGAGGCGTAATAGGAAATAATACTTATTTATGTACTGTAACTGATACTCGGTATGGATAGTGATAATACTTGAAACAAAATGTCACCAGAAATAAATTTCTAGATACATTCCGGGTTTAATGGGAAAGTGACGTAAAATTTAATTTTACATCAATCTTGGAGGCAATTATAAAAAAAAGAACTATCCAGTTGTATCGAAACTTATTAGATTACAAACAACATGGGACATTGTTAACATTTGCTTTAATTCGACTTATTTTATTCGAAATAATATGTTATCGATAGGCTCGCAAGTCGTTATGATTTTGTAAATATTAAGCATATACCGGTTACCACTTGGTGGTTGTATCCAAATAATTTCTTAAGTAATATATTCACACTTGGAGTTGTATCATTTCTCGCCCAAATGCTTAGATCTGCTTGCTGTTGTTTCTTTCCGTGTACTTGAAACTCGTGTTTGCGAGAATGCGGCGGAGCAAATTGTAGAAATGGAAGCCCTTTTAAATCTTTCTATGTCTCATGCACTCTGCTGTTCATACCGTCACTCATTGAAATGTATGCAAATAATGTCACAAGTGTTGTGTGAAGTTTTCCATTACTCCGCAAAGTATACAGGGCCTACAAAGGTTTTTGGGTCCATGCTGTTCGTAGCTAGCAGCATACGACGAAATACACTTTGGGGTCAATACTTTACAACTGTGTGCTGAAAGCTAACAGAGGATTGCGTCTGGTTTATCTGTTGTGCTGTTTGCGACGAGTAATCGTCACTTAACTAATTAAAATTCTTTCAATAACACGGGGTTTCATTCAGAAGAACACAAAAGAAATTATATAGCTACAAAGTTAAAAATTTCCGTATATTCAAAGACATTTTTACTGAACTACGGAGCTAAAATATGAAAACGCTATNTTACTAATTAAAATTCTTTCAATAACACGGGGTTTCATTCAGAAGAACACAAAAGAAATTATAAGCTACAAAGTTAAAAATTTCCGTATATTCAAAGACATTTTTACTGAACTACGGAGCTAAAATATGAAAACGCTATGAGTGTCAACTAAAAACAGAACTTATTTCCATAAAGAAAAAATATGGAAGGTCTCCATATTTTCCATAGTTTTAGATTTCGATAACGAACTATGGCGATTCCAAGCTAAGCTTTTTCGTTACTGTTACAAAAAAATATTGTTTCTGCTGCAGTTAGGAAATATACGCTACTTAGCTGCGTTATTTCAAAAATAGAAATGTATCTTAGGTTACCTGAAGCAATTAGCAACAGTCACATACTCAAACATTTCTGAAAGCTGAAAGAAAACATTACTTGTATCATATTTATCAAAATAATATATTTATACACAATTATTTTTTTTTAAAAAAAGGTATGCGAATAGCAGAAGTTACTTTTTTGATTCGTATTTAAATCTGGTTCAACAAAAAAATTTTTTTTAAATGTTTATATGCATTAAAACACTCCAATAACGAAGATAGTAACAATATTTTTTTTCGAAATCACATGCTACAAATTATAATTACAGAAAAACTAACTAGCAAGTTTACGAATAGGTTACATGAATTCACAGAAAGTTATGTGAAATTGGTAGATTTGCGAAAAATTAGTTATTGAAAAATTGAAGTGTTCATAATTTTGCTGAGATTTATGGGAAATTTTTCGCCTGGCGCTACTCCGCATGCACTGGTCAATTACGCGGTGACGTCATCACGCCGGGAAGAACGCCTCATAGTTTTACGTAAAAAATTTTCTTACAGCGTGTTTAATTTGAGTTAGACTTTTGAACCCAATATTTCAAAATTAAATTCTTGCTCCTTATGGCACTTGATAAGTAACGACAAGATAACAAGCATTAATGTTTGCAGCGAATATGGGAAGAATTGTCAGAGTTTGGTATATCTTTGAAGTTCTGATATTTACGTAAATAGTGTTGAATGTAATCAGTTTCTGATCATCTATACATCTAAACATGCATATTATAAAACTCAACGTCTCTCTGTATGTCTGTCTGTTAGTGCGCTTAACACTCGAGAACCGCTTATGCGATTTACGTGTTTGTTTTTTTTTTTTTTAATTAATAGCTATGTTATCTTGCCAGGTGTTAGTATATATTTTGTTACGTGAAGTAACATAAGGAATAAGCAGTGACGATAATAGTGAATCAAGTCGGAAAAAAGTTTGCGCCAGAGCGCTCTCTTGCAATACGTTGTCTAAACCGTTATAGATGGAACAATATCATGTAGTAAAGAATTGTGTAAAATGAAAATACATAGAAAAGACTTCGTGGTAGCATATATCTTCCTTTAACAGAAAAGTATTAATAATCGTTTTTGCCATTTAATTTCTCAATAAATAAATGCATAAAATTCAAGCTGTTGTTTCCCCATTAAAAACTTAATATTTATCAAAGAAAAAATGCTATTAGAACTGTTTAACGAAAAAAACTATACAATAATTTTGTAGTTCACACGAGCGGAGCTGCGGGCACACCTAGTTTTAAATATACGAAAGTTGGAATTTATATAACTCTGAAATATTCATTCATCTAACAATTTCACTGGTCCCCATGAAGAAGGAACTAGACCTACGCGGATGTTAACTTTTACCCTAAAAGAAAAATGAGTGGAATTTCGAAAATTGCCCAATAAACAACGATCCAGCCATACTAAGAAGAAGAGTAAATGAACAAAATATAAAATTAAAATATTTTGAACATTGTAGCAGTCTCTGTCTGCATGCAGTGAGGACGGGCTCACAAAAATGCCGAAATCGCTTTCGCACTATTAACAAGAAGTAACTGATGTAACAAATGTGACTGGTTTCCTTTACACGTGCGCTCACAATATTTATATTAAGTTCCTAAAAGATTAGACGTCTCGTTGATTGCTATATAATAAGATATATCTGAACCCACCGTTCGCCAATCCACGTCTGGTAGCCTACTTGCCAGCCGGCAGCCCAGCCAACAGGGAAACTTTGGCTGTATGCAGTAGCCAATCAGACACAATGTCCGTTCCCAGAGCCTCGTGCAGGCCAAACAAAAGGAACCGCCATGCCATTTCGTCTCTGTGTGCGTGTCTACTCTGTGGTTTCAGAACTATATATATGTATATGTATGTAACGGTGGACAGAAAATGTTTTGTTGGTACTCACACTGATACATACACACAAAAAAAAGTATATATATATATATATATATATATATATATATATATATAGTAACTCCTNACAGTTATCTCAATTAATTTTTGCAATGTGCATGTTAACGTAATATTTATTTACTTTATTTGTTATTTGTTTGTGGCAGACATATTATATTTACTACAGCTATATTTCATAGTATTAATTACAACTTGCTTTTAACTACATATAACGTATTTCCATGTAATTACGTTTGTAAGTTTTTCTGTTTTCACTCACAAAGTTATTTTTATGTGAGCCGCTTTGCATGGAGGAATTTGTTGATTTGTTGCTATGGTTACGCAAGACGTATGCGTAAGATATGATGTAGCCGTCTCGTGATTGGCGCGATGTTTAATGGCGTAGTGTAAGTATGCAATTTTTAAGGCTTCTGGCCATCTTGGTTTTCCCGTCAGGCAGGCGATGACCTAGTGGGTAATCTGCGTGAGGGATATTTTATTTTGATCATTAATTGGCCGAGTCCCATACAGAAATCCAGACTGTCGATAGGGCGAAGACGTGCAGCATCTGAAGAGGAATAATTTAAGTCAGCACGCGCTGCCTACGCGGATTATATTTAAAGCCAAGTTTGAGTTACCACGATTGCTTGTGTAAGACAAAGGCAAAGACTCTAGTGACGTACCTAAGGCTAGATAGCCTTGTCAGGGAAGACTAAGGCTCACGACCAGCGTAACCAGCTACAGAAGATACCAAGAGATGTTACATTGATCAAGATTTATTTTAAGCTAAGTATGCTGAATTTTTGACACAGAGATTACGCCTGTAAAATAATTAATGATTTTCGAGAAGCTAATCTGGCTTACGTTACGCCATCTTGGATCATAATTTTTCTTAATGTTGCTCTACCTATGTGCCTACGGAGACCGGAACTGAGGTTTTACATTCTCCCAGGTGAGTTGGTGTGAGAAAATTATTTATTTATTTCATTTACATGTTTTGAAATAATTTAAAGGACCTGAAGAGACTTAGCTACTTTAAAATTGCCATTAAGAAATGCGTACAAGATGGCTACATATAGTTACGGCCACACAAAGCATAGCGAATTTTGAAATCAATAGCTAACTGCTACATAATACTTAGTATTTGTACAGATGTTCATTTAATTCATGATGTTTCAACCATAATATTTATTTTTCAATTAAATCAAATTTACTTCCACTCAAGTCTCTGTGAGCAATAATTTAGTCAGTACCTAGTGTTTTTTTTTTTGTTTTTTTTTCTTCCTAGTGTCTCTTGTGTAATGTTCGTAGCCTACCAAGGTCTGGCTGTGATAATTGTTCCTGAGCTACAAACGTTGTTAAGATACAGGTCTGTGGTACGATTCATTCAATCTGGTATTTTAGTGTGTGCGTACCTTACGTTCTCTATCTACAACACTTCTAATATATATACACATACATATTCAGTAAGTTCTCCTATACATGTAATAGTTATTAAGTTACCATGTAATATTTTAGTTGTATACTTATTTTACTTTGGTTATTTAAATCAATATTTACTTTCAAACACGTGCGTTCATGGACAGGAAATATTTCAGAGGTTCGTCTCACAAATGTTTAAAATAACCGTGAATCACACAGAGGTTATTTTATTTTACTGTTCACTTCCGAGTCGCGGTACGTTATGCAGCTGTCCATACGATTACAACCTTGCTCACACCGCACAGTACTTAATAAACAAGTAAAACGGAGGCCTAGGTGATGTAGAGGTTAGGCAACTCGCCTCCCACCCAGGCAAACTCGGTTCGATTCGCGGCTGGACCGCTCCTTGATTTTTGCATGAAGGAATCCTGCCGGATGATGCCACCGGTCAGTGGGTTTTCTCGGGGACTTGCCGTTTCCTTCGCCGTTCCATTCCGGTACTGCTCCATACTCACCTTACTTCACTCTCATCGGCTCCCAATACCTATATGTTAAGAGCAGCCCAAATCTCTTCACTCACTCGCTCAGAAGTGAAACGATGCACTCCAGCAGCAGACGCCAGTAAAATGGCGCCCCTGGCCCGTGACATGTCGAAACGCCGTTCGCCTATCAGCGCCCGATAACCCACTCATCAGGCGGCGGCCCAGCCAATAGGGAAACTTTAGATGCACGTAATAGCCAATCAGACACACATACACAAGGCCCGCCCTCAGAGAATCTCACCGTCAAACGGAGAACAGGTACGCCAACATCGAAGGAACCACCACACTAACAGAGATTTGGGAGGCTCTTAACATCGAAGTCTTCAGAGCCGATGGTGGTGAAGCGAGGTGAAGATGGAGCAACGTTGTAATGCAAGGGCGGGGGAAACGGAATCGTACGCCATGATTCCCACGTGCGATAATCCTGAAACGACCCCGCCGGGAACGAACCCGGTTCGCCTTGGTGGTAGGCGAGTAGTCTAACCGCTATACCACCGCGGCCCCATCACTCAATTTCGTCTCTGTTTACTTACCTTCTCTATGCTCACGTACACTCGCCGCCGTTTATTCTCGCATCACATACCCCGGGACTTCCAGAACCTGGAATCATTAAGTCCAGAACTGGAAGCTCCAAAGCACCGAGTTTTTCTCTTTCCCCGCCCTCCGACACGCAGCTCAGTGCGTCTTTTTTTTTAACCCCGTCCTAATGAGCATTTCATTCACTGCTCCCTCCTTCGTTACTGAGCACGTCCTGCTAACTGCTCGTCGTTGCCGCAGCTTCTTATTCTTCTTTGCAACTCTTTCACAGGCTCTCCCCGTTAACAAAGCGTAGATAGGATATGGAGTAGAGTTCACACCTTAGGAGCGCAGTACCTCCTCCGTAACTAAACACTGAACTTCTTTTCTGCCAATACGACCATAGTCTACTCACAGTTTCTTCAAACGTTTTCAATCAAACCTGTGAAAAATTACGCGTTTGGTTTTTTTCCCCAAAGATGTCGTGTTTCACAGACATTTTAAACTTGTGTTATCATAAAAGCACCCTATTTTTGCTTAAACTGAACGTTAACACAACTGTATTTATAAATTATGATTATTCTTTTTTTTCTTACATGAACAACAACAGAGAGAAAATAGGTGTGTTGGTAATGCCTAGTAAGAAATAGTTCTTATGCAAAATATAATTAAACTAAGTGTGCGCTAATCGTTCTCCCTTTGGTGTAATGCTCTAGACTTGATTATGCTTTGTTTACACGAGGCGAAGAAATATCCGTGGGAGTAGAACTTCAGCAGGGCTTCAGAAAAGCATGGGATGAGTAGTCAGCGTGTAATGAGATGAAGACAGGTATCAATAGATTACACTGATAAATAACAAACGTTTACAATGCAGCAATAATTTCAGTCCCTCTCCGCAAAAACTGTTCGTTCGTAACCAATATTCACATTACGTTTATATTCGGTAATGTAGTTTCACCGCTGAAAGGCAATGGTCTTGAAAAAATAAATAATATTTGTACGAAATACCACGCAACTTGTAGATGTTACATACAAGTACTCTTCCCTCGTGTAAAAAATTTCAGATCCCACAGTTTTGCATAATGGCATGTCAAAATCACGATTTTAGTATTTTAAAACGTACAAATAAAATTAATGAAGATATTTAGAGAAAATTTAACAGGAATGATTAAAAATCATGTCTTAATATATTTTAAAGTATGCTTAGTAAACTATTTTGCAAAAAAAAACCATGGACTGCTACAAAAAAATGTAAAATTTATTTATTTTAAGCAATTTTTTAAAGCGAAATCATTCTATAGCTTGATTTTATAGATTTCTTGAAGTAAATCATGGTATTTCTTTTAGTGTGATTAACCTAATATCGATAATTTTAATATTTGTACGTCCCAAAAAGATAAATGTAGTGATTCTGACAAAGTATTATGCAAAAAAAAACATGTGGCATACATTTTTATGCGAGGAAATAGTACTTGTGAGTAATGTATATATCGCAGGGAGATGATAAAACTGGAGATTTGATCAAATCCCTAATGTAGATGATCAATTCACGGAAGATGTTAAAATTACAACTCTGTGGGGTGATTTCCCTAAAGAAAGTAAGTGATTTGATCAAGTCCCTTAACTGTTTTAGTGAAAAGAAGAAATGAAGAAGTCAGAACTTGCCCAAAGCGTAGCCATAAATTACGCACCGTGGCCGAACCTCAGCGCCAGCAGGAAGGTTCACTACTGGTGTTATGGTCATTTCAAGGCTCGCCGGCAATTTTTATAGGTAATGAGGCTACCAGCTTCAAGTATAATATCTTTTCACTAAAACAGTTAAGGGACTTGGTCAAATCACTTACTTTCTTTAGGAAAATCACCCCACAGAGTTTTAATTTTAACATCTTCCGTGAATTGATCATCTACCTTAGGTATTTGATCAAATTTCCGGTTTTATCATGTCCCTGCGACATATATAAGTATTACATACAAATATAAAATAACAAATTTATGGTTTCCAGTGTTCCTTAAAACGTGTACTACTGATAGAATCCCCAAATGTACCTCTTGTTGTAAGTTTAAAACAGGTAGTTGGTTAGTTACGTTCTAGATAGTGGCATATATGGAACTTAATATTCCTGTATCACTCCCGGGGATACGAAGAGAATGGATTAAAGGCAACGTTCCAGGAATAAACGCGATTAGCAAGCCTGCACCCTGCCTGCCTTCCTCTCGCCCCGTAACACTATAAACGTTGGCTTTGGATGCACAGTTAGTATTCTACCTAACAAATTAACTTAGGGAGTTCTGCCAAGCACGTCAACTGCTCCATTGTTTCTAAGTGCAAAGCGCTGAACTGACGTGCAGATTTTTCGTTGTTTTATGCGTAAATGTGAAGCTTCAAGGGAAACCTTATAATTTTAATGGGTAAATTTTTTTAAGCAAAGTTTAGTGGAAAAACTTATACTAATTTTACAGATACTCGCGTATACCAAATCTACCAAAGACTGACTCCACCCAATACGAACTCCGCCCAGGACTAACTCCACTCTAAACTAACTCCACCCAAGACTGGTTCCTGATAAAACTAACTTCTGAGGAGACCAGTTCCTGCAAAACTGACTAGAGCCAACCGACAAGATCAACCTGCCATATCACCTATCTATACAATGAAACGATGATGGAAAATCTCGAGGGAAAAAAATATTCGCACGAAATATTCGCAGAAACTTTGCAATAAATTTCTACCAGAGCTGAATATACCAAAGGGTCTTACTAACTTACAAGGCCAACTTTCCAGACCAACTGACTAGGCCAAACAACTAGTCCCGAAACATTCTTCAAAAATATTCTCATTTCATTCGTTTACCATTGAGAACTCAGTCGATTTTAAACTACCCTCCTACTACATGCTCTCACATTAATTTGATCTATAAGAGTTCCTCAATTGATTGTTTACACCATTGAATTAGTAAGTCTTTCAGAGATGCAGAAGGAAATGTATAAGAAATTTAACACACATTACTATACATATAAATTTTATTTACATACCATATACATATTTTTTGTAAATATTTTGAACATTCCATCTTTACATTTCTCAGATGTTTGCAGATCATTGATAGTAGCAAACAGTATCATCTGATATAACCCCGATTCTTCATTTCATCAATGATTGAAGACATCTCAACAAAGCATTAGAAATCCGTACGTTTTTGCAGGTCAATTAAATATCTGAGTCTATCAACAAGTTCATTAGAATTTTCGGGAAATATGTAACGAGCGTTATTGATATTTTCTGCCTTCACACCATCTGTTGAAGTAAACTCTTCGGTGAAATGTGTGGGAACATCAAAAGAATCATCATCCTTCTCATCGGATTCTTCATCAACACTGTATTTATAGTCATTATCATCAATACTGTGATCATGATCGTCTTCACCCCCTGTTTCATCCTTACTTTTCTTTGTAAGGGACACACATTCATCATCAGTATTTAGAGCTGACAACTATTTACTCTGAAGTTCGTCGATTTCACGCAAACGTCTTGCAAGTGTACATTCCACACATACTGACTCTACCAAACCTCGTAGGTCTCTCATTCCATCATTAGCATTAACTGTCCCATCATAATTATCTGTGGAATAAATACCCATCGATGCAAAAGGAGGTATTGGCGACATCATTTGCTGGCTTTAAAAGACGAATCCTTGTAGTTATTAATGCGGTTCTGCAATATATCACCTTACATAAACTGCATGTTCCCATTGTCGTAATGCTTCATCGCGCAAAAAGGACTCTTCGTACAGGTGGTTATCTCATGTCGCCGAGCATGGCAGCTTTTGCTGATGATCTTTCCACAGCTGCAACACTGTTTTGCATGTAATTTTCCAGCAGTGGGAGAAGGTACATCCAAAGAGGTAAGCTCTATAGTAGACTTCGTACAATCATTGGCTTGCATTATCTTCATGAAAAATACCAAAGTCCTTTCCGCAGTGGCAATATGTGTAACTACTTGGCCTAGACATTGCTTTCTGTGTATGTGTCTATATATATATATATATATATATACATATATACATACACACTAACTAATACATTTCATCAGTGAGATATAAACATTTTTATGCCTCAATTCAAACAGAATTTTTAACTACTTCCTTGATCATATTACCATGCAGTTATATCTTCAACAGTTTCTTCCAGACAAGTTCTTCCCTCAGCTTTAAATCATGGACACACTTAAAGCAGACAACTAACTTCTGCCAGACCGACTCCACACAAGACTGGCCCCACATGAACCACAATCAGCACCTCATGCACTACAATCAGAACCTCATGCACCACAATCAGCACCTCATGCACCACAATCAGCACCTCATGCACCACATGCACCACATGCACCACAATCAGCACCATATGCACCACATTCAAGGGTCGTTCATGTGTCATTGTTGGTCGTTTATGGGTCCTTAGGAGTCATTTAATGGTAACTTTTGGGTCATAATGGGACATCGGGGTCATTACGGTCATTATAGGGTAATTTAGATGTCACCAGGAATCATTAGGGGTCATTTAGGTGTAATTATGAATCAGTAGGTGTCATTTAGAGGTCATTTGTGGGTCATTTTGGAAATTAGGGGTTATTTAGGTGTCACTTAGGGGTCATCATAGGTTATTTAGAGGTCATAAGGGGCAATTTGAGGTAATTAGAGGTGAATAGGGGTCATTTAATAGTCATTTAGGGGTCATCAGGGGTCATTTGGTGCCATTTAGGGGTCATTTAATGCCATTTAGGGGTAAGTTGTGTGATAAGTAAGTCTGGCAGAAGTCAGTTTTCTGCTTTAAGTATGTCCATGATATAAAGCTGAGCGAAGAACTTGTCTGGAAGAAACTGTTGAAGATATAACTGCATGGTAATTTGATTAAGGAACTAGAAAAAATTTATATTTGATTGGAGGCATAAAAAAGCTTAAATTTCACTGATGAAAAATGTTAGTAAGTGTACATACATAAGGCAATAGCTAGACCAAGTACACATGTTGCCACTGTAAAATGGACTTCGGACTTCTGATGAGAAGAATTTTTATTCTCCCGATGTTCCCGCACATTTCACCAAAGAGTTTCCTTCGACAAGTGGTGTGAAGAAGGCAGAACACATCAAAAACGCTCGTTATATATTTCCCGAAGACCTAATTGAACATGTCGATATACTCAGATATTTGGTTGACACATTGTTGAGATATCTTCAATCATCGATGGACTGAAAAATCGGGGTTATATTAGATGAGACTGTTGGTTACTATCAATGATCTGCAAACATCTGAGAAATGTAAAGATGGAAATTTCAAAATATTGATAGAATATATATAGTAAGTAAATAATATTTATGTATAAAGTAATGCGTGTTTAATTTCATATACAGCCCCTTCTGCTTCTCTGAAAGACTTATTAATTCAATGGTGTAAACAATAAATTGATAGTCAGTTTTAGATCAAAGTTATGTGAGTCCATGCAGTAGGAGGGCTATACTTCTGTTTGAAGTATTATGCCATACTCTGGTATATATGGTGAACAAATGAAATGAGGAGAATATTTTTTTAAGAATGTTTCGCAACTTGTTTGTTGGCCAGGTCAGTTGGTCTGGTAAATTAGTATGACACTTTGATATGGTCAGCTCTGGTATAAATGTTTTGCGAAGATTTTCTGCGAAGATGTTAACTATGAGACTCTTATTATGAGACTTCTTTTCGAAATTTTCCATCATCGTTTGATTGTATAGGTGGGTGGTAGAGCAGGTTGGTCTTGTCGGTTGGCCTAGCCAGCTTTGCAGGAACTGGTCTCGTCAGGAGTTAGTCTTAGGCTCAGGCAGTCTCATCAGGAACCAGTCTGGTGCGGAGTAAGTCTTAAGTGGAATTAGTCTTGTGTGAAGTTAGTCTTGTGTTGAGTCAGTCAGGTGGAGTCAGTCTCGGAGGAAGTGAGACTTGGGTGGCGTCAGTCTTGGGTGGAGTTAGTCTATGTTGGTGTAAGTCTTGGGTAGAGTCAGTCTTGTGTGAAGTCAGTCGTTGATTAGTAGAGTTAGTCGGTATGGTCCCTTGTTATAACCAGCTAGAGATTGGCAATTGTATGGAGTGCGATTTTTCTCGATTTTTGGAGTTCAATGTTATTGGTGTAAGGTCAAGGTCAACAATAATATGGTGGCTATATTGGCAGTTCCTATGGCGATGAAATCGATAATTAATACACTAGCGTCACCTAGGGTTTTGGAAATTAAAATAAATGACTAACACGAAAAAAAAGATGGCTGCATACGACGGAATGAGCAAGGTGAGGGATTTAGAGGCATGTCGATTAATTAACCAATGAGAAACATTGGTGGCGGATCGAACGAGCATGAGTAATCAACCAAAAAAAACACTTTTTGGGGGTGAAGCGAGCACAAGTAATCAACCAATGAAAAATATCGGTGATAGGATTGGGGAGGAACCGACTAATTAACCAATGAGAAACATTGGTGAAGGCCAGTTGTTTGCTGGACGCGGTGCTGAGGGAGCCTCCGTAAATGAAAGTTTTAAAATAAATTTTTCATTTTTTAATAATTTTTGTTACAAATTTTTTTAAGTTTATTTTTAATTTTTTGGATATTTTTGTGACTTTTGGGGTTTAAGGTGATACGAGGTCGTGGAGTTAAGTTAAAAGGTTAAGTTAAAGGTCACTTGGATTCAATATGGCATTTGGGTGATATATCATGGTGGCTGGTTGGCTCCAGTCTCCCCGCCCCCTATAAACCAAAACATTTTTTTTTAAATTCATTTTTGGTTAAGGGTCTTGGGTTAAGGTTATTGAGTCTTGCATCTTGCATCTTCAGTCTACAGTCTTGGGTCTAGGGTCTTGAGCCTTAAGTTTTGAGTTTAGGATCTTGAGTCTTAAGTCTTAGGTCTTGGTTCAAGGGTCTTGTTTGAGTAAGGTGTCATGGTTATTTGGGAATTTGTTGGAATTTTTTACAAATTTTTGGGATTTTGAGCATTTTTAGAAATGTTTTTGGATTTTTTTGGGTTTAAGGTCGAAGGTCAATTGGGTCAACGTCAAAGTTCACAAGTGAAGGTAATCGACATCTAACATGGCTGACGAGATGGGCACTGGCTGACCTGGCGAGGGTTGGTTGTGTTGGGACCTCCTTCATGTACATCTTTAATTATTATTTTATAATTTTATATTTTTATATTTTTTTGTAATTTTTTTTATTTAATACTATTTTGCAATTTTTTTAGAATTTTTCGTTTTAAGGTCATTTAAAGTGATGGACACAGTCAAGGTCACGGATCAAGGTCACCTGGATCCAAGATGGTGGTCTGGTGCCGTCACAAAATGGCGGTCCATGCCCTTGTCCCAGACTCCCCATAATCATTCTACAATAGAACTATACTCCCTCTGTCGTTACTAACTTTGTTGGGTGCATGTCGGTCAGTGTGCCTGTTATAAAGCTTACATTCATGTAAGGCAATTACAATTTTCAAAGGTTGATTTCAAAATTGCTCAATTTACCATGAAAAGCCTATAAATATGTTTATTCCTATCAAAGCTACAAATTTTCAAGCGCCCAGCAGGCAGGTAACTTAAATTACTTTTCGAATGGGTGAGTTTGTTTATTTTTCATTTGCGATTTTGTAGGTTTCAACTCGGATACTGCCAATGTTCAATTATTTAGCACCCATAACAACATATTGACATGTCACTGGATTAATTATTCTAATATAAAGTAAAAGTACGTCAGTATTTAAAAAAAAATTTATGATGTATTCGCAAAAGACCCTTAACTATGTTTAATCATATTCGATAAAGTAAATTTAAAAAAAAACATTCGCAAATTACTTTAAAAATGTTACACTGTTAATTAAAATGTAAAACATCTCTCATAAATACAATGATCTAGTTAAATTAATAATTCCGATTAGGTGAATGTCAAATATCAAAACGAAGGAGAAACAAATATAAACATATTTTGTTATTCGTTATTTTGCATGTTTATTAAGTTAAATATGCAACGAAAGTTTCGTGTTTGGTAGCCTATTTTGTGTACAAAATTTATTTTGAGAATGGCAATTTTTCTTACGAAATATGCCTTCTAAGCGAAGTTCTAACTTACCACACTCATTACAACGTTGCACTCGTATATCTAGGAGACCAGTCCAGCAATTGTTCCAGCCGAACTTCCAGCATTATTAATAAATTCTTACCACTGACTCGGGCAACCAGGTGGTTCAGAGAACACTGTAATAAGAAGGTCCTATCGTCTTCAGCCCACGTGCTTAACCTTGCGACGTAAACTCTAAACTCACACTTGGCCATTTCTATTTCGGCCTAGGGTTCACGGTGACGTAGTGGCTAGAATACTCGCCTCTAATCTAGGTAAGCCGGGTTAGATTCCAGGCGGAGTTGCTACCGGATTTTCGCATATGGGAATCATGCCGGACGATGCCACTGGTCGGCAGATTTTCTCGGGGATCTCCCGTTTCCCCCGCCCTTGCATTCCGGCGCTGCGCCTTACACACCTCACTTCACTCTTATCGGCTCTCAAAACCTCGATGTTAAAGAGCCGCCCAAATTTCTCGGCGGAATTTGGCGGGTTATGAGTTGCAGGGGCTAGACACATCCCGTTTATCGAACGTGTACTGCTGTACAGCAGCACCACTACTTTGCAGGGGCTAGCCATTGACTCGCAGGGATTCCCAAAAGTTGTGCCGCGTGACACACTAGTATGCCGTGAAATTCCCTAGGTGTGCCGCGAAAAGTGAAGGGCATATATTTGCATGAAGATATTAGTTGTGTAAACAAGTAATGTAATACGATATATGCTAGTATGCAAGTCTACGCATTCTAGGCAGCCATGCAATTAATTCATTAGGAAAGTATATACACACAAAAACAGGCGTGTGTATTAAATATAGTAATGTAATTTTTTAGCTTTAAAGAACTGCAATAAATTGAATATAAACTGAAAAATTAAGAATATTCTGCCAAGTTGTTGCAATCCAGAGAGAAATGTGGCTTGCTTACAATTTAACAATTGTGGAGGAATTGCAGACAAAACACCCATAATTTATTGGTCAACAGAATTAAGCTACACATGTTTCTTAGTATTACCGTTTGCAAGTGCCGAAAATTCCCTTTTGTACATGTATGATGTTTAATGGAGTGGAGAGATATGGGCTGCTCTTAAAATGAAGGTTTTGAGAGCCGATGAGGGTGAAACAAGGTGAGCGCGGAGCATCGCCGGAATGCAAGTAAGAGTGAATCGGGAGACCCCCGAGAAACCCCGGTGATCAGCGGCATCGTCCGGCATGATTCACACTTGCTTAAATCCAGATGCGACCCGACTCCGCTTGGAATAGAATCCCGTTTGCCTAGGTGGGAGGCGAGCAGTCTGACCACTACACCACCGTGGCCCTAACATTGTTGAAAACTGAAACAGTATCGATATGGTATCATCTGATAGCACGAAGAACTCTCTTTTTTAATAAAATAAAAAATTAAATTACTAATGATTTCTTAAATTTCTGTTTTAAATTTCGATAATCCTGAAGTTCAATCTACTGTTATTACTGTTCTGCTCCCTTTAATGGTAGATGTTCATTTTTATTAAGAAGTAACGGCAAGGGGGTCGAATAACCCAGTCGCATTCATTTATATTGAGGGAAGGAAACGGAAAGTATTGTTGCAATTTATCCCCCAAAATTAATTATGTTCTAAAATCAGCCTGGAATTAATATCAGTATGAGTCGTGAGAAGAAAAATTTCAAGGTCAACCTTTTCAAATTTCATTTTCACATTTTAAATTATGTTGAAAATTCGTACAGATTAACGCTTAAAAAATTATTTTCTTTATTTCCCTGCATACTACCTTCACAAATATTCAGTTGTCTAAAAATATGAGCTATGTATTTTACTTATTAACGCCATCTTTCGTCACTAATGAGGGTCGCCGACTCAGGGTTTTTTCGGGGAAAATATTGGTAATAATTCATTCTTCAGCTTATTAAATCTGGAAAGTGCTATTCCTAATAGAGATTTCCAGTAGTTTAAATACGCTCCGCTTGGGTTCACGAGTAATCGACATGTTTTTCAAACATTCCAGTGTTTTATATACTCTTCCCTGTGGTTCAGGAATCATCGACATAGCTTTCGAGCGTTATAATGATTTATATACTCTCTGCTAGGGTTCAGTATTAATCGGCAAGATTTTCGACATTTCCAATGGTTTACATTCTCCCCTGGATTCCAGGATTTATCGAAAAGGTTTTACAGCATTCCAGTTGTTTATTTACTATCCTTTAGGCTTCAATATTTATAGACATGATTTTTCTAGCATTCCAGTTGATTATGTATTCTCCTCGAAGATTTAGGGTTGATCGATATGTTTTTCTAGCGTTCCAATTGTTTATATACTCTCCTCTAGGATTCAGTATTGATCGACATGTTTCAACAAAATTTCAGTTGTTTATATACTTTCGTCTAAGATTCAGGATTGATTGACATATTTTTCCAGTGTTCCAGTGATTTATATACTTCCCTCTAGGATTCAGAATTGATCGAAATGTTTTTCCAGCATTTCAGTTGTTTATATAATATCCTCTAGGATTGTATTAAGCTACATTTTTTTCACCTTTACAGTTGTTTATAGACTCTCATCTACAATTTAGGATTGATCGACATGTTTTTCCAGCGTTCCAGTGGTTTTTATACTCTCCTCTACTGTTCAGAAGAGATAGACGTGTTTTTCGAGAGTTCCAGTGGTTTTTATATCCTCCACTAAAGTTCAGGAATGATCTAAATGTTTCTCGAACGTTCCGTTGGTTTATATACTCTCCACCAGGGTTCAGGATTGATCGACGTGTTTTTTTCGAGCGTTCCAGTGGTTTACACACGCGCCGCTAGGGTTCGTGACCTATCGAGACTGCTACCTAGCGGTAGAAATCATACAGTAGGAAAGATTGGTTATACTATACGGATGTGCCGCAGTAGTCCACACGGTTAAACAATGTGCCGCGACCCAAAAAGAAATTTTTTAGAACACCTGCTCTGAAGAATATGTTGTAGTGTATGCATGTCAGCTGCTCAATGCCCAAAATCCGTCTCCCATTTTCAACCCCTTTTCTTGCTACGTAACCTGCAAAAAAACTTACCTTTTCATTAGTTCGCTGCTAACTTAACTAAGAGCCTGCGTGCCATTGTAATAGTTTGTAGCTATGCGCAATAATTTTTTTTCAAAGGTTGGTTTATAAAATGCATTCTTTACCGTGAACTACATTTAAATGTTTAGAAATCCTAAGACACTACTTCCGATAACATTTTAGCTCGATATACGATGCAATAAAGTTATGCAAAATATAATTTTCGTTTGTAAAAGCACAGATTTGTTTGAAAACTCTAATGTTAACAAAGGAAACAGCTTTTTTTTAACAGTAGAGGAAAAACCGAGTAGAGTGCGCATCCGAGGTGCACATAGCCACTCTGTGTCTCAACATTGAACTAATTTCTGCCAATGTGTCTATCACAAAATAAAGGGGTAGTATTTGAGATTAGGGCATGGTTTATGTAAATAAGTACTTTATGATATATAAATACCATCTAACCCATGTGTAATAAAATAAGAGTAAATCCAAAATGGTAAACGTGTTTTATTCACATAAAAAGGGCTTGTGTTTTTTTTTTAAATTAAAACACAGACAAACGCGTTCATCAGTGTTGGCCTTGTGACTCTGGCAGTTTTGTTGGTGTGGTTTAGGTCAATGTTGGGTACATGCACAGAAGACGATAATCGGTCTACCTCATACGTACCCTATGGTGTAAACCAAGGGTGACTAATGGCAAGGAAAACAGCGAAGGGCGTGGCTCGAGAGAGCTGCTCGGAAAAGGACAGAAAAGGACGCGGGAAGGGAGTTAAAAAGGAGGCTGCTAGCCGCGACCAGTTGAACGACCGGAAACAGGAGCAGGCAAGGAGCACATTACAGTAATTTGCCAGGTGAAAGCTCTCGACCCCCTGCCGCAAGTCCGCTTATTACGTCACCGCCCCTTACGTTATTCGTCCATATCCGAGGGGCGGTGTATTTTTAGACCAGGGGTTGTTTCGCCGACTTCAAGCCAACTTTCTGGTTATAACTAGTCGTTGCAGCGTTGGCGGGGAAGATGGGACTATGGAGCTGGGGGATGAAAAGCAAGTAATCCATATACTCTATGTTTTACATTTAACCTTGAATCACTGAGAATATTGCACTGTCAAAGTAACACGACCACAATTCATAAAAATGGGTTAAAGGCCATTATTAAAAATGCATGTTCTATTCTTTCAAATGTAATAGGTTCATAATGGTATTTACAATAATAAAAACCAAATAAGGATTTTTATATGTTCTAAATGATAGGCGATTATTACTTTTTCCGGTGTAATTTTATTTAAGGTATTTAGATTTTACGCTTATTTTCGATGACAGTGTAAACAAAAGTAATGATGGAAGATGTATATTTGAAAAAAAAAATGTATCTCTTTCAAGGGTGAATATTGTAAAGAAGTGTTTAAGCTAGAAAAATACTCTTCTGAAAAGTAACAACTTTTGACTAGTGGCCGTATTACTTTGACAGTGCGGTATCACTTTTTAAATCAGTATAGTACCTCTAGCCATCAAAGTCCTGAGTTTCAAACACTTTATCTGGAAACTCCGTGAAAATGCACCCGTTTGCCTACGTTTACCGAATACGTGGTGTTTTCCACTGGCGTGTTAGCCAACTGTGTTACTGATCCTTCGGTGATGTAGTTTTCGACTGCTCCGACAGTAGTCGTACGTAATACGTTTGTAAGTAGGTATGTTCGTTAACAGATAAAATATAAACAACATAAAAAAGAATTAAACGAATGAAATATACTTTCTCAAATGTGGCCTTTTTCTTTAACAATACCATTTTGCAAGGTAAAATGAACATTCAGACTTCGGTTTCGTTTTTACCAAACAATCATGGCCTCGGTTTTGACGTTTCAACTACACAATACGTGGCGAAGTGAGTGCGTTGATACTTACTATTTGCATAAAGAACCCAAATGATTTAAATTAAACTAACAACGAAAAGAAATTGCATAAAATGTAAAGCTACATATTTTCATTGAAACAATTAAATATATAACATTTATTTCCTTGGTAGCTTAGTTGGTGAGGTGACGGTCTATCAATTAGCTACCTTGGGTTCAAACATAAGTCAGTGGTTTTTTTATTAAATTAAATTACGTTAAATTACATTACATAAACAGTGGCACGGGAATGATTAATAATCGTAGTTAATTGGCTAAATTCTAAAAAAAATATTTAATTCACATTAAGAAGTAGGTTGTGACATTTACTCAATCGGTGAAATTGTTTCCTTCAAAACACCAGTAAATCTCCACATTTTCTCGGTGGAGCCATTTTCATCGATTTATGTTGTTAGGATTGGCTGTAAGTCAGCGATTTTTAATTATTTTGAACTCTCAGTGTAGAGAACAAAATAATACGCGTGTTCCTTCGACCTCACGTTAGACTATAAAGACACGCTGTACCTTGTCACTTTGTGATCGCCTCAGGCGACACACGATATAATACACAGAGGCAGAATGGTGGAGCTGTTCCTTTGATATGGTCATGCCCATTCTCTGATTGGCTGTCAGGACTCTGGTAAAGTCCCTTGTGCCTTATTGACTACTGCGTGCTGCAGACGTTTCTCTGTTGGCTGCACTGAGAGATAGGCCAACGAAAGACTTGTTTGTATAGGATCAAAAATATATTTAGTTGCCCCAACAATTTATTTTGTTTAGTAGACAAAACTTTAAAAGTAACCATAACAAATATTTTGTTCGTTTAACGAAACACATGTTTAAATAAACAAAACCTTTTTTTTTTTGTTGGGTTGAAAGAAATAAGACTGCCAACAGAATACTTTTTTGAATCAACTGTATATATCTGTTTTCTTTCGTTCTAAAATACAGCTCCATAGTTTGTTGGTATTTTTGTGACAATTAGGATAGTGACAATGTTTTTTGGTGCCTTTATTGGTGTTTAACAATGGCATAAACATCCTAATAAAACAAGTTCAACAGGAAGCCAAAATGTAAAGCTGTAACACTTGAAGCACTTTTTTTGCCCGTTATCCAGTATTGTAAATTTCTGTATTGAAAAACATTCGTTATTCTCCTTTAGTCAATCTAGCTGAGATAGCTATGGCGTAGCACTCACACGCAGATGAACTGGGTTCTAATCACTGTCGGGTGCATAACTTTTGTATATTTACCGAAACTGCTTAATCAACGTACAGCCAACAAATATTTGGTTGCACTAACCAAGTCATACTTTGGGACAACCAAATAACAGCAACAATATAATTTGGTTACAACAACAAAATATTTTATTGCCGCTGTATAAACAATTGGTTCTTCTTACGCCAAAAAAACTCAGTTTGATTCAACAAAACCTTTCTCTCAGAATGGGCTGTCGGCTGGCGAGTATATTGCCAGGCGCTGATTGGCGAACGGCGTTCTGACATGTGGCTCGCCAGTGACGTCATTTTGCTGTCGTGAGCACTGTGCAGCTGCAGTTCGCGGTATGAGCGTGTGTTTCGCCTCTGTATTCTGAGGTACTGTGTTGCATGCCTTGGAGAACTGTTGAGCCAGTATCAAATGCCTTACAACCGAGCGAGCAATTCATGAGCAACTTAGTCCACGTCAGATAATGTTGATTTCAGGGACAGCAACAAGCAGACAGATGAAAACGCTGAAGTATTTAGTGTGTTGAGTCTAGTTTTGCCGTTAAATGAGCTCATATCATTTCCGGGTCTCTGGTCTTAGAGGAGGACTCATTTTTTGTGTTATTGTTCTTCTAAAAGCTACGTAAATACTATTCCTAAGCGTACATGACACATAAACCCACATTAATTATGTGCTTGGAAGACGCTATAGAAGTATCAATAAAGGCGAGTGTTGAAAAATGTACTGGCAGTTCCTACTAACTTAACAGAATTTTGATATTTAATACGACGAAATACTATATTGCAAAACACTGTGACTAAAAATTTCAAGATGGTCCACTTATTAAATTTATAAAATGGTCATCCACTTCCTTAAAGCTGTACGCATAGGCTGCATTAAAAAACGTGGCCAACTGCATGGTGCATTGCTATCAGATGACCAGTGTGCTGGTTTGAGTCCTGGATAAGCAATGAACACGTGATTTTTGTACGGAAGATTTTGTCTGAATATTAGATTTGAACATAAGCCGCTTTTCTCTAGGACTGCCACCATATAACGAGAGCGTTGGTATCCATTAAAAAAAATGTAAAAAAATTACAAACGTTTTCTTTAAGGAAAAGTGATGAAACACATGTTACATTCATGAGAGTCCCCAGTGACTGAGGTTCGAAGCCGCTCTTACGATGACTGCCACACCCCCGTCCTGGTAACTAGGCGCCGAGACGATACACAAGAGGTTCGGAACCCCCTTCCTTTTTGTACGTGCATACGATATTCCCAAGTGACTAAAGCGTGCATGCCACAAGATGGAAGATCCCTTGGACGATTCCATGCAAGCCTGCATGGCTGCTTGTACAGATGGTTCTGTGGAAGACTTGGCAAATTGCTGAACGTTTTCATGGACGTTTTCGTAATTGGTAATGTGCAATTTTCGATGGAAGATTTCATACACAATTGAAATTCTATCCAATCAGAGAGAGGGCGCAGGAGTCATTTTGTTTATTTAGTTTTTATGAAGAGCGTAAGACAATTAAACACTAATGAATAATAAATAAAGAAATCAAGAAAATATTTACTGATTCTAAAACAGCATTATGTGAAAATTATGGTAAGAGCATTCGTGTTTATTTAAAACAAAATTTCCAGTTATAACAACAAAACGACTAGGCTCTGCGCATAACGCATAATTCTTAAGGTCGTGGGTGAAAATTATTCCTGAACCTCAGTTGCATAAGTAAAATCATAAAAAATGCACTCGTTTTTACTTTTACGGCAACAAGTGCCGTTGGATAGATTATTCTAAAGAACTCTCCTTAACTGCTTACAAGCAGGCTCAGGTAGTAGGTCCCATGGAAGCTTCCGCCTGAGCTTGTACGGAAAATGTCCTCTAGGCATACAGGCTTTAGTGAGGACTGTAGACCTCGGAACAACGCGTGAAGTCTATATAAATGTCTACAACGGTGGATCGTTTCCATGTTCGCGGGCGCTCCAACGTTCTGCTTGTATCCTACTAATAATATTATAAAAGCGAAAGTCTGTGTTTGTGCGTGTATGTTTGTTACCACTCAGCTCCACAACGGGTAAACGGATTTTGATGAAATTTTGATACGTAGGTACCTTAGGTCCTGGAATAGGACATAGGATACTTTTTATCCCGGAAAATTGTACGGTTCCTGTGGAATAACAACAAAACTTAATTCTGCAACGGCTGAAAACGTGACCGAAATCTTTTTATCCTCTGGTGTCAGAGTTTATCAGGCTGCCCAAGGACTTCTGAAATGGCTCAATGACTGCTATTAAACGATAAAAACTGGGACCGAATATTTAACGTGCCCTCCGCAGCCCGGAAGCTCTGAGATGTGATGCCACTAAACGGTCACACATCCAAATGTGTGCCGCTGGGAACGTTGCTTAACTTTGGTGATCGATTAAGATCCCTCAGCCAAGCGCAAATAGTAGTATCTTGATACATTTATTTCTAAAGCTACAACTTGATGAAACTCACGTTTTAATTTTCATGCATCAACGCTGGAAAGCGTAAATGTGGTAACTACGCGATAGTTGCACAGATACACTCCGAAAACAATACCCTACTTCTTGGCTATCGGGTAAAAAATATTTCCTTCTTTTTGGGTTGCCGTAATCAGATAAAAACCTAGGTCCACAAAGTATAATTTTATAATTCTATTTTCACATAAATGAATTGTCTTTTTCCAATTTTTTTATTAGTGTATCACTCTAAAATTCAATTGTACCCGGGCGAAGCCGGGCCAGTTCGCTAGTTGTTAACAACCCTACATGATATATTCCTCCACGTGTAGCTACACCCCTACCAGTCCCACCGAATGGTATGTGACCCGAGAGTTAGGAGGGTAAGTGGGGGGGGGGGGTGAATTCCTCATGGCTCGAGTATCCGAGGGGCCTTGCTGGGTTTGAGATTTTATTTGAACTTCTTTCCTAACAATTGTAAGTAAAAATCTGAGTTTCAAATGTATTTATAGGCCATTCACGGTTACTTCCAACTTTTCTGAAGCCCTGCTAAAGATCTACTCCCAGTATATTCTCCCGCCCTAAGAAAATAAAGTTTAACAAGTCCAGAAAATTACACCAAAAGGATACCCTATTTACCTCCCATATTAATGTGAATAAATACTCTGCATATGCAGTTTGAGAAAAGGAATTGCTATTTAAGACGAATTCCAAGCGTTTGGTTAATTTCTAACCAACTGTCTCTTTCCTTCATGAAGCCGCAAACCAAATTTTGTTAAAAATAAATGAACGCTTTCTGTATGTAAACGTTAGTATAACTCTCAATCCTAAGTAGAGACCAATATAAACGTGTTTATCCTTGATGTTGTTGGCAACAAGAGTGTTTATGGGACAACGCAATACAGTCTCAACAACGAATGACGTCTGTCACACGTGACGGATTTCTTTATTGAACACTGTTTTTTTTTATGTGTGCCGTGTGAGCATTTTTATGGCACCCTTTCTCTTTTCTCCTTTTTGTGTCCTTTGGGACATTCTGTGGCAAATCTGGCTTTTCCCCTAACTCCTTCGTGTATTCGTTTGTTTGTATCTGTAAAGTTGATATTTTATCAGCCTTATTTATTTGCTATTGTTTTTACAGTGTCATTGAAACTTTGTTTTATTCAAATTCTAATTTAAACTGATTTTTTATTTACTTTATGATTTTGGACAGGGAAATATTATGGTTCATTTATCAATTTTGTGTTATAAATGTTTAATGACACTGTGTCTAAATATAAATGTTATTAGTAACGGTTGACATATCGGTAATATCGATTCTACAACCAAGAGCGAGTGTTCCATCACTCTGTTTAAGAACGCTCCTACTTCCTCCTTCTTCAACCTTCATCACGGCGTCATGCGCGTTATCTTTTCTTGTTGCTCATAAGTCTGTTGAAGTCAAGAGTTGATTCGCTTTTTCCTCCGCTATAAGCAAATGGTTTTTTCTTTATACATTTTCCCTGTTGCCTTGTATATACATTAGTTTCGCTTATTTACTATACATTTTGTGTTGTTTTAATTTAGTGGTTCGCAGCTGTGCCTGTTTTGTGTGATGTTGTCCCTGGAAATGTAACACCTTTTGTGGACGTCGGCGATGTCCACGCTTCCCAACTCATCTCTATAGGGAGGCTGCTTAATTCCGTGTTGCATCGCGCATATAAGACCACATTTTTGTATGCATAACACGTAGCAACCGATGGAACATGGACTCCTAATTAAAATAAAAAATCTTCTGGTTCTGGACTCAACTATAAACAACACTTCAAAAATTTAACTACAACTTATTTAAACTTTGAAACGTGTACAGACATGATAAAATAATAACACTAGATGCAAAAAAATACTCATATAAAATAGTGTACATAAGAGTTTCAAAATGTAATCTTTGTAGTGAATTTTTTTCATATTTAACCTTCAGTTGTTTTTATCTTGGGCGCACCACCCTGGTTCGTTAACTAAAGCTATTTATCGTTCTGGTTTCTTTACCAGTTAATTTTCAATGTTTTTTTTTTTTTGCATCGATATACATTATTTTCCAACATCTTAAGGGTTCGGCTTTGCTAGCGCTTGAACTGCGTTGCAGTGTGTTTGAAATTCTTGTTTTTTGACGAAACTATTTAACGTGCCCCCAATATGTTAACCAAAGAAAATACATCATACATCAGACGAAGATGTAATGGTGCTTTAAAGCTACCACGCATGTTGTAAATATTATCTTGTAATCCTCCAATATAGTTAAAAACGGCTATTCCAGACTGCCGTATTTTATAACATACTAGCCGAGCACGAGTCAAGCGACTTTAGGAGCCTGTATTGAACTTTGCTATAGACGTTTCATTAGTATAATGATAGGGTCACCGCTGAAGGTGTCATAGGTACATGCAGCACTACGAAAACAAGGCACGCCAGTTGAGAGCCATGCGCGTATCGGCGATGGCGCTATTGTAGCGCGTGCTAGAGTGATCCATACATCACCCGCACTTCTCAGCCAAGAAAGTAGAAAAAGATGCAGACAGGCGGGCCCCTTAATATATAAATACTTGTAATGTTATCGTGTTTATCAAATAATAACTTTAAAAAATACTCAGAACACGTTTGCAGGTAAATGTTTTAATAAACAAAGGCATACAAATGATCTTACTTGTGCTATTTATTTTGTCAGCGCATTTCAGGTGAATTTGTTTGTCATTGGATTTACCTGTGAAATTTTTTTACTCTAAGTGTTGCTGAATGGATGGGCTTTGGGGAGGCTGCTCCGAAGTGTGTTCTACTTGTTTGTTTGCCAACAAGTTCAGGTGACGTCAGGCCCGTTTGGAGCTACCACGAGAGTTGTGTATATGCGCCTATGGGCTGTTCACGGTAAAGTGAGCACTTTTAAGGCCCTAGTTACGTTTTCCTTTCAACCATATTTTATATTTTAACCACCTTTTAAAAAAGAAATACAGCCATGTAAATAATAAACACAGTGTGTATATTCCACCGCACTCAGAAGATAATTCTATGACTGAAATAATATGTATTTATTGAATATTATTACAAATACCTTGAATATCCTACACTCGGGCAGGCAATGGGAGTGTAGATTATTAATCCCCCTCCCTGTGCAACGTACCGTGTATATTTTTAAGTATATAGTATATACTTCTTCATTTCTAATCATTTGTAATTTTTGTGTATTACAAAATATATTATTTTATACCGTAAAGTTTAAGGCCATGTTCCAATTCACCAGATAACGGCTTTTACCTGCCTTCGAGCTCTTGAAAAGTGAATCGCGGATGTGACGTCACAATGTCGCTGTCCGAATTTGCAGCAATGGCACATTATGCACCCTAAAATATCCCCCTCGGCCAAGGGTGCGTGCCACTTGCCCTTCTCGAGCCCTAGATCGTTTTCCGAAGCACAACTGTTTTAAATATTTAATTTGTTTTGTGTTAACAAGTATGCACGGCCGCGGGAAACATTTGCTAACGTCACGAAGACAAATTAAACTCGCATAGAGTGAAATTCGACAGAATAAAACTTGAGGTAGAAACGAACACGGGTGTCCAAATTCACAAACGAATATTTCTCATGAAGGGAACAAGGACTCGTGACTTGGGAAGGGATAAACTACTGGTTAATTCTACTCGGATTAGGAACATAACGATATTTATTATGGGAGAGTTTGGCATAGGGAAAATTTGCGCCGCTAGGTGCGCAGAGTTCTGAAAAGGTAACTTTTAATTAAAATTTTAAGTAACGTGAATAATAAAAAGAAATATTTTACTTACTTACGAAGTTATTTTATATCAGATTTATGATTATTACAATAATATTATTTTTAACATAGAAAATAGAGTAAATCTGGTGCACATGCGACACTAGCGCTTACCTAGAGGCAAAAATGTTCCTTCTTGCCAAACTTTGTAACGTTGGGCGCTACTCTTACAAAGCAGACTATAAATTGCTGACTTGCACTCGACTTGCTCAGAGGTAGTCCACGAGACTCTGTACAATGGACGCTAATTAATTATGACATAAAGTCAAGTTCCAGAGTGTTTGTTATATACTTTTATTTATTATTGAAGTGACACAATTCACATCCGAAGTTCAGAATATGCAGATTACGAAACGTTCACAGATAAATAGACATGGGCAGAACAGAGCCACAGTTGTTTATGAATTATTACTTTCCTTACAGAATGCCCGAAGAAATAAGAAATGCGGCGACCTCCCACACCGGCGGAGAAATAATATAGCAAAGTCTAGTTGCCGATGTGGGGGTTATCGTCACGCCCGATGCGCCCTAGGCGAGCATTGTATGACTGAACTGAAGGGCGACTGCCTTCCAACTGACGATATCTACTGCTTGAAGGGCGACAGGCACACCTGTATTTGTGCTGCCTATCACCCCCCTCTCCAGAGATAAGGGCCTGGCCACGCACGCTCTCCACACCTTATCAAAACCGCGCACGCTCTCCACATGTTATCGCAACTGCGTTGTAGGAACTAAAACTGCGCCGTCAACATACAGATAAACGAACTTCTTGTATAAAACTTGTTGACGCAGTCTGAAAAAAGCTACTTTAATGTTTACGCTTAACAAAAACTGAAAACTAAGACGTTCGAAACGAAACGACAACCGGACGCCTGATAAACGTAAAATAGCACACGTATGCCCGATAAACAAACTATCACGGTAAACGAACCACCACGGCTTTGATTTTGAATACCGATAAAAATATTACGAAGCTAGGAAAAACGAACGAAAATGAAACACGTGTCCCGGTCCCGAAAATTAAGAATACTGCGTCATTACAACTTTTAGCATTGATCTTCCCAACCTATAGTAGAAGTAACCTTAACCAAGTGTAAGTGATCAAGTGTGCATTGCACTGAAATCGAACAGAGCCTAAGAAAATGCGCAGGTGCTAACCTCGCCACGCGAACATAGGACATAACTAAATAAATATTGTTTCTGCGCCGCACTTTAGACCGTTCTTGCCCGTAGTCCCTAAGTTCAGTACACACCTACCGCCGGCCGCAGCGCGCTAGCTAGGTTATTTCGCAACACACGTCCGGCAAGGGTTCGGCGCTGAACATGGACGGGGAAACGAACAGGAGGGGAGGGGCAGGCGAGACCTCGCTGCTGATTGGACAGTTCGTTAACTCCTTTAACGGAGGTAATCAAGTTGTAATTACCGCCAGACTGCGAGCGCCGCCTTACGCCAGGAACCCGAACCACGGGATTGTTACCGCGGTGGAATATTTTTCTGTCACAGCCAAATTCCCTGATGAAATTTTTTTTTTCCGTGGCCAGGCGCGAGGTACGCTAGGACGATTTCCAAACGCCATTTCATTTTTTTTATTACTTCAATTTTTTTGTACATCTTACGCTCTCTTCTCTGTTTTTTTCTCCAATAATAAGTGAGTAATATTTGATGTTTAAATTATTTCATTTTAGGGTTATTCTGTAATCTGTAATCGTGGCTAATCTCTGTTCTATATATTTTATGATAAACTTATAAATAAAGAGATATCATGTTTCGCTGATTTATTGATCAGCATGTTATAATAAAAAAAATTGGATCCCAGTACTCGACACATCCTAGAGGATAGTTTGTCAGTTAAATTCAGTGTTAGTTACGTAATCACGTGCAACCAACCCAAAGCATAAAATGGCTTCTCACTACGGCAACAGCTACGAATCGATTACTTCCATCTTTTCTGGCCCTGCTAAAGTTCTACTTCCAGACTATTCCTCCGCCTCATGCAAACAAAGCATAACCAAGTCTAGAATATTACACCAAAAGGGCAACACACCAGAATTGTACGCACCGAGTTTAATAATTATTTTCACGAGAACTGTTTCTTACTATGTATTATAAACACACAATTTCTCCCTGTTTTTATTCTTATTAATTATAAATGTGGACGCGGTGGTGTAGTGGTTAGACTACTTATCTCCCACCAAGGCGAACCGGGTTCGATTCCTGATGGGGTCGCCCCTGGATTTTCGCAATGGTGGGAATCGTGCAGGACGGTGCCGCTGGTGGGCGGGTTGTCTCGGGAATCTCCCATTTCCCCCACCCTTTCATTCCGGCGCTGCCCCATACTCACCTCGCTTCGCCCTCATCGGCTCTCAAAACCTCGATTTTAAGAGTCGCTCAAATCTCTCCACTCACTCACTCACTCAATAATTGTAAGCGAAATGCTATAATTTACAAAAAAAAATTATAAATAAAGAATTGACTTAACCAAAACTATTATACTTGTATATAAAAAGAATTATAAAACTTTCGCGATATGAGATGTGTAGGAAAAAATCAAACGCCTGATGCATGGGGTGATTTTTTCAAAGTTTTATTCAAGAAGTGTGAAGATAATTGGAATAGATTATAAACGAAGATCACCGAGCAGTACAGGCAGACTGTGAAGTCTGGTATGTTTCCAGATAAATTTCAGGAATTCACGTTTGATAAAAAATAATGTGGAGATCCTGCGAACAGACTATATTCAGCTGTCATCTGGCAACCCTGGCGCAGATGAAGGTGAAGAGAGATACACACGAAGCAGAGCTGTAATGCTATTGTGAGAGAAACAGGAGTGCCTTGAGAAAACCTGCTGGCCAACGGAAAAGTCCCCAACGTTTCCCACAGACAAACACTCGGGATGACTCTACCAGGAATCGATCCCGGTTCCCGTGGCAAGAGGCGTACAGTCAGACATCTACACCAACGCTCTTTTCTCATCCCTCCAATCCACCTTGAAAACCAATCACGCGCTCTTCAACTCAGATAAATATTTTATTAAATTAACAGAGTTCAATTTGTGGCTTTATGTATGTATTATAATTAAAAATATTTCATTTTTTGGATTAATTAAACGTTTCTCTGAGTGAAGAGCATACGTGGTCTTCGCTCGGAACTATATGCAGTGATTTTTGGTCGTATAAACTGTATTTAGTAAGCACCTTGTCTGTATAAAGACAACAGCGTGTGTGCGTTAACGTAGTTGTACATAACGCGCGTGGTACTGCCACATGCTGAAATGCCGGCCACCGAACCCTTCTGCAGGCTGACAGGTGCGAAATGACGAAGCGAATCCTTTGATATGGGCGCACCCGTTCTCTGATTGGATGCGCGAGTCTCTGGTAACGGGGCATGTGTCTCATTGGCTACCGTGTGCTGCAAAAAAAAATCCCTCTTGGCCGGGCTACCATCTGGCGAGTAAGTTACCAGGCGCTGATTGGAAAACGGAATTTTAACGCGTTGCTGGCCCGTGACGCCATCTTGCTGTCGAGTGCGGCTGGAGTGGCTGCTTCACCTCTGTATACATACCTGTTCTGTGGTCGATCAGAGCAGGCGAAGGGGGATATAGAAGGTTCACGGTAAAGTGAGCACTTGTGAGGCCCTAGTTACTATTTCCTTTCAGCCGAAGTTAACGTCTAAGACTAAAACTAAATATATTTATGGACTATTATTCCAAATAAGTAGGCTTTCAAAAGTGCTCATTTTACAGTGAATAGCCTATAGCAATGTGCTACAACTTACGAGAAGAGTTACGATTTCGCCACGGAGATGGCGTGGCCAGAAAGTGGAAGAATGTGTCTCGCTTCATCCTTACGTTGCGCTCCTCTATACGCATCATTACTATACATCTCAGAGTTCTGCTTTGTTCAGTTCCTCATTTATGATTTCACTGCACGCGCGTGCGAACCAATGGAGCGGGGCGGTGCAGGGCGGGGAACACGTCTGTCAACCTCGGAGCTGCGAATTTCTCCCGAAACTCGCGCGGCAGACAAGCTGTGTCGCCTCGTGTCGAGGCGCGCGGAATTACTCTAAAGCTGCGAAACTGCGACCGCTGAGAAGTAGCTCTTGAAGCCTGCCGAAGTTATTCCACTTTTCGAGTAATGCTTCGCGTCGAGCGGCTTTATGAGGGCTGTTTCCTCCACCGCGCAGCCCTTCACCCCCGCCAACCCCCTCCTCGAGGCAATTTTCTTCCAAAGCAGTTACTTACAAACAAACTTAAATTCGCGACTGTAACTTTTGACGTCGCGCTTCCTGGAATGAAATTTCCTCTTCGCGGCTTCTCGATATCAGAAAAAAACACGTATCTTCGTGAATCTGTACTTATCTGGAAAGTATTTAGGAATTAAGGCTACTGGTCAAAAATTGTCATTATTTTACTTTTTTTTTCTAAATACAGTTTAACCTGTTTACATTATATACAAGTACTAGTCTATATTCTCACATTAGAAAATTAAATAAGATGCTTTTTGTATAATAGCATGTCAAAATAAAATTTTTATTATTTTTGAGACGTAACATTTAAGGTAACTCACTAACCGAAATAAGATAATTCAGACTGAAATAACATACAATTAGATACCTCAAGAAAACTTAAAATCACGCTGTAAGGGTTCTGCAATTTTTTATATTGCTACAATAAGGAAATTTTTTACACATTTGTAATTCTTAGCATTCTATGATTTTTACGTAAAATTAATTTTGCTAATCATCCCTCTAAGCGAACTGAGAAATTGACAATCAGTCACCATTGTTCAATTTTCTTTAAATGTTTTGTTTCTATTTTATTTATACGTTCCAAAACACTGAAATTGTGATTTTAACATGCTATTTATTATTCCGAAACTATGTTTTATAAAATGTTTTAATGCGAGGAAAGAGTGCTAAGTAATGTCTACGAGCTGAACGCTATTTCGTACAAATATAAAATCACGCACTTATTGGTAACCAGCCGCCTACCACTCGAAACCTGTATCAGCGATTCCAATCAGTTGGTTTTTATTCTTACTGAAAGTTCAGTTAATCAGCTATTGCCTATCGGTCAACCAGTAGAATACGCTGAGATATCAGCGGCAACCCAGTGTAATTCACGGGGATTTAGTATAAACCAGTGTTAGATCAGTGAATACCAGCAACAGAAAAAAAATTAGTAAATTTTTCTGATTCCAGTTGAGCTATTTCAAAATCACCGATTTGGAACAGTTTTTAACCATTTCAATTGTAGAACGAGCGTGTTTGGAATCATTATTTTGAAGAAATAAAAAAAACACTGCATTAATTCCCATTATGTTTATCTACGAAACCCGCTCTTAAGACATATGACACTTTCTCAATATAACATACAATGGAAACATCGTGTTTGTTCCGACATTCGTAAATAAACATTTCCTATTTAGACGGCTTTACCTGAAAATATATTACCCGCAAACGGGATAAACTGAAGAGATATATATAATATGAAGTCATCCTGCCGTGAGTTTGTCGGCTACTCTCAGAAACCTGTAATAATATGTTTGTCATGCAAATCGTTTGGTGGAGCCTAAATTTAAATAATGTTATCCCTGCTATGAAGTAAGTGTTGACATTTTAACATAATTTTACGTTACTAAAGCATTGCGATAATTTTAACGTATACATATCTACTAAATAAAAATTGTACTAATATTTTTATATTTTTTAAGTACTATTAATTAGTAAATTAAACAAAGTTGTCTGCTAAAAATCACCCAGCAGTGAAAAAGGATTGTTCCTGTTAAATCAGTTATTCTTTCAAAAGCTCTGTGATGTTCTGTTTTAACTATTTGACTGCAAGTAGTCGTTACGTGACACCCTTGCGGTCGTCGTATTCTCTTATTTCACTTGATCCTATCTAATCACCCCTGGCCGAACCAACGGAGCCGAAAATATATTAAAGGGGATCCCAACACTTTATTCCCCCACTTTTCAATCATTCTTCGTAATTTAATATCTGTGTCGCCGGTCTGCCTTTTCCTGTAACCCAAAACATGGTTTTCTTTTTCCTCAGCCACTTGCCGGTAAAAGTTGTTTATGTTGTGTCTATGCCAAACGTCTACCTGTCTTCACTAGTTTGAGAAAACTATATTTAGTTATGAGAGTGATACTGTCCCGGACGCGGTTGTTCGGCAGTATAAAAAATTACGACACAACTCGAATGATACTGCAGACAAAACATGAAGAACAATAATTATCAACTTTTTCTCACCTCCCCAAACAATGTCTTGCGGAAATGCGAACAGTGCTGTCAAAATATGTGGTCAAACAGTGANAATTTAATATCTGTGTCGCCGGTCTGCCTTTTCCTGTAACCCAAAACATGGTTTTCTTTTTCCTCAGCCACTTGCCCGTAATAGTTGTTTATGTTGTGTCTATGCCAAACGTCTACCTGTCTTCACTAGTTTGAGAAAACTATATTTAGTTATGAGAGTGATACTGTCCCGGACGCGGTTGTTCGGCAGTATAAAAAATTACGACACAACTCGATTGATACTGCAGACAAAACATGAAGAACAATAATTATCTACTTTTTCTCACCTCCCCAAACAATGTCTTGCGGAAATGCGAACAGTGCTGTCAAAATATGTGGTCAAACAGTGATAAATTTGTGTGCTTTTAACTTTTGAAGACGTGCATGCCTTTACGAGAAATATTTTTCATGGCGTAGTATATGTACTTTACATACAAAGACATTATTCCTGGTTAAATGCAGATATGTATATTACATAAAAATGTTGTCAGAGGAAGTTAATTACATTTTTGAAGCACGTGATCTTCATAAGTTGTTCACAGTTGAATCAACACATTGAAAACCATGTTTAGGGTGTACTTTTATTCTCGTTTTGTGCCATTCCGCCATATATAAAATAAACATTGACATTATTCTGGCGTCATCCTGTTAAAAACATAGGCTGAAGATGAGTTAGACCGATTCTTCGCCTTCTGCGTTTGTAACCAAATCGACCTACCTCAAACCAGTGCAACTTTGAAAGTCACATGGTCATCAATAATGAACGTGCTCGTTTATATCTTAATTTTCAAAATACAGTCACTTTTGTACCAATAAAATATCTTTGAGCGTTTAAATTTAATCAAATTGCGATAAAAACTGGCTAGAGGATGTTCTATACAAACTTCTCAGAGCACTGATTATACAAACATCTCAGAGCACTGGCTATGCAAACATCTCAGAGCACTGGTTTACGTAACCAGTGCTCTAAACTTAAATCATATCTACGTAGTTTATGATAATCGTATTGGAAAGAAGAAAATTTGAATATTGGGAAATGGAGACGGGTTCTGCGCGGTTAGCGAGATCGCTATACCTCATATCCACTCTACAGTAGAAACCGCGGGATGGTTAGGAATGTAAATGTGTTACTAATATCGTTATTTCTATGATAAAACCATATAAACCCATAACCTGGTATTATACCAGAGGGACAAGGAAACAGAATTACTTTGATTTCGAAGGCAATTTTTGGTGTCGTAAAGCAAAAGGGTTATTAATAATTTCTGTTGTTATGCTCTTTAACCCTGATATGTATATAAATTTGCGTTAAAAATAAGAAAGAGATGTGCGAGTTTTTATCTGTTTGAAACCGCATAGAGGAGATGTGATGTTCCCGTTTTTTGTTTGGAGATTAATTTTAAACATTCCTGGAGATACAAGCTTTTCGTAGTCGATCAGATTTGTTTTGTGTTATACTTGCGGAAAAACATATAAACGACCAAAATGTAGTTACGATATTGTCTGATGAGAGTAACGATATGCATAGTTATGCTTTCATGCGTACAAAACATGAAACACTGTCTTAATTAACCATAAGTTTAAATGTTACACTCGCAAAACAACCTCATGTTTTAGAATTATTTTAATTAAATTCTCTGCAAGCTTAACTGGGAACCTGTATACCAGAGTGTACTGATATACATGTGATTATGTGCAGTGATTTGTTTACAATGTTTGACTAAAAAAAATGCTCACTTTACCGTAAAGAGCCTTTATCAGTTGTTTTGGTGAAGAGTTAAATGCATATTATTGTGTGGGTATGTTGACAAAATAGTCGTCCAATTTTGGGTATGGGCAGCTCACATGCACACACTTTGCATAATACTTCTCGAAGGATTAATCTTATAAAGGTAATATCAAGCGTAAATGAAAACCACAAAGTTCAAGAGAAAACGTCGAGGATAAATTTCGAAGACAAATTTGAAGATCATGTGTCAAAAGCAAATGTAGTAAGTGAAGAAGAGTGAAGAGATTTGTGCGGCTCTTAACATAGAGGTCATGAGAGCCGATGAGGGTGAAGCGAGGTGAGTATGGAGCGGCGCCGGAATGAAAGGGCGTGGGAAACGGGAGATTGTACGGCACGATTCCCACATGCAAAAATCCGGGACGGGAATCGAACCCGGTTCACCTAGGTGGGAGGCGAGTATTTTAACCACTACACCACCGCGGCCCCAAATGTAGTATTTGTCAACTGTAAATGCTAATGGTACATTGCAAAGGTAACTGTAGTGTTTTCGAGACTTTAGAATAGACACCANTATCGTGTTGTCGAGACTTTAGAATAGACACCATATGACAACTAGTGGGGCACCGCCTGGTAAGAGGTTTCTTTGTGTGGACCATGCACAGAATCAGTCTCAGTGGCACCTCTACGCGCAGGTGATGAACCGACGTACTGACTTCGAGAGGTGTGGAGAGGTATCGCAGTGCTCGGATTTCGGAAACATAATACCAAGAACAAAATCTGAATAACTTGATATATTTCGATGGGGTCAGATTTATTGACAAGACATTTGAATGCTGGTAACTTTTCCCCTGGCGCGTTTTCTCGGGTCATTAACGTTTCTCCTGCCATTGCATTCCGCCGCTGCTCCATCTTAAACTGGGGCCGCCGCGGTGTAGCGGCTAGGGCGCTCACCTCCCACCAAGGCGAAGCGGGTTCGATTTCCGGTGGGGTCGTTACAGGAAGTCGTGCTGGACGATTTCTCGGCAGTTTCCCTTTCCCCCCCTCCCCTTGCATTCCGACACTGCTCCATGTACACCTCGTTTCACACTCACCATTCTCAATACCTACACTGAGAGAAAGGTTTGTTCCAGCCAGCAAATTTTTTTTTGTATTTGGACAGAAATATATTTAATTTCCCCAAAAAGATATTTTGTTAAGCAAACAAAACTTAAAAAGCAAAAGAAAAAAAAATGATTTTCTTCATCTAACAAAATACACGTTTGAATTAACAAAATCTCTGCGTTGGGCCAAAAAAAATAAACTGTCGACAAAATGTTTGATTAACTCAATTTTATACATTTGTCTGGACACTTAACTTCTATCGAAAATATAGCTCGATAGTTTGTTTGTAATTTTTGCAAAAATTTAGATAGTAAGAGTGTTTGTTTGTGGATTTATTGATGGTAAATAATGGTATAAAATCCTAATAATACAATTTCAACAGGAAACTAAAACTTAAAGCTGTAAAACTTTAAATATTTATTTATGCACGTTGTCCAGTTATTTCGAATGTATTTATTTAAAAGTAATCTTTGATATCAGTCGCTTTAACTGAGTTTACTAGTGCATAGCGCTCGGATAGAAACGATCTACGTTCGAATCTCGGTCAGACTCCTGATGTTTTTTATATTAACCGAAAATAGTTAATGTACGTAGAGCCAAGGAAATATTTAGTTGCACCCAAATATTACAGTTTGGGGCAACCAAATAAGAATAACGAAATAATGTTGCTCCTATACACACAATTAATTTGGTTGCGCCAAGCAAACTTTGTTTGATTCAACAAAACCTCTTTTCTCAGAGTAGTTGATAAGATCCGCTCAAATTTCTCCACTTCACTCCACTCTACATCTTCAACTCATTTTACCATCGCCAGCGTTCGAGACACCGATGTTGAACACAGACCAGACCATCTTAACTGAACCAAACTGCCTGGGTTATTTTTCATAATTTAAAGAGTTCAGAACGGCTGCGACCTGATTACTGTGTTTCATGCTCATGCAACAAAAAAAAAGGGGGGCTGGGCTTTCCTGAGTTGCGGCCAATCTTCGGGACATCTCCCTTGCCAACGCCAGATAGGTGTTACATCCCCTTAAAAAACGGCACCGGGCATGAAGAAGATGCAAGGCGACTTCAAAGGAAAACTGCCACGCCTCGGCAGCAAGGTAGATAAAACGACTCGCTACAGCATTTTCCCCACCCAAACGGTTGACCGCTGTTAATACAATATTTACGCGTAAAGTAAAGAGGCGAGTTCATAATTATACATTATTGAGGCGGAAAATAACAGACAGAAAAAGAAACACATACCAAAAGCGGTAAAACTCAGCAGATTACACCATTAGGAAAACAGCCGGAGCTAATTAAAATTCAGTCACGCCATGACGAGTTGAAAACAAGAAGAAGGAAGTACGGCGCGTTCCGAAAATACCTGTCGCTAACACAGGTATCACGTCGCTTCACAAAGCCAGCGATACTATCCTGTTTCGTAATGCGGTATTTTACATTAAGGCCATAAATNATTAGGAAAACTAACATAGGTATCACGTCGCTTCACAAAGCCAGCGATACTATCCTGTTTCGTAATGCGGTATTTTACATTAAGGCCATAAATACTTTATACAATGGTATTGACAGAAAAGAATCTAAATATAAAATTTTCAAAACAAATACAGCATATTTCATTAGGAAATTCACATTTCGTTTTTAAATAAACTTATTTCAATCGGTTCTTAACCAGATCGGAGGAATTGGTCACTTATAAATTTAAAAAATAAAAAGTAACGTAATCTTGGAATATTACTAGATAAATAAACAAAATTACAGAAACAGTGACGAAGACATTATCTAACCTTGATTTTGCATAAAAATAAAAGATTAAATTAGGTGCTGGAAAATAACACAACGGGTTATGCCAAGAAAACNATGAAAAAGTAACGTAATCTTGGAATATTACTAGATAAATAAACAAAATTACAGAAACAGTGACAAAGACATTATCTAACCTTGATTTTGCATAAAAATAAAAGATTAAATTAGGTGCTGGAAAATAACACAACGGGTTATGCCAAGAAAACAAAACAAAATATTTACAGAAAGGGAATACAAGGTTAAAAGAGCATAGTTAAAAATAAGTGAGTGCCTAAAAACGGCACAAATGACGCATCGCTTCTACATGCAATTGACTGGTATGCGACACGATTCTTTCGCCGAGAAGCTTACGATTTAAGTGATTTTCAGGTGTGACCTTGCAACTTCATTAGAGGGGAACCTGTAGCAAATTGTAATGTAGTCGTGTCTGACGTTGGTATATTGTAGTTAGTTTTTCTGTTGTGTGTGGTAACTCAAATTCGTTAGTTAAGTATGTAAGGCCTTATTTTGCACGCATGTGTGAAAGCTTAAAAGTTTATACGTGGATTCAGACACAACGTTTGCAAGGTTGTGTTTGTATCTGCAAGAAANAATGTGTGAAAGCTTAAAAGTTTATACGTGGATTCAGACACAACGTTTGCAAGGTTGTGTTTGTATCTGCAAGAAATGCTAGCAGCCGAACTGTGTAGAGGAGGCACGTATAAAAAGTGCGCAGTTATCAACGGACTGATCCCTCAAGACGTGTCAATCAAAGACACCCCTAACAACGCATTATCTTAAATTGTCCACATGCCTAAACGTAGATACTAGTTAATATATCAGCTAACAAAACTGCATCAGTAAATATGTAATTTATAGTTTTCGGGTGAGGGGCGTGTAGGTGTAATGATCGAGAAATGATCGTTAATCCGTTTTAAGGGATCCATAAACAGTAACATATGACAAATGTGATCACTGGCGATTGGAAATTTGTTCTATTGCCATCGTAAATCGTACATCAAATACAAATAACGCCCGATACGTATTAATGAAGTGCGTGGCTAGCGGTTAGCAGGACTTCCTCTGCGCGGAGTGCTTTTGTACGTGGATCCGGCGTGCATCAACCTCGCCGTGCGTCAGCATGCGTCCCGCGAGCACTGTGATGTACAGTTGCGACGGGTCAGCACTGCGCCTCCGGGTAGTTGTTCGGTTTGATGGAAGCAACAATACGGTCGCCCGCGCCGAGGGCTGCAGGGCGTGGCCATTTACATGCAAACAAGTTTGATATTCCGTGTCCAGGAGACGATTACTGCAACCTGTTCATCGGTGTACCTGCGACCGGGCCCGCTGCGTTAAACAGCGAGAGAAGTATCGGCCGGTCCGAAAACACCGAGTAACGAGAAAACCTTGACGCAGTCAACGAAGAAATGCCGATTGGTTGATGATATACTACACACCAGATATATGCGAGCTCGAGAAGGGACAGTCATCGACAATAAGATTTGCTAGATTTAACCCCCCCTCCCCCCTTCCTGCTACCCCTCCCAAATCAACAGATTCAACAAGTGAATTCCGCACAATTCCACGCACAATTCTATAATGCAGTGCTAACAAATTTTCATTCCTTTTACAGAAAAAAGTGGGTAAAAAATTCTGTGCGAGTGCCCGTAAACTCTCCGAAAAATTACGGACACATCGTTTTTCATAAAATAACTTTTCCGTAAATTTCACATAATTCTCCGTGAATTGGCGGAATCTTTCCGTAAATTTGCTAACTAATTTTCTGTTGTTCCATTAAAAAAATNGTAAATTTGCTAACTAATTTTCTGTTGTTCCATTAAAAAAATATATATGACGGGAAATAGTTCTAATTTTTTATTGAGTAGGGGTTCTACTGTGTATAAAAAATATATTTAAAAATTGTAATATTTTATACGTGAGCAAGATTTGAACCCAAATAAAACACTCGCCTTTAATATTAATAACTTAAGTATTTTTTACGAAATTCACATTACAACATTTTCAACTTCTTTAGAAATTGGTATATTTTAATACTTTATTGTTACAGACGCCCGATGCTACTTGTCGATGCCTGAATCAATAGATCTCAGTAGCCTGGGAAATTTTCTGGTTACAATGACGAGTAGAGCTTCGTGTAGACTTGGCATAGTTCGGTCCCGAAACCCGAATATATAGNAAATTTTCTGGTTACAATGACGAGTAGAGCTTCGTGTAGACTTGGCATAGTTCGGTCCCGAAACCCGAATATATAGGAAATGTGGAGATTTCCCGTATTTTGTATTTACGGAGCTAAACTCTGTTTTCCGTCATTACGGATTGCGTTTCCAAATATTTACTGTACATTTAATTTAAAACTTTTGCAAATATACGGATGATTTTCATTATGTGCCCAACATCGCTTATATTCATGTACAATTATATAAAATAAAAATTTTGCTATAGATACTTACATAAATTTCTGCAGCCAACGCCAATTTCCTGGGAATTTTATTTCGTCCCTTTAAAAACATAATTCGAGTATGATGCCAACATTGTACAATTTATGAGCAACAACTTTACCAATTGAACCGTTATGTATATGTACGGATAGTGAGATTGACATATTCAATTCATATTAAAAAATACCCTGAGTACATTTCGAGATAATGGTAAGTTTTTGTAACATTTTCAGTCGTAGGAAGTGGATATTCGACAAGAAATAACAACAGTAATTCATTCCAAAGAAAAATCCACTCACCAAAAGAAATTCTACACGTTTTGTGGAATACCACACAGTTAGTCAATAATGCTGACAATGCCTCAAATCCGTTAGATATTGAACACGGGGGTGGGGTTAAACCATAGATTACAGATGAGGTAAACCGATTCTTCGTATTTTGCGCATTCACCCAACATTGACCTACCCCAAATTAACACAACTGTCAAAGTCACACGATCAATAACGATGAACGTGTTTGTTTGTATCTTAATTTTCAAAGGAGAAGAACTTTTATATGACTAAAATATTTTTACGAATTTGATTGTGTTGCAGTAAAGCAGTTCAATGTTNCAAAGGAGAAGAACTTTTATATGACTAAAATATTTTTACGAATTTGATTGTGTTGCAGTAAAGCAGTTCAATGTTGGGACACGGAGACTGGTTATACTCAACCAGCGAGATCTCTGTACCCCATATTCACTATACGGGTGAAACCGAGTGGATTATAGCCNCGAGTGCCACATTAATAAAAAAATAACTGAAAACACTGTCCGTGGTGACAAACGTTTGCTCGTACTTCTTTATATTCTCAAAGCCATCCACGACTGTCGAAAAGAGTACGCCACTATCGTTTCTGTTCTCACTATTAGCTATGCATAGTTTTACTGTCATTTCGTAGATGTCTGCTTTTTTGTGGGGCCACGGTGCCGCAGTGGCTAGGTCGCTCGCCTCCCAACAAGACGAAACGGACGAGTTCGATTCCTGGCGGGGTCACTCCCGGATTTTCGCACGAGCTAATCGTACCGGACGATGTCACTGTTCGGCGGGTTTTATCGGGGATCTCTCATTTCCTCCACCCTTACATTCCGGTGCGGCTCCATGCTAACCTCGTCTTACACTCATCGGCCCTCAAGACCGCTGACTGGCATGCGTCCAGTAAATTTGGTAACGAAGGACAGAATGTAGTTCNTTACACTCATCGGCCCTCAAGACCGCTGACTGGCATGCGTCCAGTAAATTTGGTAACGAAGGACAGAATGTAGTTCTATTTCTTTTAACATTGAATCAAAAGTGTTAACTAAACTTTTGTGATTACTGAAATTATTTAAATTTTATCCTAGAGACGATTATTGTTTAACAATTCCTGTAGTAATTCTCAGAAGGTGGTCAGTAATTAAGTCTCCTTTATTCGCCATGGTAAACAAATATACGGACTCCATTAATACTATAGTTATTCAACCAAGTGACACCGTCGAAGAAAATATTTCATAATCAAACGCTGAATACATTTTATACGCTCAAAATATGGTATCATCACAACGATTTCTATCTCCCCCCTTAATCTCTGTCTGAGTTATGAAGGCCACTTTTTGACAATTCTAAGTGTGTTGGTTTGAAGAGGTATCCTATAACCTGAGCTGTTCTGGCACATGAAAGCCACTCTGTTTGTGTTTTGACAATTTGACATAAAATGGTCTTGACGAACCCTGACCAATCCAGAGAATATTATGTTCCGCCTGCCACCCAGTTGTCAGAAAGCAGCCTTCGTAGCTGGGGCAAAGTGTAAACATCGGCAGTGTTCGTCTCCGAAACCTTAAACTGTTGGGAATACTAAGAAGTATTTCACTTTATATCTACAAAGCTCAGGTTCGTTTTTCATCATTACTGACTGCCCTTAACTGTATATTCTCGTAAAAAATGTACGTGAATACACAGAAGGACTCCGCAACAAGAACAACAAACAGCAATGGAATCTATGTTTGATGGGAATGGGAATGATAGGAATGGAAAGGAATTAGAAGTGTTTACTGCTATCTTTAAAATGAATTGTTTTAGGTGGTATTTCAAGTGAGTTAATAATGCGTTTGTCAGAAAATTTTTCAAAATTATTATTCTGAAATTTTAGAAACTCTGAAGTTATTAGTGCCCACATATGCCTATTATAATCTGTTTCCTTTCACGCTTTAACTTGAATAAAAAGAAACTATACAAGAATTTGCCGAATAAATGTAAACATTTTAAAAATACATGTTTTATGAAGGTCTCTCTTTTAGTTGTTAACTATTATTGAGTATAGCATGTAAAATATCATCACGAAAAAATACATATAATTTATTGTTTTGTGTATGTGTCGGTACACACACACACATGCACACTGTTCAGACAGTATACCCTCCCCCGCCTGGTTATCTGGTGGCACCCGTCAGATTTGAGACTGGATACGGTCCTGCTAGTACGGCGTATACCTGTTCCCTCTATGTTTGGCTACATGTCTTGCTGCTGTGAGATTTTCCGTCTTAAATACCCTGCCTTGTGGATGCAGTCTTAAAATCATTTGTAAAGTTAATTGTAGGTGCAGGCATCAACTCTTAGTGCTCAGGACTTATTCATGAAAAGGTTCACTTCATGAAATTCCGACACTGAGTTAGAGACGTAGACATTTAATTTCAGGGTACTGTAAAAGGTACTTGATTTGCAAGTTGAATTTGATTAAGACAAAATCAGCGAGCGGAGATTAAGATGATATTGCTCTGCTAGGCATGCGATGAGACGTTTCCTTCTTGTACTTTGGAATAAAGGAATTAAGGTAACCAATATAAAATAGCATCATGGTAGAGGAATCGAAGTCATAATAAATTGTCATACACAATTACAAAAATTTAAAGCCATAAAAATTTTAATTTTGTGGTCATAGTGCAAGTTTACGTTTCATATATGTGGACGAAATTAAATAGTAAAGGACTGAATGGGCCAAAGTACAACGATCAAAGATAGCATAGAAGCCAAAATGTTACGATAGTACGGCCATTCGCAAAGATAGAAAGATAAAGATGACCTTGAAGAATGCTTAGAATATTTAACAAGTTTCTAAACTACGAGTAAGAAGAGGAATCCCGAGAAAAACTTGCGAACAAGAAATTTACCAAATAGCATGATAGAAAGAAACCTTCAAGAATGAAATCGGGAAGACAGAAAACGCTGGAAAATAGGACGTGTAAAACGATTCCTAAAGAAGCTATGTAATGTACTGTAAACGATTTCAAACACCATTCCCCGAACTATTAAAATAAGTATTCAGCTTTAAAAAGTTTGGAGAAAGTTTTTTTTTCAAGCAAAGTAATTAAAAAACCTCATCACCTCCCTCCCTCCCAGATTTTTGTCTTGATACTTTAGCTCCTTAGAGTCCTACACAGTTGCTAGATAGAATGTCCGAAAGTGAAACATACTCTTCCTTATCGTTCCCTTAAAAGCACGAGCATCGCGGAGCTCGGAACAGTCTTGAAGAAATGACAAGCTCTTCATTCGCTATTATGAGACAGATATTTCTTTCTAAACCCAGCATCAGCCCATTTAAAAGAAGACCGCAGTGAGATAATGAATTCTCGAAGAACTTTTAGGACAGTCCTCACCATGGGCCTATAAGAACCAAGCACCTTGTGTGCATGAATTTTTTAGTCAAGAGAATGATTAGAAAATATTTAATTTTTTTAAAGAAAACCTTGTATTTGATTGCGGATTATTTTTTTCCCCATTAACGGGCGTTCTGATGAACCCATCACTAACCATAAAGTATTTGCATAGAAGGTTCAACTAAACCAGTTGGAGACAAGCTAAACCAGTATTGTCAGAAAGAACATCCACTACATCTGAGTCAATCTTCTCAATAGCCAAACATTTAAAACTGTCGTAAAGTACTGTTCAAGGATTTTGTACTTTTTTTTAACGAAATAACACCTTTCAAATGCAGTTTTCCGCCAATAATCGTGTCTGTTTGATCCACGTTTATTTAATTTTGAAAAATTGGGATCTAGGAACAATGATACATGCAGTTGGCACGTTATGCCCGTGTTATCATGGTTTTCCGTGTCTGTTAAAACAAAGTAATTTCCGGAAAGACGGAAACGGAAACTCAGTTGGTTTCTTTCCACAGAGTGAAACATAATTTCCTTTTACTAACAAAGTGTTGGAAACCAGATGCAAAAATATTTACCTTGAAGTGTAGTACAGGAAAATGNTTACACTCATCGGCCCTCAAGACCGCTGACTGGCATGCGTCCAGTAAATTTGGTAACGAAGGACAGAATGTAGTTCCATTTCTTTTAACATTGAATCAAAAGTGTTAACTAAACTTTTGTGATTACTGAAATTATTTAAATTTTATCCTAGAGACGATTATTGTTTAACAATTCCTGTAGTAATTCTCAGAAGGTGATCAGTAATTAAGTCTCCTTTATTCGCCATGGTAAACAAATATACGGGCTCCATTAATACTATAGTTATTCAACCAAGTGACACCGCNGTAATTAAGTCTCCTTTATTCGCCATGGTAAACAAATATACGGGCTCCATTAATACTATAGTTATTCAACCAAGTGACACCGCCGAAGAAAATATTTCATAATCAAACGCTGAATACATTTTATACGCTCAAAATATGGTATCATCACAACGATTTCTATCTCCCCCCGTAATCTCTGTCTGAGTTATGAAGGCCACTTTTTGACAATTCTAAGTGTGTTGGTTTGAAGAGGTATCCTATAACCTGAGCTGTTCTGGCACATGAAAGCCACTCTGTTTGTGTTTTGACAATTTGACATAAAATGGTCTTGACGAACCCTGACCAATCCAGAGAATATTATGTTCCGCCTGCCACCCAGTTGTCAGAAAGCAGCCTTCGTAGCTGGGGCAAAGTGTAAACATCGGCAGTGTTCGTCTCCGAAACCTTAAACTGTTGGGAATACTAAGAAGTATTTCACTTTATATCTACAAAGCTCAGGTTCGTTTTTCATCATTACTGACTGCCCATAACTGTATATTCTCGTAAAAAATGTACGTGAATACACAGAAGGACTCCGCAACAAGAACAACAAACAGCAATGGAATCTATGTTTGATGGGAATGGGAATGATAGGAATGGAAAGGAATTAGAAGTGTTTACTGCTATCTTTAAAATGAATTGTTTTAGGTGGTATTTCAAGTGAGTTAATAATGCGTTTGTCAGAAAATTTTTTAAAATTATTATTCTAAAATTTTAGAAACTCTGAAGTTATTAGTGCCCACATATGCCTATTATAATCTGTTTCCTTTCACGCTTTAACTTGAATAAAAAGAAACTATACAAGAATTTGCCGAATAAATGTAAACATTTTAAAAATACATGTTTTATGAAGGTCTCTCTTTTAGTTGTTAACTATTATTGAGTATAGCATGTAAAATATCATCACGAAAAAATACATATAATTTATTGTTTTGTGTATGTGTGGGTACACACACACACATGCACACTGTTCAGACAGTATACCCTCCCCCGCCTGGTTATCTGGTGGCACCCGTCAGATTTGAGACTGGATACGGTCCTGCTAGTACGGCGTATACCTGTTCCCTCTATGTTTGGCTACCTGTCTTGCTGCTGTGAGATTTTCCGTCTTAAATACCCTGCCTTGTGGATGCAGTCTTAAAATCATTTGTAAAGTTAATTGTAGGTGCAGGCATCAACTCTTAGTGCTCAGGACTTATTCATGAAAAGGTTCACTTCATGAAATTCCGACACTGAGTTAGAGACGTAGACATTTAATTTCAGGGTACTGTAAAAGGTACTTGATTTGCAAGTTGAATTTGATTAAGACAAAATCAGCGAGCGGAGATTAAGATGATATTGCTCTGCTAGGCATGCGATGAGACGTTTCCTTCTTGTACTTTGGAATAAAGGAATTAAGGTAACCAATATAAAATAGCATTATGGTAGAGGAATCGAAGTCATAATAAATTGTCATACACAATGACAAAAATTTAAAGCCATAAAAATTTTAATTTTGTGGTCATAGCGCAAGTTTACGTTTCATATATGTGGACGAAATTAAATAGTAAAGGACTGAATGGGCCAAAGTACAACGATCAAAGATAGCATAGAAGCCAAAATGTTACGATAGTACGGCCATTCGCAAAGATAGAAAGATAAAGATGACCTTGAAGAATGCTTAGAATATTTAACAAGTTTCTAAACTACGAGTAAGAAGAGGAATCCCGAGAAAAACTTGCGAACAAGAAATTTACCAAATAGCATGATAGAAAGAAACCTTCAAGAATGAAACCGGGAAGACAGAAAACGCTGGAAAATAGGACGCGTAAAACGATTCCTAAAGAAGCTATGTAATGTACTGTAAACGATTTCAAACACCATTCCACGAACTATTAAAATAAGTATTCAGCTTTAAAAAGTTTGGAAAAAGTTTTTTTTTCAAGCAAAGTAATTAAAAAACCTCATCACCTCCCTCCCTCCCAGATTTTTGTCTTGATACTTTAGCTCCTTAGAGTCCTACACAGTTGCTAGATAGAATGTCCGAAAGTGAAACATACTCTTCCTTATCGTTCCCTTAAAAGCACGAGCATCGCGGAGCTCGGAACAGTCTTAAGAAATGACAAGCTCTTCATTCGCTATTATGAGACAGATATTTCTTTCTAAACCCAGCATCAGCCCATTTAAAAGAAGACCGAAGTGAGATAATGAATTCTCGAAGAACTTTTAGGACAGTCCTCACCATGGGCCTATAAGAACCAAGCACCTTGTGTGCATGAATTTTTTAGTCAAGAGAATGATTAGAAAATATTTAATTTTTTTAAAGAAAACCTTGTATTTGATTGCGGATTATTTTTTTCCCCATTAACGGGCGTTCTGATGAACCCATCACTAACCATAAAGTATTTGCATAGAAGGTTCAACTAAACCAGTTGGAGACAAGCTAAACCAGTATTGTCAGAAAGAACATCCAATACATCTGAGCCAATCTTCCCAATAGCCAAACATTTAACGCTGTTGTAAAGTACTGTTCAAGGATGTTGTACTTTTTTTTAACGAAATAACCCCTTCTAAATGCAGTTTTCCGCCAATAATCTTGTCTGTTTGATCCACGTTTATTTAATTTTTAAAAATTGTCATTTAGGAACAATGATACATGCAGTTGGCACGTTATGCCCGTGTTATCATGGTTTTCCGTGTCTGTTAAAACAAAGTAATTTCCGGAAAGACGGAAACGGAAACTCAGTTGGTTTCTTTCCACAGATTGAAACATAATTTCCTTTTACTAACAAAGTGTTGGAAACCAGATGCAAAAATATTTACCTTGAAGTGTAGTACAGGAAAATGGTTGAAAATTACAAGTAATATAGTTTGTTGTAACTTTTTCAAAAAACCAATAAGTCTCACCATCATTACCAGAATATTTTACTCTAACCGTAAACGACTTTGGTGCATTTATTTTAAGTAGGCAGCAGCTGCCGACTTTCATCGAAAAGTTACACTGTAAAAGAATAAAAGAAATTCAACCCATTTAGGTCAAGTAGATAGTAATATATCAGGTGTCATTCTTAATGCGTGTTATTCTGAGAAGTGATGAGAGAGACTGTCTTCAGCTACGTAGTGAATTTTTGCAACAAATCAAACGTTACATTATCTTCCAGACAAGTTATTTAAAATTGTGAATCTACAAAACTATGTAATTTTATTAGACTACTACAGTATGAAAATAATATTATGCAGTGTATTTTAATTCTTATCCATCACTTAAACTGTTTACGACTGAACTTGCTTCCAGAAACTCTGATCAAGATAGTGCTCACTCAAAGACCTTGAAAGCGTATAATGGCATTGAAGATAATTTAACACTTGCATAACGGTGCACCCAATCGTCGTTGTAGCCAAATGAAGAATACACGAATGAAAATATTGCATTTCAGTTACTTCGAGAAGTTACTGGGAAAATAATATTATTTTTTAAAAGCAACTTTTAAAAGAAATGCATAATTTTAAATGAAAAACTTGAAAGTAATAGTAAATTTAGTGAGTACTCACATAGTCAGTGACAGAAGTGATTTATTTTGTGTATTTTTTAGATGTGAATGTTTCAGAAAACTGTAAAAATAACAATTTTTTCCCTTCAATGTGATAAAATAATTGTATATTTATGCCATATAATTGTTGTTTTCAAAAACACAATTCCGATATTTGAGTTCTGTAACTTGTTTGTTCATCAGAACTTCTGAGTGTAATCTACCCGAGGTCGAAGACGTACAGAAACAACTCTCAGCACAGCTTAAAAGTATTCGACTAACAATCTGTTTATCGCTAGGCGGAATTTCGCAAGTTTTCCCAACGACAAACTTCGGCAGTTTAATTAAAACGAGTTGAAGTTTCCCTCACAACTCCACCTCTCTACTGAAATATTTACTAGGGGAAGATAAGACAAGGATCTGGGGTAATACACGAGTCAGGCTAACTGTAGAACGCGGGAGAAAACTTTCAAACTCTGCGACCGGAGAATGGATTTCTCTTCAAATATTGAAATGTTTTCACAAGGTACAGTCTGCACGTTCACCTGAACGCCCATGTTTTCCGTATACGGCCAAATCGTTTATTTTACTTCATGAAAAGAAATCACGTCGAAACTATAATATAATGTTTTATTGCTTATAAATGACGTCGTTGCAGTTAAGGGTTAATTGAGCACTTCTGAAATCAATCTTTGAATAATGTTTCTGTACTTTCCCGCATATAGTTTAGCGAGCAGACCGAGTGGCATGAACCCAGTAAACTAGTTCCGTGTTTCTACGTTAAATCAAAATTGTTAGGTAAACATTTGAAAATACTGAAGTTATTTCGTTCGCTTTATCACATAAAAGTGTAAGAATCATCATACTTCTAAGATTTTTACTTTTATAACAATTTCAAAGTTTTGCTTTACCGACGCATGAATAAAGTGCTTATGCCTATGGAAATGTTAATTTTGCATATGACGGAAGAATGCACAATGTGCATACAAGTAGACCTCAAACTGGGCTCTTAAAGTGCTCATTATACGGTGAATCACCTGTACACAACCGCTATTTGTATTATCATCACTTTTTATATTCTATTATAAACTACACTTTTTGTCTATTTTTGATTCATTAATTGAATATGTAATAGTGTTTCTGACCTAAAAGCCACGAGTCGACTAAATGCGTTTGGAAATTCTGATATAAAATGTAATAAGCTATACTTCAAACTTGTCGATTTTGCACACAACAACAATGTTTATTATTCATGTGAATTCCTATAACTAATTTATAAATTGGCTTAGTAACACATTGTTAATTAGACACTTCAAAGGAGAAATTCGAGTATTATTGAAAACATTGCGAACTTATTTTATTAAAATGCTGCAAAAACATTCTTGCTGAGAAATAAAGAGATTGGTGACATTTTAAGGTAAAAGTCCGCCGTGTTAGTGGTGTATTTCACTGGGAAGATGAGTAAGATAAATATATGATACTAGTATACGAGTTACGAAAATTGTTCACAAAAATCGAACCTCAGTTAGGCTACATTTTGACATTCTGCTACAAAGCAGTATGGCTTAAAATTAGGTAGCATGCAGCCGATTCCGACAACGGTTGACTACATTGGACGCATATGGATGTTAACCAGTTATGGTCAGTTCTGTCGGGTTACACACACAGTCACGATATTTTTTTTTTTTTTCCATTAAGGCCATCTGGAGACCACATGTCACTTTTAATTTTTTTATAATTTGTTCTTTTATTTTCTTCCAATATTCTTTTATCTTTCCACCGTGTTTCTTTTTTCTTTCTTTGGGCCATTTTGAGCCATTTTTTTTTCTCTGACCTTGAAATCCTTCAATTTTATCACTTTTTACAATAAATGTATTGTTATTCATTATATTTACAAATAAATCAGGTATTACAGCGCTGAGCAAGTAGTGCAGTGTCTTCAGAATAAGACCTCTATGGATAAAGTAGTAACAAGCACATTTGCTTCTCTCCACGACGAACGGGTTCGTTCTCCGCTGGGGTCAAACCTGGTGGACGTTTCCGTTGGCTGGTCAGTTTACAAGGAGCACTCCCGTCGTCCTTCGCCGGCACATTTTCACTACCCTTCGCTCTCGTAGGTGAACTCTAAACCTTAAAAAGTGACAATTTAGCCAAATCAGTGAAAACCAGTGCAAAAATGCTCGACTGGTATTCAGTGTCAGATAGCTAATTAATATTATGGCTGAGTTTCACTGATTTATTTGTCATTCCCACTGAATGCCGATAATTCCACTGCCGTAAGTCACTTGTTCCCTAGTTTATTTGCTTGATTCACCAGTTTGCAGTAACTTATCAACTGACTTTCACTGAATGATATTTCACTGAAAGACGTAACTGATTTAGGCTTAGAGTGTCTCACCAAAATCTCTAACTCACTACAATCTGTCAGATTTACAAAAGAAAGAATTTTTTTTTTCAAGCTGTCTTGGAATCTAACTTATAGAAGCCCGAGGTACTTGTTCCTCTTGCAATATTCTTGAATCACTGCTGAAATCTGAAGTTCTCGTAATACGCCCAATCCCGTAAGACACTTATTTTGATTGTTAGGTGTTTCTCTTTGTATAGCTGACAAATGTTTTTATTTTTTTATTTATTTACATGAGGATCTCTTACTGCTCTGTTAATCTTTCGCAACTTTCTGGAGTTTCAGTTTCTTCACTAAACCTGTCAGATATTTTCGTTTCATAATAAAAATCTTTCACTTCTAATTACGGCTTCAACAAGCTAAAAAATTAAAAGTAAAGGGATAATTCTTACCTTAGCATCTCGGATGTGATGATCACAGTAAAAATAAAATAATAACTTGTCTTGTTTATTTTGTCGTAAAGGAATAGTATAAAGTATAGACTGTTCACGGTAAAATCAGTCATTTTAAACCAAACTTTGAAAGAAAAAAAACACTGCACGTAACGACATATATGTTGACAGTGCACATCGGCATGCGTGATCCAAGTTAAATTGGCAGCGAATATATAAAAATGTTCCTTTAAAGTAATGTCCAATGAGGTTAATGTTTCTTGTTTTCGTCACTTTGTAGCAAGCATTTGCACAAAAGCAATGCTTTCACATGCCTATAATCCATTCACGGTTACTTGCAACTTTTCTAAAACCCCGCTTAAGTACTACTTCCAGGATATTCCTTTGCCTCATGCAAACAAAGTTTAATCGATATAGAAAATACACCAAATGTACAACGCACATTGTTCATGTGCACTTTGTGTAATATTTTTTTCAAAAGAACTATTTCTTACGAAGCATTAACAACACACCTATTTTCTCCCTGTTTTTATTCATATTTGACGCATTCTGCATCCCTATATTTTATTCGTCAGAATACACGCTCTGGCGAAGCTCGCCGGTGGACGACCGCAATAAGGATTAAGGGTTTTGTGGACGTGCCAGAAGAGGGACACCAGGAGCCTCGCAGTTGCAAAGGCACGCTACCAAAGGTTTCTGCACGTGCAACTGTTCCTGCACGTGCAGACGACATCCGGAGACAACGGAAGGCACCAGGGCGCGGACACAGCTGCATTTTGCAGCTGCCCAAGGGACACCGAGATCCCACCACCAGCTGCGTCTGTCCCGGGCTTGTACCGCAATAAACCATGAGAGCTTTTAGCGGACGTGCGTGCAGAACGGGACAATAAACTTCCAGGCCAGAACCAAGGGACGACGCCACGCCGGCTGCGGACCACACGAGCAGCGGCCACGTGTTTTATGACCCAGGGGGACGACAAGCACCCCGGACACGTGCAGAGATGGGGCAAGTCGAATATGGTGATCAAACCTACATAACCACGAGGAGCAGGACCAAGCATGCAGTCGGCCGACGGAAACGGAAGAGGACGGAGCGAATCCGCGAGCAGACGTCGACAGCAGCTGGCCGTCGTCAGGCGCAGAGTACTGCGTGGACCCGGGAAGAAGGAACTTCGAAGCCAGGCGCCGAGACGCCCAGCAAGTTCGAGAGCAGTTCCAGGTCGCCAGCCGAGGGAATACAGCGCTGCAGTGTCAGATAAGTAGTTCTGCACCAAGTGTGAAGAATCT